>CM068713.1:17838638-18224669 GCA_035079005.1 Fraxinus americana | reverse complement strand
TCCTCCTATGATGAGATTTTAGAAGAATTTGAAAAGTTAGCTCTTAGTCATTATATTCTTAAAAAGAAACATAAATTATTAAAAAATGAGATGGAAAAAGTTTTAGAGACTAGAAAGGAAAATGAAGAGTATGATTTATCATTCAAAGAAAATTGTTCTTTGAAGGAAAAAGTCGAAGATCAAACAAAAATCATTTATAAATTCACTCAAGGGAAAAAATTTGACTTAATGCTCAGTAATCAAAAATGTGTTTTTGATTAAGGAGGCATTGGATATAAACCATTTTTGAAACAAAAATCTCTTAAGAATCTATTTCTCAAAGAGAAGACCCTTGAGCCATATAAGTTCACATGCGGTGGAAGCCATAGCTCTATATTCAGCCTCTGCATTGTAATGAGCAATCAATGTTTGCTTCTTTCTTTTCCATGCAACCAAGTTGCCTCCAGCAAAGGTACAAAAACCAGTTGTAGATTTGCAATCAAGAGAGTTCCCGGCCCAGTCAGCATATGTGTAGCCAAGAATTTGTGTGTTTGAGTTGTTTTTCATAAGAATGCCACGATCGATTGAGCCCTTGAGATACTGTAGAACATGCTTAACCACTTGAAGATGAGCAGTAGTTGGAAAATGCATGAATTGACTAACTAGACTGACCACGAATGTGATATCTGGTCTGGTTATAGTGAGGTAAGTGAGTTTACTTACTAAACGTTGATAATAGCTTACATTGTCAAGAAGATCACTGCCCATATCCATGGTCAGTTTTCTATGAAGAGGTGTTCTAGCAGGTTTGCAGTCCTCCTTGTCAGCTTCTTGGAGCAAATCGAGAGTATATTTACTTTGGTTGATGAATAAACCTTTGGAAGAAGTGGCCATTTCAATGCCAAGGAAATATTTCAGAAAACTGAGATCTTTGATAGAAATTTTTTGTCTAAGAGAACATTTGAGTGCCTCGATTTCATCAACATTATCACCAGTAATAACAAGATCATCCACATAAATAAGGACAACCAACTTGCCCACTGATCCAATGTGAACAAAATGAGAGGAGTCAACATTGCTATGTTTGAGCCCAACTACTTCAAGTACGGAGCTTAATTTGGCATACCACGCACAAGGAGATTGTTTTAACCCATAAATTGATTTATGAAGCTTACAAACCAAACTTGGATCTCGTGATTGAAGATGGTCTGGAAGAACTTCATGTAAGCTTCCTCTTCAAGATCTCCATGCAAGAATGAGTTTTTAACGTCCATTTGGTATAAAGGCCATGCATGGTTAATGGCAATAGATAGTACGATCCTCATAGTATTCATTTTAGCCACAGCAGCAAAGGTCTCCTTATAGTAAACACCAAAAGTTTGTGTATATCCACGAGCTACTAACCGAGCCATCTAAGTGAAACTTAGTCTTATATATCGATCGACTCCGAACAGACCTTTTTCCTTGAGATAATGGAACAACGCTCCAAATTTTATTTGCATCTAAAGCTTGCATTTCTGCTGCCATATCATTTCCCCATTCATTGGATAGATTTGCCACTTGAAAATTCCAGGGTTCTTGGACATTGGAGATTTTGCTCAGAAAAACAGCATGAGAAGAGGAAACCTATGATATGCAAGTAAATTGGTTACTGGATACCATGCATGATAAGTAACATAATCATGTAGCTTTGGTAGTGGATGTTTGTCACGAGCAGGATTCTGTCTGACTGGGACTAAAGGTGACGGTAAAGAGTCCAAATGAGTCATCGAACTAGAAGGCTCAGAATGAATATCTTCAGGAATGATAGCGAGGTTTGTAACTTCTTGATCATCATGATAAGGAGCTGGAGTAGCATAGTCAAGTTTGATGTTATAAGTAGCCAGGGGAAGAAGATCGAGAACAAGCTCCCCCTGACCACTATTTTCTAGAGATTTATTGAAATAAGGTGTTCCCTCATCAAATCTAACATCACGTGATACAACAACTTTCTTAGTGATAGGATTGTAGCACTTGTATCCCTTTTGCGTGGATGAGTACCCTTAAAACAAACATTTAACAGCTCGAGGATCAAGTTTATCACTATTTGGCGCTTGAATATGAACATAAACTGTGCATCCAAAGACTTTTAGGCGAGACAAAACAATCTCTCTATCCTTTATCACTTCATAGGGAGATTTGAAATATAGCACACGACTAGGCAGATGGTTAATGAGATATGCAACAGTAAGGACACCTTGAGACCAAAACTTCTTGGGCACATTCATTTGAATCATTAGGCTCTAGTTTTCTCAAGCAAATCTCTATTTTTTCTTTCTGCGTTCCATTTTGTTGGGGTGTTTCAACACAACTTGTTTGGTGTATAATGCCATGTATGCTCATATATTGTGACATGTTATTAGACATATACTCAGTGCCATTATCAGACCTTAAGGTATGAATGGTGGTTGAAAATTGTGTGGTGACTAGTCGATGAAAGTCCTGGAACGTATTCAACAATTCACTCTTAAATTTTAAAAGATATAACCAAGTAATCCTTGAGTAGTCATCAACAAAGGTTACAAAATATTTGTATCCATCAAAAGATTCAAAAACTGGACCCCAAATATCTGAATGTACAATTTCAAATAGCTTACTAGACTTAGGAATAGAAATACCAAAAGACAACCTAGAAGACTTCGACAAGTGACAAATATTTCAAGTCATGGAAAAATAAAAAAAATGGAAACAACTTTGACAATACTAAATTGGAAGGATGAGCTAAACGTTGATGCCAAAGATGTTGATCTTGTGTAGGACTGAACTAGCTTGTAAACTTTTGGAAATTTGAGGATCCTTTGATAGATAGTACATTCCATTCAGGTAAAAACCATCACCAATCTTCTTCCTGGTGACAATGTCCTGGAAAATGACATTATGAGGTGAAAAAATGGCAAGGCAATTCAAAGAGTTTGTGATTCTTCCAACAGATAAGAGATGACAAGGAAAGGAAGGAACATAAAGAGCAAGTGACTATACATTTTTTTGAAATCAACTTGATTTTTCCTTTCCCTAAGAGTGAAGCACCTTTACCATTAGCAACTGAGACTTGAGATGGTTTGGACAATTTTCAAAATCATTTAAATGTGACCTTTGACTAGTCATGTGGTCTGTATCACCTGAGTCTATTATCCAATGATCATGTACAAGGCTAACTTGAAGAGTAGTAGAGAAAGCCTCTAAAATACCTGGAATGTTATGGGATGATATGTCATCAGTCTTAACAACAAATCCTGCTAATTTACCAAGTAGGGCAGTAGAATTCTCAGGTCCAGAAGTGGTCATTTGTTCACCATCACCATTCCAATTTAATATTTTTTGAAGATAAACAACAA
Source organism: Fraxinus americana (assembly GCA_035079005.1). Classification (NCBI taxonomy): domain Eukaryota; kingdom Viridiplantae; phylum Streptophyta; class Magnoliopsida; order Lamiales; family Oleaceae; genus Fraxinus; species Fraxinus americana. Next base: position 18,221,316 of record CM068713.1, on the reverse strand, counting down.
ATTCATTGATCAAGGCTACAGGATTGGATGTGAAATTCATCAAACCCTCAGTTGATGTGATGGTTTAAAAATAGTAGAACTAGCAGCCTGGTTAGCTTTGTGAGTGGAAGTCTGTGAATTTTTCCAATGACCTTTTCTCTCCTATGAGAACTTTGGTTTCAGTTCAGGATGCAACAACCAACACCTTTCCCTTGAGTGACCAGTCGCTTCACAATATTTACACTGTAAGTCTGATCTCTTACCCTTGTAGTTTTTTTCATCAAAAATCTTGTTAGTGGACACATATGCTTTTGTTTCTAGCATATTATATTTGTTTCGATGTTCATCACCTTTCGATGGGTTTCTTCTCGTTGAATCGTGGCACAAATGCTTGAAAAGGAGGGAAGCTCGATGTTCATTAAGATATGGCTATGCATGTCTTCATAGTCAGAGCTAATACTTGGAATATTTTGCCTTCCTCAACTCTCTTAACAGAATGGTAGAATCAGTGGTATGAGGGCGATACACATCTAACTCATTCCACATATTCCTTAACTCACCAAGTTGTTGGACAAATGACTTGCCTTCTTATTGGAGCCGTGAAACATCCCTCTTGAGTTGAAAAACACGAGCTGCATTATTGTGGTTGCCATACATTTCCTTGACATTTTTTCCACATATCACAAGAAGATGTAGAGAAGCTAAAGATTTCAGCAAGTTTCTTTTCCATGGAATTAAGAAGCCAAGACATAACCAACTGGTCTTTGCACAACCATGCCTCATAGATAGAGGATGACTCATCTGGAGCTTTTATGCTTCCATTGATATAGCTAAGCTTCGATCTTCCACCAAGAACAAGAGAGATAGCTCTTTACCATGAAAGATAATTAAACTCATTCAATAAAACTGAATTGAGTCTTTGATTTGGGTTAACCTCAACTTCAATAAGACTTGGAGTGGAAGAAGTAATTGAGTTTTCTTCATCCATCAGAGAAAAATAGTGAATCAAAAAAAATTCAGAGACATGTCCGGTTGAGGATTAGATCTGATACCATATAGAAGTTTCTGTCTTGTATATTATTATGTTTGTGAGGAAATATAAAGAGGAAATATAGAAGAAAAAGAAAAGGCCTAAAGAGATTTGAGTACAGACCACTCAGTCTATTCCTAGAAGGAGTCTAGCTGCAGCTTGCAAAACATGCACTACAAGAAAAAAGGCATTTTGCAACATGCAAAAGGCAACATTCGTTAATTGCATGTTGCTAAAAGGTGTCTATGGCAACATTCAGCAAGTGTACGTTGCTATTGGTTGACAAAATTGAGTTTTGGCAACGTTTTTTTAATGAATGTTGCTAATATACCCTTTTTGCAACGTTCGCGATCCTTTTGCAACGTGCAATGCGCGTTGCCGTAGATTAGTTTTAGCAACGTGCATTGCACGTTGCAATTAGATGTTTTAGCAACGTTCATATGAACGTTGCCATTAACCTTTTAGCAACGTTCATTGCACGTTGTTATTAATAGTTTTAGCAACGTTCATATGAACGTTGTCATTAACCTTTTAGCAACGTTCATTGCACGTTGTTATTAATAGTTTTAGCAACGCACGTTCATTGCACGTTGCCATTAATAGTTTTAGCAACGTTCATATGAACATTGTCATTAACCTTTTAGCAACGTTCATTGCACGTTGTTATTAATAATTTTAGCAACGCGCGCTCATTGCACGTTGCCATTAATATTTTAGCAACGTGCAGTGCACATTGCTGTTACTTTTTATTTTATTTTATTTTATTTTATTAAATATAAAATGAAAAATAGTGAAACTCAAACCCCACCCTCACCTCATTTCTCCTCCACTTTCCTCTCTCCCGACTCTCAACCCCTGTACACCACTCTTCCCCCGTGACCCCGTCCTCTCTCCCACACCACACACCACACACGGCCACACCCACTCACGACACCAGTCTCTGTCTCTCCGTAGCTCCGTACACTGCCTCCGCCGTTCCAACTCTCACTCCCACTACAACAAAATTGTGATTATGCGACAATTTTTTTCGCGACATACGAAAAGTCGTCACAATAAGTGATTTAACGCGACACATGTTTAAAGTTTGTTGCAAAAATTGTGATAAAAAAAAATAAGTACCAAAAAATATAAGGCGATATAAAAAGTTGTCGTGAAATGTAAGAATTCGCAATAAACAATGAAGAATGTTGCCAAAAATTTGAGGGAAACAAGGGGCCAAGATATTTTTGGTGGGAAACTTGTGGCGACAAACTTTTATTTCTTGCAACAAAGTATTTGTGATGCAATAGGGTCTACTTTTGGCGATAAGAAACATATGTTGCTAAAAATTCTTACAACCAATTTGCAGTATAGACCAAATCATAAATTCTTGATAAATTGGGGACTGGATTGAAACATGTGAAAGTTTTTTCCTAAACCCTTTCTTCTGTATCATAATGTGTGTGCCTCCATCTCTCTCAATTATCATCACTCAGAAAAATTCTCTTTACCTCTCAACTCAGTGTAAACCCTTCCTTTCTTTCCCACGCCAGTCGCAACCTACCATCTTCAATCAAACCCCCACCGCCGACCAACCTATAATCTCACAATCCCTGAAATCTTTTAAGCCCTAAATTTTTTAAGTTGCTCTCCTAGACGCCATCCACCATATAAATTCAGGTGCCACCCACCGCCCATCGATCGACCGCCACCGCCCAATCCTGACATAGGACTAAGGTGACTCAGTTTGATTCACGATTAAATTAATTTCTTTCTTGATTTACATTCTTGATTTATACAGATTGTTTTTGCCCTTTTAGGTAGTGTTTTTGCCCAATCCTCTTTGATCTCTCTCGGTCTCCTGGTTGTCGCTGCTCGCCTGCTCCGGTGATGTCGTGAAGAGTTAAGTTCCGGCACTCAACACTGCTTTTAGTGATTTTGATGTTGGAGAAGTTGTGTGTTTGGATGAGATTTTATTAGGGCTTCTGCTCATGGTTGAAATTATCATTTTGAGCATTCCCCTGTATCAAAAGCTTCGAAACAAAAAATCATTATTATCTATGAGCAGCATTTTCTACTTTATTCTATCAACTTGTGGGTATTGAGTGCTGGATTAATGTGTTAAAGTTTATTCTTATGGCAATAGATTGCGGATGATTACAACCATTTCCTAGCAGGTCAGCTGGCGATTCAGAGAAAAGTAAGTGAAAGCCTGTATTCATAATTTTGGGTTATCTATCATAAGTAATTAAACGTCTGTGGTTATTTTGTATGTTAAACCCAGCTTCTGTGGTTCATGTATAGGTACAACAATAGCTAACCCTTGTTCACTATAAGTTTAGGGTCACTTTGGTTCATTTTTACATCTAGCGAAATATTTATAGTTACTAGGCACTTGACAACATGTGATGTTAGTTTTGGTCTACCCCTCTCTCTACTAACCTGTACTACTGAGATCACATCATTCTTATAGAAGGAGCTTCTTTGGTCTCCGTTAAGACGTCCAACAACTCAAGTCATCTTTCCCTTAACTTATCCTCGAGGGTACTCAGCTCCACTTGTTAGCAAATATAGATATTTTTATCTTATTCATTTTAGTATGATGACACTTTCATCTAAGCATCCCCTTTTTTGCTGCATTCATCTTCTGAATGTTGTCTTTTAACAGCCTAACACCAGTACAAGTATAGCAACTCTACAGCTGTCTATAATTGGGCTTTTAACTCGAGATCTTCCTTCCACATAGGAATTTCGCACCCTTTCTCATCGTGCTGACTTACAGTTTAACCCCTTCTAGTCTTGTCGACTAAAAATACATCAAAGAACCTCATCTTGGATTTGTATAGTAAGATCAACACAACTAAAATTTTACGATCTCCTGTTCTAATCCTGGTTCAATAATTATTCCTATTCTATTCCTATTATTTTCCTTGCATATATTGCCCAAACTTCATATCCCGTTTTCCCTAATTTCATAATTCTCTCCCACCTCTTTGACCTCTTGTCTCAAGTTAAATTTCCTTCTAGTTATCACATCTACTAGTTCCTAAGGATTTTCTGGGAAGCATCCCAATATTTCGAGATCCTATCCCCTAATTCCATTATCTGGGACTAACTTCCTTACCTCAATCTACTAGACACAGGAACCTTGCTTACTTTCAGTTATGAAACGAATGTCACAAAAACGAAAGGAAATGAATGTATAAATTGTAAATGTCACCATGAATTATGTTTTTTTCACTCATTTCTTTCATGTTTTCATTTGAAACTAAACACTATAAGCAGTAATTTCTTAATGGAATAAACTAATCGTAAATACTTATGGGTTTGATGGTAATATATTCTGTAATGATTGTATTGAGCTCATTAGTATCACCTTACAAATCAATTTTTGATTTCCTATTTTGCAATATTAAATATTGTTTGGAGTTTACAGGGATCGACGGTGTTGGACTTGGACTTACCTTGCTCAGGTAAATGTGTTTTTTTATACTTGTGAAGATATGTGTTCCCTTGCGAGAATAATTGTAACACTCTTTTTTATACTTTATCATTATATATAATATGATAACATAGCTTTACAAAACTTAGGACATAGAATAACTTTTTTATTTTTGTATTATTGTACAGATTCAAAATAAGAGTGCAGATGACATGGGTTCACGTGCTTTTACTCCATAGGTTATGGGTCATTTGGCCTTATAGTAGTTCCTTTTTTTTTTTTTTGAAATGTATTGGATTTTTAGAAGTTTCAAAATTTTTTATCTGAATTTTGTATGGATATTGTTACATTTTGGAATTCAGTTAATGATGATTATTGGAGTTATTTGATATTGTTGTCTTCTATCTTGTTTTGTGGTTGATTTATGTAAATCATTGTACAAATAAAAGAATTAAAAAAATAAATGTAAAATGACCTACGGCAACGTGCAATGCACGTTGCTGTATGATCAACGGCAACGTGCAGATGCACGTTGCCGTAGGACTTACAGCAACGTTCTATGAACGTTGCTGTAATACCTACGGCAACATGCTCTGCACATTGCCATTGATCATACAGCAACGTACGATGCACGTTGCCGTTGATCATACAGCAACGTGCATTGCATGTTGCCGTAGATCATACAGCAACGTTCAATGCACGTTGCTGTAAGTTGAAACTCTACGGCAACGTCAAACACAACAACGTGCACCCGAACGTTGCCAAAAGTCTATGGCAACATTTTTCGCGCGTTGTCATGGGCAGTTTTTGTTGTAGTGATGGAAAGTAAAGCACACTCCTGGAATTAAGGTAGGCAGCAGGCTCCCAGAATTAAGGTAGGCTGGGGTGCAATAAGCATGACTGCAGAAGCGAGTGACTTCCAATACGGAGCATATACTATTTTTAGGTGTGGAAAAGTTGTAGTTGGAATTCGATCAATCTCAATCCATCGCCAAAATAGTTCTTTTCCAAAAGTAACTTTATTGGTTCTTTTTCTATTTTTGGACATAATTTCCTTGAAAGTTTCCGTACTACCTAAGAATCTACTGTAACTGTGGTTAGTATTATTTCGGACTATTTATTATTTATTTATTTTTTCAAAAACTTCAAATGTTTTTTTTATGAGAAACATTGCTAATGTTCTAACATTGTAATACTTTGCTAATGTTCTATTTGTATGATCCCCGTGGCTCGTTTGCAGTTGCATCTTTTACAGAGTGCAAATGTCAACACTTTAGGGGAGATGAAGATTGTACAAATTCGAATGGTTGAGGACAATCTAGTTACAACACTTCTAGAATGAGAACCTCAGCTAATTTTGTTTTCAAAAAATAATACATACTAATTTAAAAACTCAACAAAATGGATGATCTAGACTCGATGACATGTTCGATAATTCGGATAACATTTGATAACATTTTAATTTTTTTCTTCTTTAAATATTTTATTTAATCTTATTCCTTCCACTTCAGTGAACATGGTATAAATTAGTTCTTCCATGGATTAATTTGAGAAAAGTCTCCATGTTAATTTGCAAGTACTCGTTTGCACCTTGTTTTAGTTCAAAATAATTATAATTAATAAAGATATTTGTATTGACCAGCTATGTCCCTACAAAGTCATACGTATGATGTCAAAATCTGTTATTTTCACTATGTTTGAATTAATATGCCTTGAAAGACTAATTAATTTTACTTTAAATGCCCATTCATTTATATTTTTCCCCCATCCATTAATTTGACAACTTGAAATTGTCTTTCACGTAATATTTACGTTTGATTTATTATTTCGAGAAGACATTAGATACCAAATTCAAAAACCCAACTGGTCTCACAACTCACAATTAAGCCCCTATTTAGCCCCCGTTATTTGACATTTTAGTAGTTGTAATAGTGTTTTTTTTGAAAAATATGTGGTTGAAAAAGAAGGAAAAAGTTTTGGGATTACTTAAATATTATTTTATTGGAGAATGTGTGATTGATAAGAAGAGAGAGAAAAATGAATTATAATTTTAATGGAGGACAAACATGGGCTAAATGAATGAAAACAGGCAGTAGATGAAAACACTTTGAAAGTTTAAATTATCATAATAGTTTAGATCCAAATGCAGAATTAAACCAAATAAAAGCAACAAGTTATTTATTAATTATTTCTAGATGATGAAGATAATTAATTCAATTAATTCCTATGATTAAACAATCACAAACATTCAGCAGCAAATGACTGTAAATAAATAAATAACCCCAAATATGATCACGGAAGAAAATCTTAACTCAGGATCAAAACCTTAGGGCAAACATGCTGTAAAATCCACTAGAAAAGTTAACTTACAATTAGTCCGCACACTGTTAAACATTGGCTTACACTGGCCACCGAACTTGTAAATCACATAGGAACTCCTTCGGTTGTGCACTCCCGCACTTCTCAGAACTCTGAGTTACTTTTCTCTCCGCGTGGATCAACAAGAACGAACCTCATTCTCGAGCTTCGTAACTTCAAGCGAGTCTTTCCAAAACTCCCGAACTCTGAAGGTTAATTGGCGAAAGGTAAGGTTTTGTTTTGGTGTTTGATCAAATGATCTTTTATGATTTGATCTGTAGGTTGATACAAAAGATATTGGAATACATATTTGGCTTTTAAGGAACAAACTCTTGACTTACGACAAAGCTCTACTAGTTGGATCAATATATGAGTTGAATAATGAACAAAAAATATTGTGGTTGAATCAAGAAATCAGTAAAATAATGTTTGGATCTTCAATGAATGATCTCTATAATCAAAATATTGTTCAACCACACTTTTGGATGTCCCATGGGGTGTATATTTATAATGAGTAGTGTTTGGGATGAAAATGAACTCAAAATCAACTTGAAAATCGAATATTATTGTTCATTGGATAACCCAGCCGCTCGAGCTCCAGACAAGCGGTAGCTGAGCAATGGTCTCTATGTTCGTCATAACATTATCTTTCGATATCTGATTAAGATGATTCAAAGTGCATTGGAAAGGGAACTCAAAATGTTAATATTCTTATAGAAATATTTTTCAAATTTGAATGTTTTCTATGTGAAAAATGCGTCGCAACTCGTGATTGAAAATTTGGAGTAAAACATGTGCAACACATTGACACTCCTTTGGCTTCTAATTGCATTACATTGATCATATGTGATCTTCTAGACATTTTTGACTTCTTCAAGGACTATACTACAAACCCCAAACTATTTTTACTATAATTAGGACTCAATAACTCCTATTTTAACTTTGATTACAACTCGATAAACTTCTAATATAATTCAACTAGAACTTGATTTTGACTAAGAAAATTGTTAATTACAAATTGCTAATTATAATTTGAACTTAGCATCTCCCCCTTTGGCATTCCAAGATAAAATCATTTATTTCAAAGTTAAATCTAAAATAGCCTAACTACCCAAGACTTAATTCCCAAACTTTAACTTGTCACCAAATTTCTAAAACATGTGAAGATAGCAATATCACGTGAAAAGCAAAAGAAATCTTACAATTAAGTAAAATATAACTAAGTTACATAAAACAAAATAGGTAAAATATGTGTAACACCAAAACATGCAATACTTCATGTAATAATAACTTAGAAATAACATATAGAAAATTAATATCAATATTGACAAAGCACAAAACACATTATGAATATTAAATTCCAAGCGAAAATCAATCAAAAAATTTCTATGACTCTCCCTAAATCAAATACACACACACACACACACACACACAAATTTCTTCCCCTAATTCATATACTATCCAACTCTCCAGAAATAAATATTCTCCCTCATTTTGTCACGAATAACAAAGAGAAATAAGTAATGTAATCATGAATAACATGGAGAAGAAAGAATTAAAAAATATGCACATTCAAATTATGCGAAACACATTTTTTCTGGATTTTTAAAAATAATATCATTAATAGTTTTTTGCTTACTTATACATATATAATACATAAAAAGTAAAATTATCCCATATAACTTATTTTAAACAGAAATGGAGTAAATTATATAACCTACACGTGTGAAAAATGTCATTAATCTCATAATCTTATAATAGTGAGAAAGGACATGTAAAGAAATCACTGGTGAATGAATATATTATTCGAATTATGAAAATCAAACCAGTGCTACTAGGACTTTTTCAATTAAAAGCTCATATTTGATTTTGTAAATGCGTTTCTTACTCCCTCTATTTGTGAGCACATATATATTTTTATTTTCTTTTTCATCTTTTGTGCATGCTTTTCTTTATTAAATTTTCTAAATGACCATGTGATGGGTTTTAGGCCAATCCTTCCAAAGTCAGATGACCATAGGGTAACAAATTTTAAGAAACCATAATGGGCTTGCTTGAATCATAAGGCTACAAAGAAAATTTTAAGATACGACTCACATTTTTTTTGTATAATATATTTTTTCTTTTCAAACTCAATAATATTTTTCTTTTTTAGGAAACTATACAAAAGCTTATGTCGACTAATATAAAAGTACTCATTCTACACAAGTGACCCCCATTCCAAGTCTCATACATACGGTCAAAACCCACTCATAAGAACTTAATGTATACAGTGCATACTATAATGAAATAACATATACCAAGTGCTCCAAATAAGTTCTAGATAAAGTTAATGGAAACTTTATTCACTATTCATTAATTATATAAGTACTTGATTACAAAGTAACGTGTCCAAAAATATTATTATAAAATGATCTTCTTTTTTTTTTTCAATTTTTTAAAAAAATTTATTTAGTGAAAAATGAAAAACAAACATGAAAGAAGTTTAGAGTACATGCATGAATATTTAGTGAATTGAGTCATCAAATCAGTCAAATGACTCACTTGATTAGTCAAGAATCTAACATGAATAGTCAGGTCTTGTTTGTTTTTCCTAATCAAGGGCTTACGATATTTAGGTCTAATGTGACATAATTCACCATAATTATGACACGTATGAATGAATTTAAGAGTAATCATAGGTTTTAAATTATGAACCTTAGGTTGGGGAAGTATTTTTTGAACAATTGATTGCGGCCTTTGGACATCTACACTTTCTGTCTTGTTCCTACTTAAGAGTTGGTAACATTTAGGTCTCATGTGTCCTAATTTACCACAATGGTGACACTAGGTGATGAATTTAGGACCAACTCTAGGTTTCAAGTTTTGAACTTTATGTTTGATCGGGAGAGGTACAAACTTATATTTAGTAGAAGGAGCAGTATGAAAATTTGTTTTATTATCGCATAAATCTCTTCTAGTCTCGTCTGTTTTATTTAGACTTTTAACCTTAATTTTAAGGATTCTTTTTCAACCTTTAATTTATTCAATCATTTGGTAGACTCCTCTAGTTTAATTAGATAACTCCCTTTTTCTAATCCAAGCTTATTCAATTTCTTAAAAATTGATCTATTAAACTTATGTAATTTGAGACTTTCCTTATACAGCTCGTCATAAGCCTTATGAATATCCATATCATACTCAAGTCCTACATCAAGATGTTGACTCATCTAAATAATTTTTGGGTTAAGAATCGCAATTAAGCTCTGATACTAATTGAAATTTTAAATTAGCCAAATAATTTAGACCCAAATGCGGAATTAAACCAATTAAAAGCAACGAGTCACTTATTAATTATTTCTAGATGATTAAGATAATGAATTCAATGAATTCCTATGGTTAAACAATCACAGACATTCAGATCAAGGCAGCTAGTACTAGGTAAACTTGTTAGTAAAATCTACTAAAAATGGTTAACTTATAATTAGTCCACACACTGCTAAATCTTAGCAGACTCTAATCAACTAACTTGTAAATCACCAAGGAACTCCTATGGTTGTCCACTTTGCACTTCTTATAACTCTGAAGGCTAATCGGCAAAGGTTTTATTTTGGTGTTTGATCAAATGATCATTTTATGGTTTGATCTGCAGGCAGATGCAAGAGATATTGGAATATGTTGACTTAAAACAAGGCTCTACTAAATGGAACAATATATGGGTTGAATAATGAATAAATAGTATTGTGGTTGAATCAATGAAAGGATTTTGGATAGTTCAACCACAATTTTGGTCGTCCCATAGGGTGTATATTTATAATGGGTAGTATTTGGGATGAAAAGGAACTCAAAATCAGTTTGAAAATCGAATATTATTGTTCCTCGAATAACCACGCAGCTCGAGCTCCACACAAGCGAACAACTGAGTAGCGGTCGGTATTTTCGTCATAGCTTTCTCTCTCAATGTCAGATTGAGACTATTCAAAGTTTGTTGGAAAGTGAACTCAAATTGCTACAATTCTTCTAGATATAGTATTTTTCAAATTTGAATGCTTTCTATGTGAAAAATGTGTCACAACTTGTGACTAAGTATTTGGAGCGAAACATGTGTAGCACTTTGATATTTCTTTGACTTCTAATTGCATTACATTAATCATATGTGATCCTCTTGGATATCTTGACTCCTCCAAAGACTATACTACCAAACTCAAACTATTTTTATATAATTAGGACTCAGTAATTCTTATTTGACTTTGATTACAACTCGATAAACTCTTATTACAATTCAGCTACGACTTGACTTGGGCTAAGGAAATTGCCAATTATAAATTTTGAAATTACTAATTATAATTTGGACTTAACAATCTTAATCCGTCTTATGTGAATTTTTTTATTTAATTAGCAATTAGGTTTAGGCTATTTAATTTGTAGCTGCATGGCACTTTGTTTCTTGGCTTTTGATAGTTAAACAAGGAATAAATGAGTTTATCTCAATTTATGTTGATAATTCGATATTTTTCAGAGTCAACGAATATATTTATAAGAATTTATACTCGGTATTTGCGTTCAAATCAACTAATCAACGAATATATTTATAAGAATTAATACTCGGTATTCATGTACAAATCAACTAATCTTGATTGTCAATTCCTGGTATTCTATCATTTCTCGGTATTCAATTGAAATCTATGAGTATTCATACTCTCATCTATGTCGATTGGTATCAAAGTTCGATCATGCTCCTGATAGAGGCTGGATTTTATCGGTGTTTTTAAAAAGCTCGCCTAGGTGGCGTAAGCTCGAAGTTCGGGCAAAACTCCTCACTTCACGCCTAGACGCTTTTTTTTTTTCAATTCCTATAGCTCTTTCGTATTCCCTAGGTGTGATTTAATAAGTTTTTTTATTTATTTTTCTTTTAAAGTCTTTTATTTGACTTTAACTTATTATTTTTTTATTTTTAAAAAACTTTCTTTTGACTTTATTTTTAAGTTTTTTAAATGATTTTATCTGCACAAAAGATAGAAATGACTTTATCTAAATAGTTAAATAAGATTTAAATCATAGTGCTATCTACATTATGTAATTATAATATTGAGACTCATTAATTTATTGCAGAGTCCAAAAGTGTTGGAAGAAAATGGGTCGCCCATGTGGGCTGACTCGACCCGACCCGACCCGAATTATACGAGAGTGTTATTGGAGGGAGAAGTTGAGAAAATTGAATCTGAAACTCAACTCCTCACAACCCACAACTCACATATACAGCTTTCGCCAGAAAAAGAAAAAGATATGCATACACAAATTCATATGAAAATCAAGAGAGAAAAAAATATGTAAGTGGTGGCTTGTTTTTGAAGTATATCATCTCTAAATTGGTTCTTGGATTGTGGCTATTAATAGGAATGTAAAATACACATTTTACATATTTATTTAATGCGCATATATGACTATTTTATGCCTAAATATATTTAGTATTCTCATATTTTGGTTAAGGTGGCAATTCGATGGATATGGCGTAATTCGGAAGAAATAGCTGAAAATGGACCAAAGTGAAAGGAAATGAAAGTTCAAGGACTAGCGTGCAAATATACAAAAGTTATGTCAAACCAAACAATGAAGATTTGTGAGTCAATTGGTTGAAAGAAGATGTCAAATGGATGAAATATCGTCAAAGTATGATCACACATAAATTTCCAATCGAAAAGTTATACACCGATTTTAAGCCTCATATTGAGACCCATTTTTGACATGAAAAATGATCGAATTAGAAGATCATATATAAAACAAAGTTGTATCCCTTTGAGTTATCTTTTCAATGCATCTTGAATTACCTCAATCGGATATCGGAAGAAGAAGATATGACCAAACTACTGAAAGATGTCGGAGGAAGTTTCGTAAAACTATGCGGCCGCAAGCCTTTAATTCCATGCGGCCGCATAGACCATTACCGAAAGTTTGAGGGCTGAGTTCATTTGTTCCATGCGGCTGCAAGTTTCTAAACCATGTGGCCGCATGGTTCATTTCCTACACAAAAATTCTAGTTTCCTAATTTAAGTCAACTACCTATGGAAACAACTACAAATACATATTTTAAAACCCTAGAACGGGAGGAGAACGTATAGAATGCCTCCAAATTCCATTATTCATTATTTCTCTCTTAGATTCATGAATTGTAACTAAACTTTTACACTTGGTCAAAGGAAATTGAAGTCTCGGAACCACATATTGTGAGATCTAAATAGTTTTCTTACTGTTTAATTCTTATTTTGCGTATTGAATATTCTTCTGCACATATTTCTATGATTGTTATGTTTAATTGCTAGGATGCCTACTAGTTTGTTATTCGTTACAATCTACCGCTAAGTTAAATATCAAATCCGTAATTGTTTGATCCCTTTAACTTGTGAACCACTAGGATTTGACGATTTTCTGAGATAGATGTTATTGAATCTTAAGAAGAATGTTTAAATAGATTGAATGCAATCGCTGGTGTTTGTGTTATCTAGTTCATCGATTTCTCTATTTTGTAAAGCTGTTATTAAATTGAATCTTGAGCGCTGGTATGGGGTTATTTAATAATTCGGGTTAATTAGAATGCTTGTTTCTAATTAACTAAAATTAAGGAGAGATAGAAAAATAATTCCAACGGTGAATATTCAAAATATGAATTAAATTATCCTTGCATTTGTGATCAATTGTGGATTTTCGACAGTGGATGTGGACTTAGGCCAAGGTTAGTCTTTTGATTGTTTTCGTTAATTTAATTTTCATTATTATTGATTCTGTTATTTACAATTGTTTGCATACAAAACCCCCCAAATCATTGTACGAAACATAAAATATTGAATTACACACTTTTCGTGGGATCGATCCTTACTTTCACTACTGCATTAGTTTTAGAAGTTTAAGGACTATTTTTGGGTGCCTACGACAGCACACCAAATTTTGGCGCCTTTGTCGAGGAGTTGTGCTAATTTATTTTTGTACTTATTTAGTTATTTATTTTATTATTATTTTTTAAAAAAATTTATAATTTTCTAGGTTTTTAAGTAATTAATTATTTTTAAAAATTTTATTTGTTTTTCTTCTTCTTCTAGTTTTTTTTTTTTTAACTTGTTTGTCATATTTTTTTTTTTTTAATTTTCTTGATAGTTTAAGGAACTTGAGTGCAAATATGGCTGCCAATTCTCAACAATTCGACACTAGACTCGACATGCCATCGAAATATGTTAATGAAGTAAATGTCTCATCCATTGAATAAGAACTTGGGGGTCTAACTACTCTTATTTGTCGAATGGTTGTAGGTAATGTGCAAACAACAAAAGCTTGTGAAATTTGTTCATTGGTAGGCCATCCAATCGATATGTGCCCAACACTTCAAGAAGAATCCGTTGAATACATAAATGCAGCAAGTGGTTTTCCTGGACAACCACAGAGGAATTATGATGCTTATTCAAACATGTACAACCAAGGATGGATGGATCATCCAAATATTAGCTATGGAAATCGACAAGTGAATCAACATATGAATCAAAATCGACAGAATTTTCAGCAATATAATCAGCCATATTCTCTTAGACAACAACAGGGCCAAACTTCTGACTCTAGTATGTCTTTAGAAGATATTGTTAAATCTCTGGCCACTAACACTTTACAATTTCAACAGGAGAGAAGGGCTAGCATTCAATGTTTGGAGAAGCAGATATGTCAAATGGCTAACGCGGTCAGTCGGTTGGAGTCACAGAATGTGAGAAAACTACCCTCTCAAACGGTAGTAAATCCAAGGGAAAATGTAAGTGCAATCACGTTGAGGAGTGGCACGGAGGTTGAAGTTCCAGTGAAGATAGCCCCTACATCATCGAAGGAAGAAAATGAGGAATATATCACAGGAAAAAAGAGTGATCCCAACGATAACGAGGTAACTAAGCGTAAGTTTCTACATCTTTCAGATTATAAACATGTACCTCCTTTCCCTCAAATTTTAGTAGGATCTAGGAAATATGAACGGGATCATGATGAGCTGCATGTAATTTTCAGTAAATGCGAGGTCAGTATTCCACTTTTAGATATTATTAAACAAGTACCTCGTTATACTAAATTTTTGAAACAATTGTGCACAAGTAAGAGGAAACAAAAACTGAAGGGGATTGAAAGGGCAAAAGTTGGAGAACAGGTATCTGCAATTATTCAAGAGAAACTTCCTGCAAAGTGCATAGATTCAAGTATGTTTACTATTCCTTGCATGATAGGCGACACTAAGTTTGAAAAGACCATGCTAGATTCAGGAGCATCTATTAATGTCATGCCATATTCTGTATACACTTCTTTGAAACTTGGGCCTTTAAATGATACTGGTGTGATAATTCAATTGGCAGACAAATCTAATGCATATCCTATGGGTCTAGTTGAGGATGTTCTTGTGAAAATTGATGGTTTGATTTTCCCTGCTGATTTTTATGTGCTTGACATGGGCAATAGTAATCATTACCCTTATCTTGTTAGGAAGACCATTCTTAAGAACATCCAAAACTAAAATAGATTTTTATAATGGCACATTGACCATGGAGTTTGATGATAAGATCATTGAACTTAATATCTATGATTCCATGAAATATTCGTGTAATAATAATCATGTTCATTTTATTGATGTAATTGATCAATTAGCACAGGATGTTTTCAAATTTGCTGCTAAAAATGAATGGGAATCTGTCATTAATGAGCATCTTGGGGAGGAAAAAGAGGAGCTGGCTTTAAACACAGAGTTACAAAGAACTGTGGCAGCATTAAATGATCTTCCAAAGTCAGGTAACAGTTCTTATTTTGTATTGCCAGTTTCTAATGAGAGGCCTCTATTTCTGTTTTGCAAACTTCCATTTCAGATTTGAAGCCCCACCTTAGTCACTACAAGTATACATTTCATGGAGGTAGAGGAACACTGTCAGTTATCATTCCCAATGGACTTGATGCACAGCAAGGAAGATCGAAGCCAACCATGATAGATCCAGGCTGAATAAGGGAACATTGAATTGAGCCAAAGACAATAAATAAAGGCGCTACTTGGCAAGTGGAGTTCATTACTTTATCTTTTTATTTTTATTTTCTCATTCATATTTTAGTTATCTTTCTCTTTTTCGTTGCATTGCACCTTACATTGTGGATAATGTAAATTTTAAGTGTGGGGGATGGGATTTAGATTTAGGTTGCATTTAGATTGAGTTTAAATTTCAAAAAAAATTTGAAAATTTTTGCATGATTTTTCATGAAGAGGAGTTGAGGTTAAATGATTTTTTTGGTTGTGTATGCTATTTGCAAGAATTAATTAGGATTTTGAAGAACTCATAACATGATTGAATGAATAATCCTCCAACTTAGAGTTAATTAGTTGAGTTATTTTCTTTGAGGATGGTAGTAACTAAATTCTGTAGACAAAAGTCGGTGAGATTTTTGAACCTTTAGACTGATACATCCATAATAGTTTCATTATTTTCATATGTGATATTCTTTCATGGTTTTGATTCTCTAGAACTTGTCTTGATTCTCTTCAAGATCACATTGACACATGCACACATGAACATGATTAAGGCCGTCTTTGTCACATAAATGAGCTTCATTAGCCAAATAGCCGACCCTATAATTAAATTTTCCATTATTGAGCACCTTTGAGCCTTACTGCCTTTTCTTTCTATAAACTCACATTACAAGCTTTAAACTGAAAAACAATGTCTTTACCCAAGCCTTAGAGCTAGTGGAGTATTGTTCAATATCATGAGAAGTGTGGGTATGCAAGAAAATAAGTATGGGGGTATCAAGACTTATGGTAGTGCTATTATTGGTGAATTGGAATACATTTTCTATGTCAATTCATGGAGTTCCACTATTGGTGTATCATTTGAAGTTTGCATTGTGCAAGAAAAAAAAAAGTGATGGAGGAAAGTGATGTCAATGTTATAAAATATTTATATTCATAATTCCTCCTACATTTCAAGAAATAATTCGGTTTGTGTGGGATAGATGCGAAGTGAAGAAGCTATCATGTGGAGTGGTTGATTTTATATGTCTTATGTATATGTTTGAGCTAAGTTTATTTATCTTTGCTCCACTAGTTCGATGGCTCTTGAGTCACATACCCAAATATTTCCCACCTTGACCCTAAGCCACGTTACAACCCTTGAAAAGTCCTTATGATTCTTGTAAAGCATGTGATCTAAGTGGTGGCGAATGAGAAGATATGCAAGCATATGGTAGATCATCTCCATTGGAATGAATTTGAGCGAAACACTTACCTTTTAAACACATGAGAGTTGAGTGCTTATATCCGTGAGGGTCTACATGTTTAGTTTATTCCATCTTCATATGAAAATGCTTGCTAATTGATTATGAGTTGTGTGAGAATGTTTATTCATGATGTGTTATGTGTTTTGAGGAAGTTTGATTGTTTTTATGTTCATGGCATTACGACCTGGTGTTTTTGGGGAATTAAATTTGAGTTTTGCCCGAGGACGAGCAAAAGTTAAGTGTGGGGAAATTTGATAGGAATGTAAAATACACATTTTACATCTTTATTTAATGCGCTCATATGACTATTTTATGCCTAAATGTACTTAGTATTCTCATATTTTGGTTTAGGTGGCAATTCGATGGATATGGCGTAATTTCGAAGAAATAGGTGAAAATGGACCAAAGTGAAAGGAAATGAAAGTTCAAGGACTAGCGTGCAAATACACAAAATTTATGTCAAACCAAACAATGAAGATTTGTGAGTCAATTGGTTGAAAGAAGATGTCAAATAGATGAAATATCGTCAAAGTATGATCACACATAAATTTCCAATCGAAAAGTTATACACTGATTTTTGGCCTCATATTGAGACACATTTTTGACATGGAAAATGATCGAAATGGAAGATGATAACTGAAGCAAAATTGTATCCCTTTGAGTTATCTTTCCAACGCATCTTGAATCGCCTCAATCGGATATCGGAAGAAGAAGATATGACCAAACTACTGAAGGCTACTCGGAGGAAGTTTCGTAAAACCATGCGGCCGCAAGCCTTTAATTCCATGCGGCCGCATAGACCATTAGCGAAAGTTTGAGGGCTGAGTTCATTTGTTCCATGTGGCTGCAAGCTTCTAAACCATGCGGCCGCATGGTTCATTTCCGACACAAAAATTCTAGTTTCCTAATTTAAGTCAACTACCTATGGAAACAACTATAAGTACATATTTTAAAACCCTAGAACGGGAGGAGAACGTACAGAACGCCTCCAAACTCCATTAGTCATTATTTCTCTCTTAAATTCATGAATTATAACTAAACCTTTACACTTGGTCAAAGGAAATTGAAGCCTCGGAACCACATATTGTGACATCTAAATAGTTTTTCTTATTGTTTAATTCTTATTTTGCGTATTGAATATTCTTCTGCACTTATTTCTATGACTGTTATGTTTAATTGCTAGGAGGCCTACTAGTTTGTTATTCATTACAATCTACCGTTAAGTTAAATATCAAATCCGTAATTGTTTGATCCCTTTAACTTGTGAAGCACTAGGATTTGGCGATTTTCTGCGATAGATGTTATTGGATCTTAAGAAAAATGTTTAAATAGATTGAATGCAACCATTGGTGTTTGTGTTTTCTAGTTTATCGATTTATCTATTGTGTAAAGTTGTTATTGAATTGAATTTTGAGCGCTGATCTGGGGTTATTTAATAATTAGTGATAATTAGAACGCTGGTTTCTAATTAACTAAAATTAAGGAGAGATAGGAAAATAATTCCAACGGTGAATATTCAAATTATGAATTGAATTATCCTTGTATCTGTGATCAATTGTGGATTTTTGACCGTGGATGTGGACTTAGGCCAATGTTAGTCTTTTGATTATTTTCGTTAATTTAATTTTCATTATTATTGATTCCGTTATTTACAATTGTTTGCATACAAAACCCCTCAATCATTGTACGAAGCATAAAATATTGAATTACACACTCTTCGTGGGATCGACCCTTACTTTCACTACTACATTAGTTTTAGAAGCTTAAGGACTTTTTTTGGGTGCCTACGATTGCAGACCAGCTATCAAATTTCTTCATGTGGGGTCGAATTTCCGACCAAGAAGTGAGCACAAAGCAGTGTAGGAGACAAGCAAACAAAAGGCAAGTAATTCAACCTCGTTTTGTTGGTTTCAAGTAAGTTTTACAATTTGAATTTCAGTTAGAAGGAAGCAAGCATGTTTTACATTGGTATTAGAGCCTTAGAAGGTTGATTTCTTGCTTAAGTTCATGCTGGAAATGGGTAGAAATGATTAAAACACATGTATCTTGTTTTCTTCAAAAGCTTGAACATCGTTAATGACAACTTTTGATATACTTCGTATAAATCCATGAAATTTGTACTCTATGTTCATGATATTAAGGAGAACATATCTGGAAAATTTCACTACTTTTGGATTTGTATTTTGGGCGAAAAATGGAACCCTAGTTGAGAAGACCAAAACTTCATCGCATGATAACTTCTTTCACTTTAAGTTCTATGCTGCCCATTTTTTACGGTTGGATAGATCTTTTCAAGAGCTTTCTAACGGTATAAAGAACATAATTTTTGGCCTTAAATTGAAGTAGTTATGGCATACTGAAGTTTCGATAGCAGTCTAAAAAAATTGTTCTTTTTTTTTAGATGATGAACAGTACCAGCGAGTAATTTTTTTTTTCTCAGAAACATAAATTGTTGCCGTAGAGGTGAGTGATTCCAAATTCAATTTCTAGAAAATTGCATAGTGGTCCCTTAAATTTTCCAAATGCAATTTAAAAAAATTGCATGTTGGTCCCCACACTTTTTGAATGTTGATTATTCCAAATACAATTTGAGAAATAGCATGTTGCATATTGGTCCCAATATTATTTTTGGAAGTTGTTTATTCCAATACTAATTTGAAAAGTTGTATATATATATTTTGGACCTGATTAAATTCTGAATTTTTTTTTTTTATAAAAATCAAGAATATTTATTAAGTGGTATTTGCATAGTGGGAGCTAATTTTTTTTTTTGGTGCTCTCATTTTTCAAATGGTAAATACTCCGAAAGTATTTAACATACCACATTTTCTATACGTTCATAAGTGGTGTGAATCTTGATTAAGTTATGTAATCCATTGTGATTAGTTTCCAATTCTTGTGCTTGATCATATATGGCTGGATCAATGCGCACTTTTAGCATCCTTAGAGGAAAAGCTAGAAGAGCACGGGCTGTGGAACGTATTAAAAAATTACGTACTTATACAAACTATGAAATGGATCCACGACTTAACCTAGTACAACACATAAAATATCTCGAAGCAATGCGTCGAAAAGTGATACATTTAGGACAGCCTATATGTGAGGTGGAAAGTATGTATCACCTAATGAGAATGCTTCCTAAACAATGGCATAATGTTACTATTGAAGTTTTGAATAATTTGTCACATCTGCGCTATAGTTATTTGATTAGGATCTTGATGAGAAAATGGAATTCAAAAAATGAGAATTTTATAATTAATGTAGATATGTATGGTTAGTTCAGAATGTCGAACAATATCTATGTGAAATTTTTTTTTGTTTTTCCATGTTTAGTAGTTGCTTAAAGATACTTAATGTGATCGCATGTACATATTTAACATTTTTTTTAGATTTATATGTATGTTTCATATTTATCACATATAGTCAAAATGTTTTGCCTATTTTGTACATGATTAATAGTTTAATTTAGTGGGAGTTCTAATGTTAAAAGAGTTTGAGTAATTCTGACCTAGAACATATGATTTTGCTCTATGAAATTAATTTTGTGATAATGTAACATTAGGATATTGAACGATGATTGGGAACTTAGAGCCCGTTTGATTCTCATTATTGTAGAATGATAATGAAAATATAGCAGTTATTGGGCCTCACACAAGATATAGAAATTCAAAATTGATGGCTTGATGTAATGGATAACGGTCATATTTTTCATTTTTATGGATGAAAAATGAGAAACAAACGGAGGCTTAGTGAACTTTTGACTCTGTGTCTAGTGTGAAATTATCATAAAACTTAATTTGCATGAGTGCAAAATGATGTGTGCATAAATGGATATTTATAAGATTATCTTTAAAATCTTTAACAGACCATGGCATCTAAGAATCTCATAGCTGACCTTAATAAGGGTGACAAATTGAATGACGATAACTATAACGCTTCGGCGCCATAAAATTTGGTATGTACTAGAGGAACAAGATTGTTTTGAGGGCATTAACCACGTAATGGCAGACCTAGGGATAGGTCAAACTGCTCAACAAAGAAGGGATCAGGAAACTCACCAAACATGGAAAAAGAAAGATTTCACTGCTCGTGCAATTTTGGTAAGTTTCGTGGTGGATGATCTCATTCATGAATGTGAGCAGTTCCCGACTGCTCATGACATCTGGACATATTTGGGAGAGAAATATGGTGGTACTAGTATGACTAGATTGAGACAGCTGACTATTAAGTTTGATACTTACAAGAAACTTCCTAATCACAACATCAAACAGCATATGAGGATCATGTCTACTATGATTGGGGAATTGAAGTCGGCTGATCACGTACTCTCTGATGAACAACAAGTTCAAGTTTGATATGCTCCCTTCCTGATAATTGGGAACATCTAAAAGTTAATCTGACTCACAATCATAGCATTAAAACATTTACTGATGCTGCCCTCCATGTGGAACTCGATGAGTGCCTTGGTGTGGCTAAATCTCTGGGACATGCTTTTCTAGCTGAAACTAGTTCTGGAAAAGGTTCACGCTTTAAGCGTAAGAAGAATTGGTTCAAATGTGGGAAAGGAAAGGAAAAAGAAACTAGACAGGGACCTAAAAAGAACAAAACGAAACGCAATATAAAGAGTAAATACTTTGGAAAGAAGAAAGATAAGAGCAAGTTGAAATGTCTCAACTGTCAGGTGCTGGGTCACTTTGCTCGGGAATGCCTTAAGCCAAAAAAGGTAGCTCTTATAAATACTTCTTTTAGTGCAATTTATGTTTTAAGCACTGTTATGCTAACTTAATCTTATCCTAAGTGGATTGTAGACTCAGGAGCAACAGACCATGTAACCAGAGATCAAGAAGCATTTGTGGAGTTCCGTCGATTTTCAGCTGGTACAAAGTGGATATAGGTCGGCAACGATGATAGAGTAGAGGTGAAAGGGATCGGTACATGCAAGTTACATTTGCGTGGTGGCCGTACAATTCTCCTTCTTGATGTCCTATTTGCACCAGGGATACGAAGGAAATTAATTTCTGTTGTTGTTTTTTTAAAATTAGGTTTCAGTTTGAACTTTTGTGGTAACTCTGTTCGTATAAAAAATGGTAATATATGTTATGGATTTGGACATGTAGAAGGTGGTTTTGTAGTGTTGGAACCAAACACTTATAATTATTATATTGATCGTTGGATTTGAATGTTGATACATCTATATGGCATGCTAGATTAGGGCATATTGGACAAGAGAGAATGAGTAGGTTATCTAAAGAAGGCTTGCTTGGTTCAATATCTAAGGTCTCATAACCTATTTGTGAACATTGCTTAATTGGAAAAACAACATGAAATCCATTTGGTAAAGCCTTAAGAGCCAAACTTCCATTGCAGTTAGTCCATTCAGATATATGTGGCCCGATGAATGTGAGGGCAAGACATGGAGCCTCTTATTTCATTACTTTTATAGACAATTTCACGCTATACAGTTATATCTATTTGATTTCTTATAAGTCAGAGGCATTATAATACTTTAGACGATATTTAAATGTGGTAGAAAATCAAATAGATAGAAAGGTGAAAACCTTAAAAACTGATTGAGGACGTGAATATCTATCCAATAAGTTCAAAGAACTATGCAATGATAAGGGAATCATTAGACAGTTCAAAATGGTTTGCTGAAAGGAGGAATAGAATGTTGTTAGAAATGACGAGGTCCATGATGGCAGAGGTTAACTGACCTATTTCCTATTGGGGAGATGCTTTGTTAACTGCGACCTATTTTCTGAATAGAGTTCCCTCGAAATCGGTACCTACTACACCATATCAGTTTTGGATAGGTAGATCCCCTGATTTGAGTTCTCTTAGATCCTGGAGATCAGCTGCCTATATCCATGATTCCTCAAGTAAGTTTGGAAAATTGGGTCCTCAGACAAATCCAAAGGACATGTTTTTATTGGTAAAAATCAAGATGGGACTGTAACTGAGATAGAATCACGTGATGTGACGTTTCTATAGAATGATTTTCCTAGTAAGGGAAAATTTGAAAAGGGAGAACCTTTCTATGAATTAGATGATAGAGTTGTACTTGATGGATCGACTGTTGGAAGAAAATGGGTCACCCATGTGACCAGACCCGACCCAGATTATACGAGAGTGTTATTGGAGGGAGAAGTTGAGAAAATTGAATTTGAAACTCAACTCCTCGCAACCCACAACTCTCATATACAACTTCCACCACAAAAAGAAAAAGATATTCATACACAAATTCGTATGAAAATCAAGAGAGAAAAATACATGTGGGTGGTGTCTTGTTTTTTAAGTATATCATCTCTAAATTGGTTCTTGGATTGTGGCTATCAAATTCCTTCCTTTGTGATCGAATTTCCAACCAAAAAGTGAGTACAAAGCAGTGTAGGAGACAAGCAAACAAATGGAAAGTAATTCAACCTCGTTTTAGTGGTTTCAAGTAAGTTTTACAATTTAAATTTCCATTAGAAGCAAGCAAGCGTGTTTTATAAAAAACATGTATGAAGTTCCTGTAAATCTATTAAGTAGGATTTGTTTGGTTGAAATTGAAACTATGAAAATTATTCTAATTTTTGCATCTCTAAATCTTGAAAATTGTATAATTAACTAATGATACGAATTATTAAGTAAATATACTATTTCATAATTTTAGATGTTTGATACGTATTATGTTAATTATTAAATGATTTTTAAAGTGATTAGAAATTCAAAATAATATTAAAAATAAGAAAAGGTTTTTTACGCCTAAGCTTCTCATGAACGCCTAGCTACGCTTTATGCTTTTTATAACACTGACTTTTACTAGAGAAATCCAATGACAAGTTGTATATTGTGATGAATTCCTTTTTGTCCCTTTCAATCAAGATAAGTTGATTGGCATTGATTTTGGTGCACCTTTTTCTTTCTTTCAATTTTTTTTGACACAGAGGACGATGAAGAAGATATTATTAATCGAGCAATGGTTTCTTCTCATACTGTACTGGATAAAGGATCGGAGGTAAAATTGTAGTTTGACGATTTTACCGAAAATTATGTGATGAAATTGCAAGTCTAGAGACTTGGAATAATGGTAAGGTTTACAAGAATAGGAACGCAAAAATGGCTATAAAACTGAATAATTGAGTTCCATGGGTAACCTACAAGAATAATGGTTGAAGAGACCCCATGACATACATACATGCTATTCTAATTCTTTTTCTTCCCTTAAACTGTAAAAGCCCATTATTTGTAGAGCTGGTTAAGTAATTTGGGAGGAATAAATTTTTAAGTGCATTGTTGGAGGTCGCTTCAATACGACCAACTGTGATCATGATGCTCCAATAGATAAATATGATGTGAATGGAGAATTCAAATGATAGTCATTTGAAAGAGCTTCATAAGGATTTGAAATCTGGTGAAGAAGATGTAGTTTCATCAAACTTTCCGAGAGCAATGCCATCATTACGAGACAAGGGTAAAGACATTTGTAGTTTTGCTACTTGTACAACTACACAAGCCAAGAGTTGACATGCAGTTTAACCATTGATTTGAATAACATTTATTCAAATTAATGTTCATGATGTTTACACCTTATGGATAGTTGAACTTTAAGATGATTTGTATAGAAAAGAAATCTTGATTGATCATTACATTCAAACAACATATATACCGCAAGATCTATACACACAATATATACAAGAAGGTTCTAGAATAATGATGACATGGCTTAACAGAAAAATGGACCAGCATTCCTAAATTCAAGGCACTAGCATCTTCACCAGAATTCTGTTGGTTTGAATAACAGATTCTAACTCCCCCTTTCAAGGTGGAGTGTGCTCAACAACTCCAAGCTTGTCTCTTAGTAGAAGGAATCTTGAATGGTTGAGAGGTTTGGTCAATAAATCCGCTGTTTGTTCAGATGTTGGCACATAATATATTGTTAGTTCTTCTTTTAGGACTTTGTCTCTCACAAAATGGATGTCCAGCTCAATGTGTTTGGTACATGCGTGGTAGACATGATTTGAAGCAAGGGCACTGGCACTAAGGTTATCACACAAGATACTTGGAGCTATTTTTTGAGATAATCCAAGTTCATTCAGCAGAGATTGAATCCATGAGATTTCGGCGGCACTGTGAGCTAATGCCCTATACTCAGCTTCTGTGCTTGACCTTGCAACGACGTGCTGCTTTTTTGAGCACAAGACACCAAATTTTCTTCAAGGTAAACACAGTAGCCTGCAGTTGAGCATCTATCATCTGGATATGATGCCCAGTCTGAGTCAGCAAAGGCATTTATATTGAGATTGTCATTCCTTGGAATGCCTAGTTTATGATTTAGTGTGCCTCTTAAGTATCTGAATACCCGCTTTAATGCATTCCAATGAGCATCAGTAGGGACTTGCAGGAATTGACTCAACCTATTAACTGAAAATGTTATATCTGGCCTTGTGTGATAGAGGTATTGAAGTCCACCTATAGCACTTTCGTACAAGGTTGGATCATTCATTGGTTGGCCTTGAGTCTTAGAAATCAGTTTGCCAGCAGCCATAGGTGTTTGGCTTTTAGACTTTCATATCCAAGTCTTTTTAACAAATCTGTGGCATACTTTGTCTGAGTTAGGTATAGGCCAGTTGCATCTCTGTGAACTTCTATTCCAAGAAAGTGGCTGAGTTTTCCCATATCCTTGAGTGCAAAGCTTTTGTTTAGTCTGTCAATGAATTCTGATACCTGCTGAGAATTACTCCCTGTAATCACTATATCATCAACATAAATCAAGACAAATAATATTTCCTCTTTGTCGGTCAGAAAGAAAAGGGAATTATCAACTTTGGGTTGTTTAAACTTCCATTCGATCAGAGTGTTTTCGAGCTTCTCATACTAGGCTCTTGGGGCCAGCTTCAGCTCATATAGGGCCTTATCCAATTTACATACAAAACCAAGCTTCTTTCTGTCTTCAAAACCTTGAGGTTGATTCATGAAGACTGTTTCATATAACTCTCCATTTAGAAAGGCATTGTTGACATCTACCTGCCTAATCTCCCAGTCTTAGGATACTGCAAGTGTTAGAATAATCTTAAGTGTAGAAGCCTTAATGACAGGACTAAAGGTTTCACCAAAATCAATGCCAGAACATTTTGCAACCAGCCTTGCTTTGTGTCTTTGCACTCTTCCATCAGGACCATATTTCAATCTGAATACCCATTTGTTGCCAATGACTTTCATATCAACTTTCTTAGGCACTAAGGTCCATGTTTTGTTTTTCATCAATGTATTATATTCTTCCTGCATAGCTCATTTCCACAAGTTATTTGCCAAGGCTTCTTCAACAGTAAATGGTTCAGTTTCTGCTGGTTTTACTTCTATCTGATTTGTGTAAACCTTAGGTTTATAGATTCCAGCTTTGCTCCTTGTGATCATGTGATGCCTTTTTTTCTGAGTCTCATCTGTAACCTGAGTGTTAGTTTCATTTCTTTCCACATTAGCACTATATCTTTCAGGCTGTACGTCAAATACATCAAGACCATCAACCTCTCTCTAATTTGTTTCGATATCTAAGTTTTTGAGACCTTCTTCATTTCTACTTTCAGTTTCAGATTCATTTCCAGAGAGACCTACAGTAGGTGATGCATTTGGAAGTCTTGTATCATTGGTAGGCTGATGAGTTGGCTCATAAGTGGACTCTACAACAAATGGAAGGAAACCTGAAACCAATTCAGAATTTTGTGGGCTGACTCGTTTGTTTATAAATCCTGCTTTGAAAGTGAAATTAAGCTCATTGAACAGGACATGTCTAGACATATAGATTCTACCTCTTTGACTCAAACACTTATATCCTTTGTGTGAATCACCATAGCCAAGAAATACACATTTTTGGGAGTGAAAATCAAATTTGTGTTTTTGATAGGGTTTGAGGCAAGGATAGCATGCACAACCAAAGGTTTTTAATGTTTTATAATCAAAGGTTTTTCCAAAAAGTATTTGAAATGGTGATTTGTTTTGAAGTAAGGGAGTAGGAAGCCTGTTAATCGAGAAGGCTGTTGTCTGGAATGATTTCCACTAGTAGTAGAGTGGCATTTGGGCTTGAGCTAAGAGTGTTAACCCGGTTTCAGTGACATGTCTATGCTTTCTCTCCGCTCTCCCATTTTGAACAGATGTATAGAGGCATGAGTGTCTAAGTTCTATTCCAAAATCTGAGGCTAGTTTGGTGAAATTCCTGAATTCTCCCCCCTAGTCTGATTGTAGCATTTTGATCTTCTTTTCTAGTTTGTTTTTAGCTAATGTTTTGAACTGAATGAATATACTTAATGCTTCAGATTTAAGTTTCATAGGGTATATCCAAGTAAATCTACTATAGTCATCAACAAAGAGTATGTAGTATTTGAATCCAGTGGTAGAATTAAGAGGGGCTGGTCCCCAGACATCAGTATGAACAAGTTTTAAGGGCATTGAAGCATGTAATGACGACAACTTGAATGGCAAAGCATGAGCTTTTCCAAATTTGCAGGATTCACAGAACTTTAGCTTTTCATTAGTGTTGATAAACTTGTTACAAGACTTAAGAACTTGACTCAATACATGATCAGAAGGATGACCTAACTTCTATGCCAGATATCAAGTTCTGATTCAGAATTTTCAACATTGTGGGCTGACTCATCACAACTATGGCTCACTGTAAGGCAGTTGGAATTATTGTGAAGGTTAGACTCTATGACGTTAGTTCTTGACTTGGAGTTTGGCACCACCAATTGACACAATCCATCCTTAAGCATTGCTAGCAGCAAGGTCTTCCTCGATTCCAGATCTTTGACAACACAAGAGTTAGAATAGAATTCCACAAACACATTATTGTCGCTGATGAGTTGAGAGACACTAATCAAGTTCTTTTTAATGGATGGTACATGCAGTAACTTATGTAATGTTAGGGGTCTCATATCCATTCTAGGAATTTTTCCATTTCTAATATAAGTGATATACAATGAATTTCCATCACCAACTGTAAGTTTTTCATTACCTTCATATCTTTTCACATTTTGCAGGTTGTCTTTGTTGGCTATCACATGGTTACTTGCATCTGAGTCCACAAACCAAGCTGGATCCTCAAGCACTGTTGGAGAGGTAACATATGCTGATGGTGCTGTGTTTTGAGAGCATTGACTGCTTGGCCTGCTCCCCTATATCTCTCATCGTATATGTTGAAGCACCAGCTAGTAGAGTGATTGTTTGGCTACAAATTTGACAAGGTCCTCTGCTTTCTCCTTGCCTTCTAGTTCTTCCTCTACCTTTGGTTCTACCTTTGAAACTCGTTTCCCTGCTACTGTTGAAACTTCTAAAGGTTCTGGCACCACCTGAACTTATCCTTTGGGTTGGTTGTACACTTGATTGGTTAATGCTCATAGAAGTAAAGTTGTTCCTGACTTGATTCAAGTACTCAAGCATGCTTTCAATTGTTATCAGGATTGATGATAGTTCATGCCAAGAAACGATTTCCCTGCTGTTGATTTGCACAACTATGGGTGTGTACTCTTCATCCAAACCTGAAAACACTTGAGTTATCAGATCATTTTGATCAATAATCTTTCCTACAACTTCTAGATTATCAGCCAGTTGCTTGATTGTTGTGAGGTATTGATCCATTGACATATTTCCTTTCCTAATTCTTTGAAGTTCACCAGTGAAAAAGACAATTCTGGATTTGTTCAGTACACCATAACTCTCCTCAACTGCAGTCCAAAGTTTGCTGGAACTCGAGCATCCCATAACCCTCATTGAAATTTCAGGGGTCATTCTGAGTACAACCATCCGATCAAGAGTTGATCAATTGAAATCCATTTGTTATACTTAGGATTTTGATTCATTATAACTGCTTCTCCTTAACCAACACTTGCCTGGGTAGCCAAGAATTCTGGTGGACATTTCTTTGTTCCAAGAAGATGACCTTGGAGATTATGGCCTTTTATTATAGGCATAATCATGTTTTTCCACAACAAGTAATTGTTCCTGTCAAGCTTAATTGATGGAGTTTGATTGAGAGGCATTCCAATTTGTGAGTACTGATTTGCAGCCACTTGGATGATTGGTGCCATGCCTGAATCTGTAGGTCCAGACTGATTTCCGGTGCTGGTGTTTGCCATTTGGCTCTGATACCAAGTTGAACTTTAAGATGATTTGTATAGAAAAGAAAGCTTGATTGATCATTATATTCAAACAACATATATACAGCAAGATCTATACACACAATGTATACAAGAAGGTTCTAGAATAATGATGACATGGCTTAACAGAAAAATGGACCAGCATTCCTAAATTCACGGCACTAGCATCTTCACCGGAATTTTGTTGGTTTGAATAACAGATTCTAACTTGGATTGTCAAACTACTTGTATAATGTACAATGTAGTTTAATTCAAGACATTGTATAAGATTCAAAGTCGAATCTTCTTGAACCCAAGGAGAATGACATAGTTCCAGATCCAAGAAAGGAGTTGAGGACAATTAAATACTCTAGGTACTTTAGTTGTCTAATAGGGTCATATTAAAGTTTATTATATATCTAGGGGTCGAAGGTGAAATTTTTATTTAATTAGCAGTTAGGTTTAGACTATTTAATTTTCTGATCGATGGCACTTTTTCTCGTCTTTTGATAACTAGATAAAATGCTTTTGAGTTTATTCAATTTGCTTACATAATTCGGAAGTCTTCCCAATCAGTTTATATATATAAGAAGCAATTTTTTTGTATTTACGTGTAAATCAACGAGTTTTGATTGTCAAATACTTAATTCTATTTGATTCAAGGGATTTTTGTTGTATTCTTCGATAGTTTCTCAGTATTCAATTCGAAATCAACGAACTTCAATCTTCATTCATAAATATTCAACTTTCATCTACATCAGATATTTTCTTGGGAAAATTCGTACAACAGGAGTGGTGCTCTCAAGTTTATTAATCGCACAAAATCTCTCAGCTTTCTCTACCGTAACTCTACAAGATGGCCTAATGTCCCCTCCATCCATAATAGTTCCTTTCATTAATACCAATTCATTTATTTAAGGATAGGTGATGAAGCCGAATACAACAATGAAGCTAGGGTATCCGACTTCGAGTATTTATTTTCTTCATTTTATTTTATTATCATTTCTTTCACTTTACGTTACTCAGGTTAATTTATCATTTTTAAGTTTAGGGTTTTTTATACTTTTCTATTTAAGCACTTTATAGCTCGATATTTTTAGTTGGTTGATTATTAAATAAAAATTGAGATACTTCTCAAAACTCTGTCAAATTTTCAGTTTTCTTCGGAATCAAAGAATTTTTGGTTACTGGACTCCAAACATTTGTAGAATCAAGATGTTTTGGATTCGGTGTTATTCTCACTTCACGTACTAATAAAACCAAAATTGGGGTTTTCTACTTTATGGTAGAGCAGTATATGAATGTCTCCAGAGTGAACTTGAATTTTTGGTATCGGAGCACAAGCACAATCATGATAGAAACAAGTTATCGGTATTAGTGACCAACTGCATTCCAAAACACTTTAATAGATAGGTGTTTCTCAAAGCAGTTCTCCCGGCTAGAAAAGTGTTTCTCATCATTTTTTGTATCAAGCAAAGCCATAATCCTGAGAATCAAGATGTTTTCTTATTTATCGTTGTTTCTCAAATTTTTAACCTACTTAATCATCAATCATTCGTTATTAATCAATTCTTGTTTGATACTGACAATTTATATTCCTTATTAACTGATTTTCTCTCTCAAGATAAATTAATATTATTTTTACCTATGACCCAATTATATTCCTATGAATGATACGAATAGAAAAGATGCAAGATGATAAAGTGCATTTTGCACACTTATTTTGGCCTTTATATTAGAGTATTTGTTGGATATTTTAATGAATTAAGGTTTAATTCTATGTATATTGTGTTTGTTAGGTAAAGATCGAATTGGCGGAATTGAAGAAAATGAACGAAAAAAGTCAAAAAATTGCAAGAAATTCAAAGTTTGGGGATCAAAGTGCAAACATTCAATTGTTGATTCAAAATACAAAATGATGATTGAAGATCACATATGATCAATGGGACGCAATTAGAAGTCAAAAGTGTGAAATATAGTGAAAATATTTTCACAAATCAATTTTCATCCGAACAAGTTATGCTACAAATTTTCAGCCTCATATTGAAACCAATTTTTCGCATAGTAAACATTCCAATTGGAAAAATGATATTTCTAAAAGAATTGTATCCCTTTAAGTTAACATTTCAACGCACTTTGATAACTTGTCAAGGATGTAACAATGCGTGCGCAAAGCCTACTTGGAGGCTGACTGAGACTAAAGTTGCTTGCCCATGTGTGGTGGAAGCAGGAAGGAAAACTCTACTTCCCTTATTTAATCCAATTATGTACGGAGTGATTGCTTAGCACCTTTTTAACTTAAGACAGACTATCTACAAGAGTTAACCGTGCTTTTTATCATAGAAAAGACGTCTAGAAAGAACCAAGGAATGAACTAACACAAGATCTTGAAGTGCATAGCTCGAATTCAATTTTTAAAGCCAAGTTCTACCTTGTATTCTTTCTTTCAAATGAGTCTTTTCAATACTTTTTGTGTAATTTGTATTCAAACATTCTATGCTAAACATATTAGTGTATTGGATGATGATGAGACCATTGGATATCCATTTTTAATTCAAAGAATAAGTATTTTATTGAATTCTCGTGTTCTTGATTAATTGTGCAATATTATTTCACAATTTAAAAGCTTGAGCACCATTTAGATTACTTGTTGATTATTGTAGTGTTGTGAAACTCACAATAGGTTTAGAACATTGCATAATTGACATAAGGGCAATAAGTGTTTGGAATAACATTTATCGAGTGTGCAATCTTATTTGATAATCGTGTAGTCAAATACATTTCTTCACATATGAATTCGGACATAAATAGGATCAAGTCATACTTGAAATATGTTTGATCTATCTTGGAAAAGAAGGTCAAACAATATAGAATTATCGATTGTCACGAGCACTTGAACACACTAAACTACATAATTCAGAAATAGAAAATAGATGTCAAGAGGTGGATTCTGAAATCCAATATATACATCTCACAATTAGATAAAAACCATAATTTACATGGCCGTAGCTTAAGATAGGATAATTATAATCATCAAAACTCTTTTGTTCCCATACATTGGATTTGATAGAAACTAATACACTATAGCTAACAATTATTCATCGTGGGACGGTAACTTAACTCACTATATTATTACTTGTTAACGATCTCATACATTTGCAGCTTTTGCTCAAACAAATTTTTGTCTCCGTTGTCGGGGAGTAATTTGTTTAATTGTAGTTTATTAGTTTGGGTAATGCTATTTGTATATAATGGTATACATAATGATGGCATGAAAGAGAGAGAGATTATAATAACTAGATTTCTTTTCTCTCCAACACTTTTTCCTCTTTGTCTCTTTTACATATAATCATTATGGACATCATTACGTATAAATAGCATTACTTTTATTAGGTTATATTGAATTTGATTCTATCTTCTTTTTAGGCTTTTCATCATACTGCCTCACTCTCTTGTATTTTGTTATTTCCAATAGATCTCTAGATCGAAAAAACCTTTAGACAATGCAAAAGAGAGCAGAGAGAAGCAAGGGATTTTGCTAAAAATCAAAATCAAGTTCATGATCCACTTCAACTATAATAGCCAATTCAGCACAAATGAGGGCCCAATATTAGTTGGAGATTATGTGAATCCAATGCATGCACATGTGCAACCTATTATCATTGATACAGTGACAGCATAGCGGCACATATGGAAGTATTAATGAAGAAATTATATAACTTATCTCAGTCTGTGAACATGGTACGCCAGTTTACATCAATTTGCGTAGGTTACTACAAGTTTTCCTTTAACTTATATTCATATAGTTTAGTCTGAAGAGGTCAACTATGCACAGAATTTATAGAGGTAGTAGAACAACCCTTACTCCAATACGTATAAACCAAGTTGGAAAAATCATCCAAACTTCTCATGGGCTAATAATTAGGGTCATGGAATCAAATTCAGAACAATCCACCAGGATTTCAGCAGCAACAAGAGAAGGGGTCAACTTTGGAGAATTTACTTGTCAATTACATCACTAAGACAGAGATTGCAATCCAGATTCAGTAGGTCTCAATCTGAAATTTAGAAAATCTTGTGAGGCAAATAGCGACTGTATTGTCCAACAGAACACAGGATACCCTGTCAAGCGACACAGAAAAGAACATACGGGAACATGTACTAACAATCGAAGATGTGGTATATACAATTGTAGAGACATTGTCAATCAAGCCTGCTATTCATGTTCAAGCTTATGTGTCGCATATTCTATTTTCTTTAAGGCTTCGAAGGCAACCAAAAGAGGAACATGTTCAGGCCATCACAAGAAGTGGAGTCCAGCTGCGAGAAATCACTGTGAAAAAGAAAAAGGCCAGACAAATGGTTTCGTCTAAAGAATCAGCGAATGTTAATAAACAAGAGCATTCAAATAGTCCATGGGTTAAGGAAACCGTTCCTATCAATACACTTACTCCTCTAGTCTCGTTTTCTCAAAGGGTAGAACAACAAGCTGAAAAAGCAGTTTGCAAAATTCTTGGAAGCCCTCAAAAAGTTGCAAGTCAATATTCCTTATTCTATAAAGATCCATATTTTATGAAAAGAGAAGAGAATCGGAGAAGTCAATAGACTTGTATGTATTATAATGAGAACCAAAGCCCTATATTTATAGGGAAGGAATATGGATACATATGGTAATTATATCTAGGGCTGCAGGGGTACACGTGTCATTCACACTAAACCCTAATTTACTTTCATTTTACAACACTCCCCCTTGAATGACACATTACAAAATATCTGCCTCGTTAAAACCTTGTTTGATAAAAACCTAATGGGGAAAAAATCAAAATGAAGAAAAAAGAGTACAGTTATTTTGGAGTATTAAAGATAAATGCTGCCTTATTAAAACCTTGCTAGGAAAACCCAGTGGGATAAAACCTAAACAAGGAAAAAGAGTACAGCTACTCCCCCTGATGTTGATCACTGAAAATCTTTGAGTCGACGCATTCCAATCCCGTGAACCAATTTCTTGAATGTAGATGTTGGCAGTGCTTTTGTAAATAAATCAGCCAAATTGTCACTTGAACGAATTTGTTGAACCTCGATGTTGCCATTCTTCTGAAACTCTTGTGTATGAAAGAATTTTTGAGAAATATGCTTCGTCCTGTCACCTTTGATATAATCTCATTTGTGTTGTGCAATGCAAGCAGCATTATCTTCATACAAAATTGTTGGACTATCTTTTGTTGAAATTAATCCGCATGATGCTTGGATATGATTGGTCATGTTCCTCAACAATACA
This sequence comes from Fraxinus americana, assembly GCA_035079005.1. Taxonomy (NCBI): domain Eukaryota; kingdom Viridiplantae; phylum Streptophyta; class Magnoliopsida; order Lamiales; family Oleaceae; genus Fraxinus; species Fraxinus americana. Next base: position 18,186,886 of record CM068713.1, on the reverse strand, counting down.
CATTCTCGGCCTGCTTCACGGATTGCAATAATTTCAGAATGATTTGAGGATGTAGAGTCAATGATTCCTTCACAGATCTCCATAATATAGCCGTTCCTCCATGAGTAAACACGTATCTTATTTGTGATTTAGCTTTATGTGGGTCTGAGAGATAACCTGCATCTGCATATCCCACTAAAGTAGATCCCGACTTTTGAGAATAAAATAATCCCAAACCAATAGTACCCTTTAGGTAATGAAAAATACGTTTAACACCATTCCAATGTCTTTGTGTTGGTGTAGAGTTATATCTTGTAAGGAGATTTACAGAAAAAACTATGTCTGGTCGAGTACAATTCGCAAGATAAGTTAATGCTCTAATTGCACTAAAATGTGGTACTTCAAGACCAAGAATCCTTTCTCCATCTTCAAGTGGATGAAAAGGATAATTTTTTATATCAAGTGCTCGAACAACCATAGGTGAAGCCAATGGATGTGCATTATCCATATAAAATCGTTTCAAAACTTTTTTTGTATATGTAGATTGATGAACCAATAATCTTTCTGGAAAATGTTCAATCTGCAACCCGAGACAGAAGTTGGTTTTCCCCAAATCTTTCATCTCAAATTCATTTTTCAAATAATCTGCAGTTTTGTTGAGCTCTTCTGAAGTTCCAATTAAATTTAAGTCATCAACATAAATTGCCACAATTGCAAATCCAATATTTGTTTTCTTTATGAAAACACATGGGCAGATATCGTCATTTTTATAGCCTTCTTTCAACAAATATTCGCTAAGGTGATTATACCACATGCGTCCGGATTGTTTCAATCCATATAACGATCTTTGCAATTTAATTGAGAACATGGTTCTCGGGCATGTATCATTTGTTTCTTACAATTTAAGTACTTTAGGGACTTTTATATATATATATATCACTACCAAGTGAACTATACAAATAGGCAGTTACCACATCCATAAGGCACATCTCGAGCTTTTGTGACACAGTCAAACTAATTAAGAATCTAAAAGTGATGGTGTCCATTACGGGAGAATATATTTTCTCATAATCAATTCCTGGTCTTTGTGAGAAACCTTGAGCTACGAGTCAGGCTTTGTATCTTGTAATTTCATTATTTTCATTTCTCTTTCGTACAAAAATCCATTTGTATCCAACGGGGATTATATTTTCAGGTGTTCAAAGTACAGGTCCAAACACTTTCCGTTTCTCTAAGGAATTCAATTCCTCCTGTATGGCTTCTTTCCATTTTAGCCAATCATTTCTATTTTGAAGTCTTTAACAGACAATGGTTCAGAATCCTCATTTTGCATAATATCAAGAGTCACGTTAAAGGCGAAAATATTGTCTATATCAACATTATTTCGCTCCCATAATTTATGAGATAACATATAATTTATTGAAATCTCATTATTTTCGGACACTTGTAATTCTTCAGGAACTATATTTTTAATATTTGATTGATCAATATTCTCCAACATTGCTTCTTCTGAAGTTTTTGGTTGGATTTTCTCTTGTACTTTTCTTTTTCGAGGTACAGAGTCTTTTGAACCAACTGATCGACCATGCTTCTAACGTATTTGAGGTTCATTTGCTACAGGAAATTGTCGTGCAGGGATATCATTTTTTGCTGGAATAATTCTGCCGGTATATGTGACTTTGTCACTTTTCCTGTGTCAACAAATGTATCTGGTAATTGATTTGTATCTCTTTGCAAATGAATGATTTTTTCAACCTTTACTCACATTGATTGCTGCGGGAATCAAAATGAGATAGAGTTGTTTCATTCCAAGAAATTTTACCTTATTTATCAGGATGTAGTTTTTCCCCTCCCAAAATTGGGAAATCATTTCATCAAAATGACGATCTGTAAATCGTGCAGTAAATAAATCACATGTTAAATGTTCGAGATGTCTAATAATAGATGGTGAATCAAAACCTACATAAATTCCAAGTCTTCGTTAGGGACCCATTTTAGTCCGTTATGGGGGTGAATTAGGGACTTGAACAGCACAACCAAAAATCCGCATGTGAGAAATATTAAGTTCATGACCAAATGCTAGTTGTAAAGGTGAATATTGATAATATGCAGTTGGTCTGATACGAACCAGTGATGCAGCATGCAATATAGCATGACCCCAAACAGAAGCTGGGAGTTTTGTTTTCATAAGTAATGGTCTAGCAATAAGTTGTAGACGTTTAATAAATGACTCTGCTAAACCATTTTGTGTATGGACATGCGCGACCGAATGTTCAACAACAATCCCAATTGACATGCAAAAATTATCGAATGCTTGTCATCTAAATTCACCAGCATTGTCAAGACGAATAGTCTTGATTGAATAATCGAGAAATTGCGCACGTAATTTTATGATTTGAGCAAGTAGTCTAGCAAAAGCTACATTCCTAGTAGAAAGTAGGCAAACATGTGACCATCTAGTAGAAGAATCAACCAATGCCATAAAATAACGAAATGGTCCACATGGTGGGTGTATTGGCCCACATATATCTCCATGAAACCTTTCCAAGAAAGTTGGAGATTCAATATTGACCTTTATAGTCGCAGGTCTAATGACTAACTTGCCTTGCGAACAAGCCACACATGGATAATCATTAGGTAAAAGAATCTTTTGATTCTTTAAAGGATGTCCGTGCGGGTTATTTATTATTCGACGCATCATTATAGCTCCTGGATGCCCAAGTCGATCATGTCAAAATATGAAATTTTTTGGATCAACGAACTTCTGGTTCGTGATAATATTTGATTCGATCATTTTTATAAATGTGTAATACATGCCAGATGGGAGTGCATAAAATTTTTCTTTTATCTGCTTCAGGCTAGATACAAAAGAAGTTATGCAAAGATATTCAACATTATTTTCTTGTATCGTCTCAATGTGATATCTATTGCAACGGATATCTTTAAAACTAAGAAAATTTCTTCTGGATTTGCTTGAATAAAGTGCATCATCAATATATAATTTTGTATTATTTGGTAAAATAATACAAGCTCTTCCGGAGCTTTCAGAGATATTCGATGCACCTGATATCGTATTAACATTATTTTCTATTAATGTTAAGTCCAAAAAAATATTTTTGTCTTGAAGAATAGTATGTGTAGTTGCATTATCAATCAAACAAGTATTTTGACAATCCATCGTAAATCTATAAGAAAACAAATATATTTGAATTTAAATTTAAGAGAGTAAATATAATTCAGTATTATAAAATTAACGATGCATAATAAGGTTTCAAATATTTTGCGAAAAATAAGGACATATTTAAATCGAATTTCTAAAACGAAAAGGAAATACTAGAAAGTAAACTAATCTATATCTTCCATTACGCGACCTCCAATCAAATGGTCAATATTTCCATTTGGATCAGCAAATAAATCAGAAACATTCAAATGAGTCACATCAATTAGACCATCATAATCAGCAAAATTTGTCTCCACTTTTTCCTTTCCCTTAATTGATTTTTGATAGAGATCCACATCTGATTTGCCGTACGACAGGTACGTGCCCAATGCCCTTTTATTCCATATCTGAAGCAACTTTCTTCATGCTCCTTTTTATATGTGCTACTTTCGTTTGCTTTGTACCTTTTGAAATTATTGTCTTGTTGCTGATAATTTTGTTAATTATTTCGTCCATGATTTATTCTACGTGCACGTCCACATCCACGTCCAAATCCATGTCCACGTCTACGTCCACGTCCTTGTCTTGATATTGTATTTGCTTCAAACAATGCAGTACCATTTGCTTCAGGCAATGGTACAGAACTAGTTGGACGTAACCCGTGATTTTTCATCAACAATTCATTATTTTGTTCAGCCACAAGCAGGCAAGATATGAGTTCTGAGTACCTTTTGAAACCACGCTCACGATATTGATGCTACAGGAGCACATTGGAGGCGTGAAAAGTGGAAAACGTTTTTTCTAACATATCTTCATCAGTCATTTTTTCTCCACACAATGTCAATTTTGAACATATTCTGAATAATTCAGAATTGTATTCACTAACAGTTTTGAAATCTTGCAAACGAAGATGCATCCACTCATAACGGGCTTTGGGGAGGACTATAGTCCTCTGATGATCAAATCTTTCAGTTAATTTTTTCCAAAGAACCTGTGGATCTTTTTCAGTAAGATATTCAATTTTCAATCTACTGTGAAGATGATGACGAAGAAAGATGAGTGCTTTTGAATGATCCTGTAGGGATTCTTTGTTTCCTTCTTTTATTGTTTCTCCCAAACCTTTTGAGACAAGATGGATATCTGCATCCAGTACCTATGACAAATAGTTTTTGCCAGATATGTCAAGTGCAGCAAACTCAAGTTTCGTGATGTTTGCCATTTGATTTAACTACACAATAAAGTAAAAGAAAATACAATCAGTTTCGAAGAATATGATTAAATATCAATAGTCAATATCAATATGACATAAGTTACGTGTTTTCCTTTAGGGATAAACACTAATTTAAAATAGCATGTTCTTCGAAACATGTGCTACTTCGGGAGCACATTGCATTTTAATATTGCTTCTTCAAGAACAATATGTCAATATTCTTCTGGAATATTGAAAAATATAATTTATGCTCTTCAGGAGCAAGTAATATTCTTCTGGAATATTAATTATAATGTTGTTTCAAGAGCAACAATATGATAGAATAAATTTAAAAAAATTGAACATCACAAATATTTAATCAAGTTAAAGAATATTGATTACCATACAAACAAGAAAGGATGTAAAAACTAATTACCAAACATGTATTAGGAAAGGAAATCTTCATATATAGAGGTTAACAAAATTAACTAAATCTTTAACTAACTTACAAAATATGCCAAACAAGTGAATTAATTTCATTATTGATTAAATGTAACCTTTACGCATAATAAATCGGACAAAGTATTAAAAAGAATGGTTGTGTTACTGCTAAAAAAATTAATGAGACTCAGGATATGTAATGGGTTTTTACTTCAATTAAAGTCACAAAATTTAAACACATGAATTGACTAAAAAAAATTGACCACAGCAATAATAGAGGTCATGTGGCGGCAGGATAGTTGAAACCAAAATATTCACATACCTATTCACGTAATTAATGTGACAGTAATGACAGTAAAGTCTTCCAATAGATGCATACAAACGAAAAAGAACGGATTTTAACAAATTGCAGCTATGACACAAACGGGCGTGAATTCTTTCTCACAAATTCTGTCAACTATGCTTGTAGCTAATGGTGATTTATTTTCATCGTGTCACCAAATTAATTTTGGTACACGTAACAGACGATTATGCTTTAAAAAAAAATTACTACATTCTCTAAATTTTGAAAAATTAAGTTTTCGTGCTGATAACGTGTTATGAAAAGAGAGAATTAGAGAAGTCAATAGATTTGTGTGTATTATAATGAGAACCAAAGCCCTATATTTATAGGGAAGGAATAGGGATATATATGATAACTATATCTAGGGCTGCAGTGGTACAAGTGTCATTCACACTAAACTCTAATTTACTTTCCTTTTACAACACCATACATATTAATTCTTTAATTGATTCTAGAACAAGTATTAATATGATGCCCTTAAATATTTACATGAACTAAGGATTGAAGGATCCTAAGGAAACATCGATAACTCTACAATTGGCTGACAGGTCAATCAAGCATCATCAAGGAGTTGTTGAAGATATGCTCATCAAAGCTGGAGATTTCATCTTTCCAGCCGACTTCATAGTCCTTGATATAGGAGAGAATCCAGACATGCCAATTGATGAGAAAAAATATTGATAGGTCCGAGCTCGAGCTACTTCACTCGAACTGATCTCGGCCCACTCCAAATGAGCTAATTCCAAGGTCGGGTCCATTATGAGTTCAGGCATAGGAATACTAGTCCTACTTAAGTCCAAACCCCTAGTTCATTACAAGTTTTATCCTAACACAAATTGTATACTTCTAACACAATCCGAACACCTAAAATAACTAGGACTATAGGAAGTTAAGTCCTTCCAGGACTCCCCCTCCAACACCTATAAATACATAACCTAACCTCATTATTCAAGTATGCTTTTACATATTATTCTAATATACAATTTTTCACATAATTCTCTTCTGACTTAAGTATCGGAGGGGCGACGAGGACACACGTTGACGCCTTTGTTTCAGCTAGCGGAAGGCCTCATTCGTGCTCCTTCTTAGTCGTCAGGCTCGGGATCAACAGGTACAATTTTTGACATCAACATTGGCGCCGTCTGTGAGAACCGATACATTAACCACGTTCTCACCACTTTCAAAAGCTCACCAAAGTGGATAATTTATTTTTTGGGTAGTGGCCTCTATCAAAAGTCATTCACAAAAAAAAAAAAAAAAAAAAAATTGGTCGTTTACTGTCACTCTACCACGTGCTCAGATAAGCCGTCCAATTGATTCTGCTCATTAAATCCCCAAACACACAAATCCACAAAAAGTCCCCCCAATCCCAACCTCCAATTCTCGCTTAAATGCAAACCCTAACTCTAACCCAAAGAAAAAGCAAAAGCAATTCCAAAATTCAAGCAGTAATGGAAGCGGCCTTTACAACGATGATTTTTCGGCAGCAACACAGGCTGGCGATGCCTATTCATTCTTTGACGGAATTTCACAAGAGTTAGGCACCAGATCTTCATGAGATTGTTTAAATTGCCACTCAATTGCCCCCAAATTTGACCACCAATGTCCGAAGCTGTCCGCCCACGAAGAGGATGTTGAATCTTTCTGGTGGCTAGAAATTATGTGAAGGATGAAGTCTGGCATGCCCTCATTGATGCACTGTTCGGTCTCGGGATAGAGAGCTACAAACGGCAGGTGAACAGGAAACTCTTGATCTGTTTGGTGCATTGGAAAATATGGTGGATCAACTAAGGGTTTCTATCAATTTAGACTCCGAGTGCGAGTTTTTTAAAAGTTGGTACCGTGAGTAGTACAAATGAAAGTTTTGGACAAAATCTACAACTAACTGAAAGGTTTGGTACCATGGTTGCAATGTTTCCACAAATTAATTGGAATTTTCCACCCAAATTGTGTTTTGGCAATAAGCTTGAAACATTGATTATATTGGGGAACTTCATGTTTGGTCTGATCCCAGAATCTCTTGGCGGTAATGGTGGTGGTGAATAGTGGTGGTGGAAAGAGAAAGAGGGTAGTGAGAAATTGATTATTTTTTTAAAAAATTAATAATAATAATATTTCTTTAATAATTTATTTGGGCTCATTTGTACTTTTTAAAAAATTCGGGGTTAGTTGCAATTAGTTTTTCTCCTTTTTTTTTATTTAAATAGAAAAGTATATGCATCATTTTACAGTTTTTTTTATTGAGAAAATGGAAGACGGTGGGGGTATTCCACACTAAGAGTGTGTTTGGTAGGGATTTTTGGGGGAAAAATTGATTTTTGAATAGTGATATGATGGGAAATGTGTGGTTGAAAAAGAAGAAAAAAATATTGATGTGATGGAAAATATGATTTTATTGAAAAATGTGTGGTTGAAAATGAGAATTGATTTACTGTAGAAAATGAAAATTTGTACCAAACAAGCCCTAAACGTTTCAAACTGGGACGTTTTATGTTATTTCCAAAAGTTAGGGTTTTGGCAGTTTGCATAACAGATAAGGGGTATTGTGCTGTTTAGCCTTTTTTTTTTAACTAAAAACTCTTCTTTTAAAAAGCTCTAAAAACATGATCCATGGACTCTCTAAATACAATACATTCTTTATTTGAAAGAGCAAATGTTTAAAAAAAAAGTTCCAAGAGACTCTATTTTAACTCTAAATTTAGAGAGTCAAATTCACTTTCTATTCTTAATGTACAATAATTGCATTTAATAAATCAGATATTTCAATACTTTAATTATTAAATCATTCAAACCACATTTCAATTGATTTGCCATTAACATAAAAAAAAATATGTTAAATAAAATATGAGAAGAAATTTACAAATATTTCTTGAGAAAAATAAAATAAAGAACCAAAATAGAGAACATTCTTCAAAAGGCTCTCTATTTTTTAAAAAGTATATTCTACAATTTATAGAGCATTTATAAATTTATAGAGTAAAAATATTTAAATGCTCCAACAACTTCTTTATACTTAACACTTACTACTCTTAAAAAATATTTCCCTATCTTTCATTTCACTAGCTTCCCTCCAATTATTATATTATTTTTCTCCATTAATAATTGAAATACTTTGTATACATTTAGTTATAGAGAGTGAGTTTGACTATCTAAGTTTAGAAAGTTAAACTCACTCTCTAAATTTAAATGTTAATTTAAATAGTTTTTTGGAGTATAATTTTAATTGTTGTCTCTTTAAAATAAAGAACATTTTATATTTAGGCACCGTTTGGTAACCATTCTTTTTTTCATTCTCATTCTTCTACTAATTTTCAACCACACATTCATCAATAAAATAATATTTTTCATCACATCAATAACTTTTCCTTCATTTTCAACCATAAAAAATGTGTGATTTGACACAAAGAATACATTTTTTCTAGAATAATGGTTACCAAACGGTGCCTTAAAGAGTTAGTGCATAAAAATTGATTCTTTAAATTTAGAAATACTCCCTATAATAGAAGTTTTAATCATAAGAACCATACCAAATGGAACTTTTCATCTTGAGTTGAAGGAACTCTTTATTTAGATGTGAAATTTTGAATTCGGAACTTTCAACTTAAGTTGAGGGAACTCTTGATTTAGATGTAAACTTTTGAATTCGGAACTTTCAACTTAAGTTGAAGGAACTCTTGATTTAGATGTAAACTTTTGAATTCGGAACTTTCAACTTAAGTTGAAGGAATAAGTCCGCCAAAATTAAATGTGTCGTCTGGACTAGGAAATGCCAATTACAATACGTCGTTTCCAATGGTAAATCATTGAAAATACACATACTATGAGATCATTAGGAGAAGAGTTGAAAGTTTATGTTCATATTGGTACTTTTTTTTTCCTTTTAAAGTCATATTAATTAAATATCATTTGACCTGCCTTAGATAATTGGTCACGTTTTTACGAGCCACTCGCGAGCTCGACGAGCTGAGTCTCAGCTGGCCGTACTAGCCCCCACTCAGCTCGTGCTCGAGTTCTTCCTGAACCGAGTCCGAGTCATCCATTGGTCAAGTTTCAACGAGTTACTTGACCCATTTGCCACCTCTGCTCGGGTGGATATGTCATATATATTCAAGATTTTCATAGATTTAAGAGTTAACTTTAAATTTACATTCGATGTATATAATATAGGAATTCTTAAATTAATTATCTATTAAATAAGTCGAGTTCCAGTGTTCTTATTTTTATTTTTTCAACAAATAATAATATAAATGTTCTACTACTTTTCAACTCATACATATTAGTTGATTTTTTATTACGACTATTGGCCATTGACTTCCAACAAGATTTTATTGGGGCTCGTTGAACTTTCTCTTAAGAATTTTGTACGAGGAATAGTCCCAATTTTCCTAATATGCTATCCAAGATTGTGGTATCCCATGCATGAGTACAACAAATCGGCCTGGAGAAAAAGAGGACGTCCCAACTCATTTACCTTGAAACGACTCTCTAATATTCATCCCGTTGATCTTTGGAGAATGACGATGGTTCATATTCAATGACAAATCACTTCCACCCCCGAGAAAGTAATGCAATAGAGGAGACAACATTAGTTTTATTGATTTTGTTACTTTTTTATCGCTATTTTTGTTAAGTAATAAGGTTAGGGACATTTCAATCAATATCGGAATCGTAGGCTTTTGTCTTAAAAGACTTACATCATGTGCATGTCCGTGCCATTTAACGACAAAATAAACGTTTTCCGCCAGGTGGAGATATCGTGTGTATAGTGTTAAAAGGTAGTGGATGTGAGTGCACAAATAGAAAGTTGAGGACAAGACTGTCACACTTACCAAAAGCTGGGTACTCGTAGAGGAATTTACCCAAAAAAATCTTACTAAAATCCATTATTTATCCTCAAAACAATGAATGAATAGCAATGGCAACTGCAAGTTGAATAATATCCTACGTTTACATTAGGTAGTATACCGTATAATACTTTTCTGTCCAAGTTTTTTTATGTGTTTACATTAGGGAGTATACCGTAACTTTATTTTGTCCTTGTTAATAGAGGATAAAAAAATATTTTTAATGTAATACTTTTTTCATATTTGGTGTAGATTAAAATTAAATTAAAATTTTAAGTCAAAGTTAACAATTAATTTTAATCACATAAAATTCACAACTTTTCAACAGCATATTTTATCAATTTTATCGATTTTCAAATCACATTTAATCAATTTTAATAAAAAAAAAGATTTTTAAGAAAATCTAACCGATACAAAGTAGTATGATACAATATAAAACATAACATAGCATTACTTATCAGTTCATTTAATAGCTCATAATCTTGTCGAGTAATCCTTAATCTTGTCCATCTTACTACATTAGTGTCTCAAACGTTCTATGGGAGGATAAAGAGATGGTAATTGTTACGCTTCATATTATTTGCCGCGTGACAGTCTGGTGGAAAACTAGCAAGAAACTACACAAGGCCCGCACTCCACGTGACTTGCTTACATGATCTAATTGAGGCTATCAATTAAAGGAAGCAGAAATGATGCCTTTACTTCAGCCGAAGTGGCATCTAGAGCCCAAATCTCTATGATCGAGATGAGATGCCCCGATTTGCTACAGTCCATTTTTGAAGCAATAAGCCTTTGACTAACATGGCATTTTCAGTAGTTTTGCCTTATCCAAGAGATCCTCCATACGAGATTTTACTTATAATTGATTGCTTTGACATCTTTATAGCAAAGATGTCTCTCAGCCAAGTTGTCAATTTACTATTCAGACGTCAAACCTAGATCATAAGATGACCACTTTTTAGAATCATTAAATGACCTCCCAACCTTGGTCTACAGAAGAGACTCTTATGATAGTAACGTCTCGGCCCCTGGATTAGGCCGCGTGTCATTCATCCAACTGCAACTATCTCTTCTCCTCTACGATAAATCTCACACTTAAAGTGTCTTTTACAGGCAATACTATTTTACAATGTTAAAAGTAACTTATCTTGGTATTATCTCTTGAACTCGATATCATACACATCATTGTGGCTCACGTCTTTTGTCTATCCTAAACCCAAAAATACACATCCACAGCATGACCTTATTGTTGGAGTGCTCGTGGCACCTTCCCATCCTTCATATACCTCCATGTGCATCAACGATTTGTCTAAGTGTGCATGAGCCTTTATACTTGAACGTGAGCGAAGCCAGAATCTATTGGCCTTGCTGTCCTACCAAAAATCGAGGTCAATAGTAAAAATACACCATAGTCCACTTAATCTTATCCACCTTAATCTTATTTGCTTTAATCATATCTACTTAATTTTGTAATGTCTTGAAATTTCGAAAGTAAGAAAAATATCTTCCTATCTGACGCATATTCAAACCTGATACAATTTATTGTGGTGATGTATGCCCTGGACCAAGAAAAGTCGGTTCCGTAATTGTTAAACTATATGACTTATTAAGTGGTCCCGTAATTGTTAAACTGTATGACTTATGAGTGGTCCATATTTACTTGGGATTGATTTTCCCAATTATAGCACAAAACGTCAAGCACGACCTTTTTGAATATATAATTAAACAATCGAGAAGAAATTATATCATTTGACATTTTCTATCCTATGGCATTCGGCAAAATAAAAGTTATTGTTGAAAAAAATAAATAAATTGAAGGACTGACTTTAACATAAATTTTGAGCGAGACTCGTTTATTTATTTTGAAAGATCAAGATTGATCTGTGTTATCCTCCGTAAGAATATCGAAATCATATATTTACTTACCAAAAAATTACGCTCGATTGAATGAAAAATTGGAGCTCAAAGTGATGTATTAGAAGAAGTTTTCAGTTGGAGGGAAACTAGTTTAAAGTTATCTCACATAGGAATAGATAAAGACAATGATCACTTTAAATATGATTATACTTCAGAAGGGTGTCATCATGTGTAGCATAGAGGCTCTTTCCACGTGCGCGTGCAGGATGCAAATTCACGGACCGAAATAGGTTTCGATTCTTGAACTTATGTGCAGGTGTGGTTGAATGAACAAAAAATTAGCCCTTAAGAAGGTCCACGTTTTGCCTTTATTTTATTATTTTTCCAAATAAAAAACCTTTCAAATTCTTCCTGAAACTCAGGTGATTATGCATGTGTTAATAGAGAGATTAACAACCGGAGTTACACCTTTATTTTATTATTTTTCCAAATAAAAAATATTTCAAATTCTTTTAACTCATGAAACTCATGTGATTATGTTTATATTAATGGAGAGATTAATAGTCGAGTTAGTGGTAACTCCTAGCATGTTCCAAATAAAAAACCTTCCAAATTCTTTTAACTCCTGAAAATCATGTGATTATATTTGTATTAATGGAGAGATTAACAATCTGGTTAATGCTGGTTAATGGCATAACTCCTGACTCTTTAATTTTTCATTACAACCTATTTATTTAGTCATCTTCCTCCCTTACCGACACGAAAAATTCTTTTCTCTGCATACATAATTTTCACTTTGCTCTTTTGTTATTTCCTACAATTTTAGATTACTTGTTATATTTTTTAAATGTAATTAATAAAATTATTTAATATGTAATATATTTTTTAAACATATTTTGGCTAATAGTAATAATTATTTCACTAACAAAGACAATGTATGTGCAAGATAGTTTGGAAGGTTTTTTATTTATTTTTTAATGAACTCTGACGAATAATGAAATCAGTGCATGAAATAATTTCCGTATTATTTCTTTAGATGTCCAAAAGGTTGTAAAAGGAGAGGGTCTACCATTACTTTGTTTCTCAATAATCAACTTTCCTCAACATCACTTGCCTTGCATATAAACATGCATATATAATTAAGATATCATTTTAACTCGGTGATAAATTAATTGTTATAATATTGTTCAAATATATAATGGGAAGTGATTTGAAGTGATCAAATATTAAAATGAGAATACCAGGTAAGTACGAAAATACCCCCCAAAAAAGGGGAGAGGACAGAAAATTAGGTTGGGCAATTAGTGGTCGATCATTTTCGGTGTACCACAACCAAAAGGCTACACTAGGCTATCACCCAGATTTGTACTGGGAGATCGTCCAGTTCAAAAAATTTGACCGTCGCAATTGAATTTTCTGACGATGTTTTTATAGTTTTCACACATCTTTTGGCTTGGTTATAGCTATTCGTGCATTAGACTCAATACTATATATATATATATATATATATATATATACACACACACACACACTAGGTGCAAGCAACGTGCAATGCACGTTTGCGTAGTTTATATTTAATAGTTTTGTTTAAGAATTAATTTGTTATTAATAAATATGTAATTTTTTTGGTTAATTAAATAATTAATGATGTAATGTTTATGTAATTGATAAATAATTAGATGTGTGATTTTGATGTTGTGATGTAAGTTGGTGAGATCGAAGAAAATAAGCAAAAGTTGACAAATCTGGAGAAATTGCTAAATTGTAAGGGATCCAAAGTTCGGGGACTAAAATGTAAATACTTAAAAGTTGTGCCGAACCTCATGATGAAGATTTGAGAGTGCTCGGAGTCAATTGGATAAAGGAAGACGTCAATGGAATCAAATTTAGGCAAAAGATGATCACAAATCAATTTCCAACCGAAAAGTTATGCTCCGATATTTTAGTCTCATATTGAGACGTATTTGTGTGTGTGTGTGTGTGTGTGCTCATGTTGAAAACAGAATTTTCAGTTTGTTTATTTTTAAAATCTGATTTTCATCTCAAATTAAAGTCAACAATTAATTTTAACCATATATTTCATGAGGTACACAACTTTTCAACCACATATTTCATCAAATTTTATCAAAATCTATTAGAAGTCTAATTTTAATCTACAACAAACACGGGCTAAATATACACACTTATATCCAAATCAAATATTCAAACTCATAATTCTTAAAGTGTTTTTCAAGTTCTTATTCAAGTTCGGGAACCTTTATTAACCTTTCGGACTCCATCTTCATCAGTGTACTTATACGCTTTTAAATCAAGAGTACTCAAGGATAGAAGATTTTTCTCAAATATGGGACACGTTTCACCTCATTAAGTGTTCTAACTGTCCCATCAAACATCTTAATTCTGACAATTTTAATTCCAACTATTTTATAAAGTGCATTATTACCCATTATCACAACACCTTTCGAAACTGTTTCATATGTTGAAAGCAAATCCCAATTGGGACACATGAAAAATGCAAATTGTATCAAGAATCCAATCCTCTTTAGTTTTGGAGTCGCTGCTAGAAATAACTAAAAATTCTCCATCACTGTAGTAGTTTTCTGCAATATCAGCTTCGCCTAAAGTTTCTGGTTGCTTTCTCTTCTGATTTGCAGCCAATTTTTTGTTATTCGACAACTTATAACAATCCTTCTTTATGTGCATATTCTTCATTCAATATTTAAAAATTTGATTACTGAACTTAGGTTTAGATATGCCCATTACATAACCACCATCAATAACAAGGCTATCTCCATGAGCCTCAAATCCAATGAGATGTTTCATCTTCTCCTTTGAAAATAGAGCATCATAAACGTCTTCAAATGTGAGAGTACGGCTATATAAGATCGTATCTCTAAAAGACATATATAAAGCTGGCAACAAACACAACAAAATTAACTTCAAATCGTCTTCATCATACCTAACATCTAAGGTTTCTAGATCAGTGATAATTTCTTCCAAAGCAGCAATGTGATTTTCAAAAGATGTACTTTCTGTCATACGATTATAATAAAATCGCTGCTTGAAATGCAATTTTCTCCTTCAAAATATCCTAAAGAATATGATTTAAAAAATAAAGATAAATATGTGACAGGGGCTTCCGATCCTTCTTTGTTTCACCTCTAGAGTCCAATTTGTAGGCATCTTTTCATATTCCAACAAAATATCATTCAAATCCATATGAGCATGCACTGTTGAATATGCCCCTTTTCCATGGGACTTCTTACTCTTTTTACCCTCAACCTTGCAACAACAATCCACCCTTGCTTCTCCTTGGGAAACACAATGAGGCAAGGATTGTATAGTAAAAATGTGAATATGCGTATTTGCAACCAAAATTGTTTTGAGTATTGGTTAAATGCACTACTAGGCTACTAGTTACGAAAAACAGAACAAAACTAGCCAGAATAAATTTCTTTAAGGTGAAGAAGCCACGTGTGAGCTACCTGTCTACATGTTTTCATCTCCAAGCCCCCATAACCCTTGGTCACCTATGTTCCTCTGAATAAGAAGCTAATTTGAGTCCTAACTTGATTTTTTTGTTTTCTTAAACGGTTAAGAAACAAATTGTTTTCGTATTCTGTTAATTTCCGAGTTCATCTAATAAATTATGGGGGCTCATCCACAAATTTACTGCAAAGTCTTATTATCTTTCTTCATCCAAATACACTGAAAAATATTATTATTATTGTGCCTCAATGTTATTTATAGAAAGATAGAAATGAGTGGCAGATAAGTGGACAACACTTATCATTTATAAATTGATTTGACTATCTATAAATTGATTTATAAAGTTGGCCAAACGGAGGCTATATTCTTCCTTCTTTACTATACAATCCTTGCCTCATTGTGTTTCCCAAGGAGAAGCAAGGGTGGATTGTTGTTGCAAGGTTGAGGGTAAAAAGAGTAAGAAGTCCCATGGAAAAGGGGCATATTCAAAGGGGCATAGTCTCATCTTATCTTTATCCAGAAGAGGGAGATTTTTTTACTGCATTAAAACCCTTCTTTCTTTCCCACAAATGGATCTCGCCTTTCTCTTCAGTTACTCTACTTTTGCTCTCTTTATGTCCCTGATCTTCCTCTTCTTTACCAAATGGAAGAAATCCCAAACTCCTAGTAAACTCCGAAAACTCCCACCTGGTCCCAAACAGTTGCCCATAGTTGGACATTTGCACCTTGTAAGTCTACTTCCACATCGGGATTTCAAAGAATTAGCCAAAAAACATGGGCCAATAATGCATTTGAAGCTCGGTGAAACTTCAGCAATTGTTATATCTTCACCCGAAATAGCCAAAGAAGCCTTGAAAACTCAAGATCCTACTTTTGCAGCCAGATCAGGAACTGTGTACTGAGATTTTGTGGTATAATCATACTGATATGGCATTTAGTCCATATAATGATTACTGGAGACAAATGCGTAAAATCTGCGTTTCGGAACTTCTAAGTTCCAAACAGGTTAGATCGTTTGCTTCCATAAGAAGTGATGAGGTTCTTAAACTCATCAAATCAATTAAATCATCTGCTGGAAAACCCATAAATCTCACAGAGAAGATTTTCTCGTCCACAAGTTCCATTACTGCAAGAGCAGCATTCGGTAAAATATGCAAGGATAAGGACACACTGGTAAAACTATTCCACGAAGGTGTATCCTTAGCGGCAGGCTTTGAACTGGCAGACCTGTTTCCTTCTTCGAAGATACTTAGATTTTTCAGTTCAAGTAAGGTAAAATTATGGGCGATGCGCCACAAGCTTGATGCGATTCTTGACGAAATAATTGATGAACACAAGGAGAATTTGGCAAGAATGAGCAAGGATAACGAAGTGTTGGGTCAGGCAGAGTCGACAAGAAGGGGAAACGGAGAGTTCGGCAATGAAGATTTAGTTGATGTTTTCCTACGAGTAAAGGAAAGTGGGGAACTTGAAATTCCTATTAACTATGATAACATTAAAGCTGTTATTTCTGTAAGTTTTTGGCTATTATTTAATCTTCTGCATGTAATTTTAATTCCTAGTTATATTTTGATTAACAAGACTAGTGGATATTATGTAGGATATGTTCTCAGCTGGAACAGATACATCATCAACGACAACTGATTGGGCTATGGTCGAACTTATGAGGAATCCACGAGTAATGGAGAAGGCACAAGCTGAAGTACGAGAAATTTTTAAGGGACGTGAAATCATAGATGACACTGATCTTCAAAAGTTAAAATACCTAAAGATGGTACTAAAAGAAACTTTGAGGATGCATACACCAGTTCCCCTTCTCCCAAGAGCTAGTATAAAAGATAGTGAAGTCAATGGATATTTTATACCAGCCAATGCCAAAGTCTTTGTAAATGCTTGGGAAATGAGCAGAGATCCTAAGTATTGGACTAACCCTGAAAGTTTTGAACCAGAACGATTCGAGAACAATGGTTTAGACTTCACTGGAAATCATTTTGAATATCTTCCATTTGGATCAGGAAGAAGAATGTGTCCGGGAATGAATTTCGGTATGGCTGGAGTTGAGCTTCCTTTAGCTCAACTTCTCTATAACTTCGACTGGAAACTCCCAGAAGGAATCAATCCAGATAATTTAGACATGACTGAGAACTCTGGATTAACTGCATCAAGAAAAGAAGTCCTTTATGTAATTGCTACCCCTTATGATCCATGACTTTGTCTACTACTAGATAATTTTAAATAAGTTTACTAAGACAGACTTGAATAAGTTTTTCTTCTTGTAATCAGCATGTCTTATAAAATTGATATCAATAAACGGCGCATATACTATTTTTAGGTGTGGAAAAGTTGTAGTTGGAATTCGATCCATCGCCAAAATAGTTATTTTCCAAAAGTAACTTTATGAATGATCTTCAATGAATGAATGATCTCCATAATCAAAATATTGTTCAACCACACTTTTGGACGTTACATAGGGTGTATATTTATAATGATTAGTGTTTGAGATGAAAAGGAACTCAAAATCAACTTGAAAATCTCCCCCCTTTGGCATTCCAAGATAAATCCATTTATTTCAAAGTTAAATCTAAAACTACCCAAAACTTAATTCCCAAACTTTAACTTGTCACCAATTTTCTAAAACGTGAATATAGCAATATCACATGAAAAGCAAAAGAAATCTGACAATTAAGTAAAATATAACTAAGTTACATAAAACAACATAAGTAAAATATGTGTAACACCAAAGCATACAATACTTCGTGTAATAATAACTAGAAATAACCTATAGAAAATTAATATCAATATTGACAAAGCACAAAACACTATGAATATTAAATTCCAAGTGAAAATCAATCCAAAAAATTCTATGACTCTCCCTAAATCAAATATTAAAAAATATATATATAAATTTCTTACCCTAATTCATATACTATCCAACTCTCCAGGAATAAATGGTCTCCCTCTTTTTGTCACGAATAACAAAGAGAAATAAGTAATGTAATCATGAATAATATGGAAACGAATGAATTAAAAAATATGCACATTCAAATTATGCAAAACACATTTTTTCCTGGATTTTTAAAAATAATATCATTAACATTTATTTGCTTACTTACACATATATAGTACATCAAAAGTAAAATTATCCCATATAACTTATTTTAAACATAAATGGAGTAAATTATGTAACCTACATGTGTGAAAAGTGTAATTAATCTCATGTAAGCAAGTCTCAAAATCTTATAATAGTGAGAAAGGACATGAAAAGAAATCACTGATAAATATATTCTTCAAATTATGAAAATCAAACACTGCTATTAGGGCTTTTTTAATTAAAAGCTCATATTTGATTTTGTAAATGCATTTCTTTCTCCCTCTATTTGTCAGTACATATATATTTTTATTTTCTTTTTCATCTTATATGCAGGCTTTTCTTTATTAAATTTTCTAAATGGCCCATGCGATGGGTTTTAGGCCGATCATTCTCAAGTCAGATGACCATAGGGCAACAAATTTTAAGATACCCTAACAAGCTTAATTGCTCGAATCGTAAGGCTACACAGAAAATTATAAGATATGACTCACATTTTTTTGTATAATATATTTTTTCTTTTCAAACTCAATAATAATTTTCTTTTCAGGAAAATATACAAAAGTTTATGTTAACTAATTCAAAAGTCATTCTACACAAGTGACTGCCATTCCAAGTCTCATACATGTGGTCAAAATCCACTCATAAGAACTTAATGTTTGCAGTGCATAATACAATGAAATAACCTATACCAAGTGCTCCAAATAAGTTCTAGATAAAGTTAATGGAAACTTTATTCACTATTCATTAATTATATAAGTACTTGATTACAAAGTAACATGTCCAAAAATATTATTATAAAACTATCTTTTTTCTTTTTCAATTTTTTTTCAGTATAATAAATAAAATGAAAAACAAACAAGGAAGAAGTTTAGAGTGCATCCATGAATAG
The DNA here is from genome assembly GCA_035079005.1 of Fraxinus americana. Lineage (NCBI taxonomy): Eukaryota > Viridiplantae > Streptophyta > Magnoliopsida > Lamiales > Oleaceae > Fraxinus > Fraxinus americana. Next base: position 18,167,604 of record CM068713.1, on the reverse strand, counting down.
TTAGTGAATTGAGTCATCAACTCGGTCAAATGACTAACTTGATTAGCTAATAATCTAAAATGACTAGTTAGATCTTGTTTGTTTTTCCTAATCAAGGGCTTATGGTATTTAGGTCTAATGTGACCTAATTCATTACAATTATGACACGTATGAATGAATTTAAGAGTAATCATAGGTTTTAAATTATGAACCTTAGGTTGGAGAAATATTTTTTGAACAATTGATCTAGGCCTTTGGACATCTATACTTTCTGTCTTGTTCCTACTTAGAGTTGGCAACATTTAAGTCTCATGTGACCTAATTTACCACAATGGTGACACTTGGTGATGAATTTAGGACCAACTCTAGGTTTCAAGTTTTGACCCTTATGATTGATCGGGAGAGGTACAAACTTATTTTTAGTAGAATGAGCAATATGAAAATTAGTTTTATTAACGTATAAATCTCCTCTAGTCCCATCTATTTTATTTAGACCTATCATGTTATCAATTTTCTTACATTCGCTAGATAAGAATTGAAGTTGGGTATTTGATTTTTCAAGATCATTTATAAGAGTTTTAACCTTAATTTCTAAGGATTCTTTTTCAACATTTGATTCATTCAATCATTTGGTAGACTTCTCTAGTTTAATTACAAGACTGCCCTTTTCTAATCCAAGCTATTCAGTTTCTTAAAAATTGATCTATTAAACTTATGTAATTTGAGACTCTCCTTATACAGCTGGTCATAAGTCACATGAATATCCATATCATCCTCAAATCCTACATCAAAATGTGATTGACTCATCAGAATAATTTTTGTGTCAAGAATTGCAATTAAGCTCTGATACCAATTGAAATTTTAAATTAGCCAAATAATTTAGATCCAAATGCAAAATTAAACCAATTAAAAGCAACAATTCACTTATTAATTATTTTTAGATGATTAAGATAATGAATTCAATTAATTCCTATGGTTAAGAAATCACAAACATTTAGATCAAGGCAGCTAGTAAATAAATAACATCAAATATGATCACGGAGAAAAATTCCAACTCAGGATCAAAACCTCTGGGCAAACTTGCTAATAAAATCCACTAAAAAGTTAACTTATAATTAGTCCAAACACTACTAAACCTTAGCTGACTCTAACCAACTAACTTGTAAATCACCAAGGAACTCATATGGTTGTGCACTTTGCACATCTCATAACTCTAAAAGCTAATTGGCAAAGGTTTTGTTTTGGTATTTGATCAAATAATCTTTTTGTGGTTTGACCTGTAGGCAGATGCAAGAGATATTGGAATATGTTAAAATACCTAAAGATGGTACTAAAAGAAGCTTTGAGGATGCATACACCAGTTCCCCTTCTCCCAAGAGCTAGTATAAAAGATAGTGAAGTCAATGGATATTTTATACCAGCCAATGCCAAAGTCTTTGTAAATGCTTGGGAAATGAGCAGAGATCCTAAGTATTGGACTAACCCTGAAAGTTTTGAACCAGAACGATTCGAGAACAATGGTTTAGACTTCACTGGAAATCATTTTGAATATCTTCCATTTGGATCAGGAAGAAGAATGTGTCCGGGAATGAATTTCGGTATGGCTGGAGTTGAGCTTCCTTTAGCTCAACTTCTCTATAACTTCGACTGGAAACTCCCAGAAGGAATCAATCCAGATAATTTAGACATGACTGAGAACTCTGGATTAACTGCATCAAGAAAAGAAGTCCTTTATGTAATTGCTACCCCTTATGATCCATGACTTTGTCTACTACTAGATAATTTTAAATAAGTTTACTAAGACAGACTTGAATAAGTTTTTCTTCTTGTAATCAGCATTTCTTATAAAATTGATATCAATAAATGGCGCATATACTATTTTTATTGGTTCTTTTTCTATTTTTGGACATAATTTCCTTGAAAGTTTCCGTACTACCTAAGAATCTACTGTGCAAACTTTTTGTAACTGTGGTTAGTATTGTTTCGGACTATTTATTATTATTATTATTTTTTTCAGAAACTTCAAATGTCTATTTTTATGAGAAACTTTGCTAATGTTCTAATGTTGTAATACTTTGCTAATGTTCTATTTTTACTTTGCTAATAATTTGCATCTTTTACAGTGCAAATTTCAACATTTTAGGGGAGGTTAAGATTGTACAAATTCGAAAGGTTGAGGATAATCTAGTTACAACACTTCTAGATTGAGAACCTCGGCTACAAATTTTTTTCAAAAAATAATACATTCTAATTTAAAAATTCAACAAAATGGATGATGTAGACTCAATGACATGTTCGATAATTCAGATAACATTTGACAAGATTTTAATTTTTTTTCTTCTTTAAATATTTTATTTAATCTTATTCCTTCCACTTCAGTGAACATGGTATAAATTAGTTCTTCCATGGATTAATTTGAGAAAAGACGAAAAGTATTTGAGAAAAGTCTCCACGTTAATTTGCAAGTACCCGTTTGCACGTTGTTTTAGTTCAAAATAATTATAATTAATAAAGATATTTGTATTGACCAGCTATGTCCCTACAAAGTCATACATATGATGTCAAAATCTGTTATTTTATTATGTTTGAATTAATATCCTTATCATAATGCATTGAAAGACTAGTTAATTTTACTTTAAATGCCCGTTCATTTATAAATTTTCCATTAATTTGACAACTTGAAATTGTCTTTCACGTAGTATTTACGTTTGATTTCTTATTTCGAGAAGACATTAGGAGAGTGTTTGGTAGGATTAAAATTAGATTTTTAGTAGATTGTGATAGAAGTTTTTGAAATGTGTGGTTGAAAAGTTGTGGGACCCATAAAAAATGTAGTTAATATTAATTGTTTGATTTTGACTTAGATTAAAATCATATTTTAATCCGAACCAAACAGGGGCTAGATACCAAATTAAAAAACCCAACTGGTTTCACAATTCACAATTAAGCCTCCGTTTGGCCCCCATTATTTGAAATTTTAATAGTTGTAATAGTGTTTTTTTTTTTTTTGAAAAATATGTGGTTAAAAAAAAAGGAAAAGGTTTGGGATTACGTTAAATATTATTTTATTGAAAAATGTGTGAAAAAAAATATATATATATGTGGTTAAAAAAAAAGGAAAAGGTTTGGGATTACGTTAAATATTATTTTATTGAAAAATGTGTGATCGATAAGAAGAGAGAGAAAAATGAATTATAATTTTAATAGGGGCCAAACATAAGCTAAATGAATGAAAACACTTTGAAAGTTTAAATTATCATAATAGTTTAGATCCAAATGTAGAATTAAATCAATTAAAAGCAACAAGTCATTTATTAATTATTTCTAGATGATGAAGATAATTAATTCAATTAATTCCTATGATTAAACAATCACAAATATTCAACAGCAAATAACAACAAATAAATAAATAACCCCAAATATGATCACAGAAGAAAATCTTAATTCAGGATCAAAACCTTAGGGCAAACATGCCAGTAAAATCCACTAGAAAAGTTAACTTACAATCAGTCTGCACATTGTTAAACATTAGCTGAATTTGACCACCTAACTTGTAAATCACATAGGAACTCCTTCGGTTGTGCACTCCCTGATTTCTCAATGAATGATATTTAGATCTTCAATGAATGATCTCCATAATCAAAATATTGTTCAACTACACTTTTGGACGTCACATAGGGTGTATATTTATAATGAGTAGTGTTTGAGATGAAAAGGAACTCAAAACCAGCTTGAAAATCGAATATTACTGCTCATTGGATAACCAAGCCGCTCGAGCTCTAGGGGAGCGGTAACTGAGCCTGAGAAATGATATGTATGTTCATCATAACATTATCTCTCAATATCTGATTAAGACGATTCAAAGTGTATTGGAAAGTTAACTCAAAATGTTACAATTCTTCTAGAAATAACATTTTTCAAATTTGAATGTTTTCTATGTGAAAAATGCATCGCAACTTGTGATTGAAAATTTGGAGCAAAACATGTGCAACACATTGACACTCGTTTGGCTTCTAATTGCATTACATGGATCATATATGATTTTCTAGACATCTTTGGCTCCTCCAAGGACTATACTACCAACCCCAAACTATTTTACATTAATTAGGACTCAATAACTCCTATTTTTACTTTAATTACAACTCGATAAACTCCTAATACAATTCAACTAGAACTTGATTTTGACTAAAAAAACTGTCAAATACAAATTGCTAATTATAATTTGGACTTAAAAAATCTCCCCCTTTGGCATTCCAAGATAAAACCATTTATTTCAAAGTTAAATCTAAAACAGCCTAACTACCCAAAACTTAATTCCCAAACTTTAACTTGTCACCAGTTTTCTAAAACATGTGAATATAGCAATATCACGTGAAAAGCAAAAGAAATCTGACAATTAAGTAAAATATAACTAAGTTACATAAAACAACATAAGTAAAATATGTGTAACACCAAAGCATACAATACTTCGTGTAATAATAACTTAGAAATAACATATAGAAAATTTATATCAATATTGACAAAGCACAAAACACTATGAATATTAAATTCCAAGTGAAAATCAATCCAAAAAATTCTATGACTCTCCCTAAATCAAATATTAAAAAAAAAAAAAAAAAAAAAAATATATATATATATATATATATATATATATATATATATATATATATATATATATTTCTTCCCCTAATTCATATACTATCCAACTCTCCAGGAATAAATAGTCTCCCTCTTTTTGTTACAAATAACAAAGAGAAATAAGTAATGTAATCATGAATAACATGGAAAAGAATGAATTAAAAAATATGCACATTCAAATTATGCAAAACACATTTTTTTTCTGGATTTTTAAAAATAATATTATTAACATTTATTTGCTTACTTATACATATATAATACATCAAAAGTAAAATTGTCCCATATAACTTATTTTAAACATAAATGGAGTAAATTATATAACCTACATGTGTGAAAAGTGTAATTAATCTCATGTAAGCAAGTCTCAAAATCTTATAATAGTGAGAAAGGACATGAAAAGAAATCACTGGTAAATAAATATATTCTTCAAATTATGAAAATCAAACCAGTGCGATTAGGACTTTTTTAATTAAAAGCTCATATTTGATTTTGTAAATGCATTTCTTTCTCCCTCTATTTGTCAGTACATATATATTTTTATTTTCTTTCCATCTTATATGCAGACATTTCTTTATTAAATTTTCTAAATGACCCAAGCGATGGGTTTTAGGCCCATCATTCTCAAGTCAAATCACCATAGGGCAACAAATTTTAAGATACCCTAACAAGCTCGAATCGAAAGGCTACACAGAAAATTATAAGATATGACTCACATTTTTTTGTATAATATATTTTTTCTTTTCAAACTCAATAATATTTTTCTTTTCAGGAAAATATACAAAAGTTTATGTTAACTAATTTAAAAGTCATTCTACACAAGTGACCGTCATTCCAAGTCTCATACATGTGGTCAAAATCCACTCATAAGAACTTAATGTATGCGTGCATAATACAATGAAATAACCTATACCAAGTGCTCCAAATAAGTTCTAGATAAAGTTAATGGAAACTTTATTCACTATTCATTAATTATATAAGTACTTGATTACAAAGTAACATGTCCAAAAATATTATTATAAAACTATCTTTTTTCTTTTTCAATTTTTTTTTCAATATAATATATAAAATGAAAAACAAACAAGGAAGAAGTTTAGAGTGCATCCATAAATAGTTAGTGAATTGAGTCATCAACTCAGTCAAATGACTAACTTGATTAGCTAATAATCTAAAATGACTAGTTAGATCTTGTTTGTTCTTCCTAATCAAGGGCTTATGGTATTTAGGTCTAATGTGACCTAATTCATCACAATTATGACACGTATGAATGAATTTAAGAGTAATCATAGGTTTTAAATTATGAACCTTAGGTTGGAGAAATATTGTTTGAACATTTGATCTAGGCCTTTGGACATCTACACTTTCTGTCTTGTTCCTACTTAGAGTTGGCAACATTTAAGTCTTATGTGTCCTAATTTACCACAACGGTGACACTTGGTGATGAATTTAGGACCAACTCTAGGTTTCAAGTTTTGACCCTTATCATTGATCGGGAGAGGTACAAACTTATTTTTAGTAGAATGAGCAGTATGAAAATTAGTTTTATTATAGTATAAATCTCCTCTAGTCTCATCTATTTTATTTAGACCTATCATGTCATCAGTTTTTCTTACATTCACTAGATAAGAATTGAAGTTGGGTATTTGATTTTTCAAGATCATTTATAAGAGTTTTAACCTTAATTTCTAAGGATTCTTTTTCAACATTTAATTCATTCAATCATTTGGTAGACTTCTCTAGTTTAATTACAAGACTCCCTTTTTCTAATCCAAGCTATTCAGTTTCTTAAAAATTGATCTATTAAACTTATGTAATTTGAGACTCTCCTTATACAGCTGGTCATAAGTCTCATGAATATCCATATCATTCTCAAATCCTACATCAAAATGTGATTGACTCATCAAAATAATTTTTGGGTCAAGAATCGCAATTCAGCTCTGATACCAATTGAAATTTTAAATTAGCCAAATAATTTAGATCCAAATGCAAAATTAAACCAATTAAAAGCAACAAGTCACTTATTAATTATTTCTAGATGATTAAGATAATGAATTCAATTAATTCCTATTGTTAAGAAATCACAAACATTTAGATCAAGGCAACTAGTAAATAAATAACATCAAATATGATCACAGAGGAAAATCCCAACTCAGGATCAAAACCTCCGGGCAAACTTGCTAATAAAATCCACTAGAAAAGTTAACTTATAATTAGTCCAAACACTGTTAAACCTTAGCTGACTCTAACCAACTAACTTGTAAATCACCAAGGAACTCATACGGTTGTGCACTTCACACTTCTCATAACTCTAAAGGCTAATTGGCAAAGGTTTTGTTTTGGTGTTTGATCAAATGATCTTTTTATGGTTTGAACTGTAGGCAGATGCAAGAGATATTGGAATATGTTGACTTACAACAAGGCTCTACTAAATGGAACAATATATGGGTTGAATAATGAACAAATAGTATTGTGGTTGAATCAATGAAAGGATGTTTTGATCTTTAAAGAATAATCTCTATAAACAAAATATTGTTCAACCACAATTTTGGACGTCCTATAGGATGTATATTTATAATTGATAGTGTTTGGGATGAAAAAGAACTCAAAATCAGCTTGAAAATCGAATATTATTGTTCCTATGAAAACGACGCTACTTGAGCTCCAGGCAAACGAACAACTGACTAGCGGTCGATATTTTCATCATAACTTTCTCTCTCAATGTCCGATTGAGACGATTCAAAGTGTATTGAAAAACTAACTCAAATTGCTACAATTCTTCTTGATATAGTATTTTTCAAATTTGAATGTTTTCTATGTGGAAAATGTGTCAAATTGAGACTGAGTATTTGGAGCAAAACATGTGTAGCACTTTGATATCTCTTTGACTTCTAATTGCATTACATTAATCATAGGTGATCATCTTGGATATCTTGACTCCTCCAAAGACTATACTACCAAACCCAAACTATTTTTAATATAATTAGGACTCGGTAATTCATATTTTGACTTTGATTATAACTAGATAAACTCCTATTACAATTCAACGACGACTTAATTTGGGCTAAGGAAATTGCCAATTACAAATTTTGAAATTACTTAATATAATTTGAACTTAACAATCTTAGGCTGTGTTTGGGGCTCATTTTTTTGGAAAAAAGAATGAGTTTTTCGAACGTTGCAACAGTATTCCTGACATCAAACGTATAATTCCTCAGAGGCAGCAGTGGAAATGGCCCATTTTGCCCCTGCCATTCATTTTCCATGTGAGACCTTCACCTACCAAACCAACAACTTTTTACTCTCACCGTCTCTCACGCCGCACGAATTTTTCCACTGACCATTGCACACGACTCCGGCAACCTCAAACATCCACCATTTTTCCATCACTGCTTCGAACCTCAGCTGCACCGATGTGAAAGCTGTTCACCTGGCGAAAAAAACGACTGGTTCGTGGCTGTGTTGAGAGACGTCATACCGAAGCCGATTCACGTGAAATCACGATTGTGGTTTTCCAATTTCGAAGCGCCTGACCGGAAATTACCCACTCCCCCTTCCTAGAGTTGAACTTCCGTTCTCTTCGTAGCTAAGAATTCTGCTTGGGCAACGGAATCAACAAGACAATTTTCACAAATCGAATCGCCCCTGCTTCTAGCGAAGAACACTCACCATTTCCCGATTTCATAGCACCATCCTTCAATTGGTTGATTGGCTGTGCTCTTCAGCCACCACTGCAAGCTTCGGGAGAACACTGCAGGGATGGATCCACTCGATGTTCAGGTAATTAGCGCCAGTCATCCTCCGCATAGCGTAATTACTATATTCTTGTGAAATGCTTTACTACCGCCACCAACTCCTCTGCTTGAACTTGCAGACCGGTGGTTCGGGTTCGACAATGGCTGCGGAGTCCACCAAGAAATATGCCAGATGGAGAGATGTAGAACGGAGAACGTTCATCGCCGCTTGTGAGACAGCCATTGCCGATGGCCACAGGCACGGAAAGTGTTTCACGAAAATAGGGTGGGAACGTGTTTCGACATTGTTCAACCAAACAACAGGGCACAACTGGAGTAAACTCCAATTGCGCAACCACTGGGATGCTATGCGTCGGGAACACAAAACGCCTAACGGAATTGTTGAATTGCACAGGGGTGGAATACAATGAATCAACTAGGAAGATCGTAGCATCCGAGGAATGGTGGACCCGAAAGATTAAGGTAAAGAATTTTTAAAATGTCACTGCCATTGTTATGGAAGTTAATTACGACTTTAATTGATGATAACCGACGCAGTTATGGACATTTGTAATGAATTAAAATGAAGATGGCTGTTGTTAGTGAGTTGTTGAATGGATGCCTCATGGTTGTAGTTTACTTGACTGGATGATGACACTGTATGCCTCCTGTGTGTTGTTGAATAGAATGGATGATGGTAGTTGACAACGATTTCAATGGATAACTTGTGGGTGTTAATGAATTGACTGGTTGACGATGGTTCTTGTAATGAGTTGAATGGGTGAAGGTTGTGGATGTTAATTGGTTGATGATGGTAGTTGTCAATGAGATGAATGGGGGAGGGTTGTGGTTGTGGTTGTTCATTACACGTATGATCAGTTGCAAGTATGTTGAGCTTACCTATTTCATGTAAAAATTGTCACCTAGTACTTTTGTCATTTTCAGGCTTATGGTGCGATTGTCCAGTTACATTACGTTTTAGGAGTTTTATTTCGTTTACCAATGACTGCTATCCCAACTGCATGAGAACAAGGACTACAAGGATTTCAAGAACAAAGACGTGAGTGAAATTCATGTCAAATACTGTCAGTTATTCGGCGATAGCTACGACGGTGACAAGTACGCAGTCACTCCAACGAAGTTGTGCCGTACGGGGTTTAATTATTATGAGGACAGTGCCGTTGATGACCTAAGGGATTCAATCCCAGTTGAGGAGGAGAGCACTGGTTCCAGCGATGAGGGCCCCGCACAAAAGAGCACTTCTACCATGCAAACGTCGAATGCCAGAAGTGGCGAAAAGAGGAAGTTTGGGTCGAGCAGGCAAAAAGGGAAGAAGAAAAAGGTTAGTGCCAAAGATCTGTCGTACTCAGTTGATCGGGCAACCAGTGCTGCAGCGGAAGTGGCGGCGAAACTGAACGCCGTAATGGAAAAAACCAAAAATGCAGGGGTCGCTTGTGTCGAAGAGTTGCTCGCAGCAGGGAAGATCCAGCGATGCACGCCTCTTTACTACTTCGCATGTACACTTCTGGCACAGAAGAAATATCGAGACATGCTTGATGTGATGCAGACAATCGAGGAGAAGTTTAGGTGGATTGAGTGGCAGTTCAACCGTAGTGAGAAATCTCTGCCGTAGTTTATGCAGTAACCTGGATTTGGCTATTATTTGTTATTTGCACTCAATTATGTTGTATTTCTATGTTCCGGATTTTTACATTTTCTGTAGGTCCCTTTATCGTGAATTCTCAAACATTATGTTATTATTATGAGTGTTTTTTTATGTTATATTCGTTGGCTCCCAAGTTGTGCACACCCACGACAATTTGAACGTACAAGTTGATTTTGTGCGAAAGCGTCGGAAACCAACAACTAAAATAACAAAAGTCACTTAAAGGACAATGAACAGAAAAATGTGAAAGCAACCGGTACAATGATTTGCCTAGCACTCAATAGCCAAACACGTGAATTGTTGCATAACTTTGTTGTGTGGCAACATGACAAGTCCAAGAAGGACAATGTTTTTTACATTTCCAAATCACCGGTACAATTATTTGCCTAGCACTCGAAAGCCTAACACGGGAATTGAATCGTCACTCTTATATAACTTTGTTGTGGTCTTCCACATGAGTACTGCATTTTTAATTGCCTGCACTTCTTACTCCAACCCCAGAATTGTAAATTTCATTCTTCAGTAATGGATGATCTAAACTTGAACACCATGCCATTTTCAGGATCTGAAGACGAAGAAGAAGTCGATGATGAGGAGTTCATCAACCAACTGGCAGAAGGCATCGCCTCATGGGTTACTTATCACAAATTGCAAAGAACCGATGCCACTACGTACTATCTCAAACAACGACTCCGTATTAGGCGATTCCCGTCTTCAAGAAATGGACATTTGTTCATGAAGGAAGCAATGGAAGATAACGGAAAGATGTGTTATCAAGAGTTCCAAATGTATCCGCAACTGCTTCGACACTTTGTACATATTCTGCGGGATGAATATGGCCTACGTAGTAGCCAACTTATCGATATCTACGAGCAAGTTGGAATGTTCTTGAATATATTGGCGCATGGAAAAGGATACCGCCAGGTGACAACTCTTTTCAATCATTCGTTGGAAACAGTGTGCCATTATTTTAAGGAGGTACTCACTGCCGTCGTCGCCTTTTCGTCACGTCTAATAAAACCAAAATCGGACTACAATGACGGTGAGGAGCCCCACAGGCCAGACCTGATGAAGCATCCGTTGTTTGAACACTGCATTGGTGCAATTGACGGAACACATGTGAAAGTTGTCCTACCGCGTAACGAGCGCGTGAATTTTATTGGCCGCAAAGGAGTCCCGACACAAAATGTGTTGGCCGCATGCGATTTCAATTTGTGTTTCACGTTCGTGCGTGCAGGTACCTCAGGTAATACCCACGACGCACGAATACTAGCACAGGCTATACACAGACCCGATATTCATTTTCCATTACCTGGGCCGGGTAAGTATTATTTGGTTGACTCAGGGTTTGCTCATCGACCGGGTTACATGGCCCCTTACAAAGGGTCAGATATATTGTATCATTTTCAGGAGTTCCGCGATGGTGGATCCGGGCGTCGTCGACGGTTTCGAAATGTTCGTGAGAGGTTTAACTATAGACACTCGTCATGCAGAAACGTCATTGAACGCACATTTGGGGTGTGGAAAAAACGATGGCAAATACTGGATTGTATGCCTAGCTATTCGTTTCCGACCCAAGTTGCGATTGTTGTCGCAACAATGGGGGTTCATAATTTCTTGCGTCAATCTGGCATGGTGGATGAGGCATTTAATAGGGCAGAAACGGATGATGGCACATATGAAGTCGATCTGCCGAACGCCGATGACGAAATCCACGCCGAAATGCATGCACCGGAGATGCAACGCAGTAAGTGGGATCGACTTCGCGATTATATGGCACAACAAAGTTGAAATTCACATGTTGAGCAAAACGTGAATTTGTAGAACCTCTAGTGTTGTACTAACAAATAAATGGGGGTTCGATGTTTGTGTTGAATTTGAAATTAGCATATTGTAACGCAATGAGGCGTTGTTTGAATAAAAATATTCTTCCGCAACCCCGGTAAAAAAAAAAAAAAAATTACGACCCAATTTGTCGTGCACACTAGCCTAATGTTTGGGTACAAAAATTGTAGACACTTTTCACGTAGGCATTGTTTGAATAAAAATATTCTTCCGCATTTCGGTGAAAAAAAAATTACGACCCAATTTGTCGTGTACACTAGCCTAATGTTTGGGTACAAAAATTGTACACACTTTTCACGTAGGCGTTGTTTGAATAAAAATATTCTTCCGCATTTCGGTGAAAAAAAAATTACGTACCAATTTGTCGTGCACACTAGCCTAATGTTTGGGTACAAAAATTGTAGACACTTTTCACGTAGGCGTTGTTTGAATAAAAATATTCTTCCGCATTTCGGTGAAAAAAAAAATTACGTACCAATTTGTCGTGCACACTAGCCTAATGTTTGGGTACAAAAATTGTAGACACTTTTCACGTAGGCGTTGTTTGAATAAAAATATTCTTCCGCATTTCGGTAAAAAAAAAAATTACGTACTAATTTGTCGTGCACACTAGCCTAATGTTTGGGTACAAAAATTGTAGACACTTTTCACGTGTCAACAATGGAGGAGTTCAACTACTAAAATGCAAGTGGGCCATCTTTATAGAAAAGTCAACAAAAACTTTTTGCTTGGAGCTACACGTATTTACCATTGGGAGGGCATTCTTGGCATTGTTGTTAACTTTTGAATTGAAATGAGTACACATTACTTTTTTATATTCTTTGATTTGACAGGTTTAATGCATTCTTGGGAGAAAATGGGTACCAAACGGTCCCTTAATCCGTCTTAGGTGAAATTGTTTATTTAATTAGCAATAGATTTAGGCTATTTAATTTGCAGCAGCATGGCACTTTGTTTCTTGGCTTTTGATAGTTAAATAAGGTATAAATGAGTTTATCTCAATTTATATTGATAATTCGATATTTTTCAGAGTCAACGAATATATTTATAAGAATTAATACTCGGTATTTGCGTTCAAATCAACTAATCAACGAATATATTTATAAGAATTAATACTCGGTATTCATGTGCAAATCAACTAATCTTGATTGTCAATCCTCGTATTCTATCCTTTCTCGGTATTCAATTGAAATCAATGAATTTCGATCTTTATTTGTCAATATTCACACTCTCGTCTATGTCGATTGGTATCAAAGTTCGATCATGCTCCTAATAGAGGCTGGATTTTATTGGTGTTTTTAAAAAGCTCGCGTAGGCGGTGCAAGCTCGAAGTTGAAGCAAAACTCCTCACTTCACGCCTAGACGCTTTTTTCTTTCAATTCCTAAACGGTTGAATTTTTTCATTCATCTCTTTCGTCTTCCTAGGTGCGCTTTATTAGTTTTTTATTTTTAAAATTTTTTTAATAGTCTTTTATTTGACTTTAGCTCTTTTTTTAAAAAAAAAAACTTTCATTAGACTTTATTTTTAAGTTTTTTAAACGATCTGCACAAAAGATAAAAATGACTTTATCTAAATAGTTAAATAAGATTTAAGTCATAGTGCTTATCTACATTATGTAATTATAATCTTGAGACTCGTTAATTTATTGAAAACTCCAAAAGCATGTATGAAGTTCTTATAAATCTATTAAGTAGGATTTGTTTGGTTGAAATTGAAACTATGAAAATTATTCTAATTTTTGCATCTCGAAAACTTGAAAATTGTATAATTGACTAATGATATGAATTATTAAGTAAATATAGTATTTTATAATTTTAGATGTTTGATATGTATTATATTAATTATTAAATGATTTTTAAAGTGATTAAAAATTCAAAATAATATTAAAAATAAGAAAACGCTTTTTTACGATTAAGCTTCGCCTCCACGTTTAGTTACTCTTTACGCTTTTTAGAATACTGATTTTTATTAGTGAAATCCAATGAAAAGTTGTATAATGTGATGAATTCCTTTTTGTCCCTTTCAATCCAGATAAGTTGATTGGCATTGATTTTGGTGCGCCTTTTTCTTTCTTTCAATTTTTGTTTTTTGACACAGAGGACGATGAAGAAGATGTTATTAATCGAGCAGTGGTTTCTTCTCATACTGCACTGGGTAAAGGATCAGAGGTAAAATTGCAGTTTGATGATTTTGTCGAAAACTATTGTGATGAAATTGCAAGTCTAGAGACTTGGAATAATGGTAAGGTTTACATGAATAGGAATGCAAAAATGGCTATAAAACTGAATAATTGAGTTCCATGGGTAACCTGCAAGGATAATGGTTGAAGAGACCCCATGATATACATGCTATTCTAATTCTTTTTCTTCCATTAAACTGTAGAACCCATTATTTGTAGAGCTGGTTCAGTAATTCGGGAGGAACAAATTTTAAGTGCATTGTTGGAGGTCGCTTCACTACGACCAACTGTGAATATGATGCTCCAACAGATAAATATGCTGTGATTGGGGAATTCAAATGACAATCATTTGAAAGAGCTTCATATTAGAAACTAAAGGAATAATGTTAGTTAGTATTAGTTAGTCCAGTTAGCTATTAGTTAGTCCAGCTGTCATTATGCATTCTATTTTCATTTTTCCTATTTTCAGTTTTCCCGCCTATTTTGCTTCCCTTCCATATATACCATGTAATCACAAGCTTTCCTCAATAAGATGAATATTCAATTTTACTCTCTGTAATTTTGATCCTTGAGTTTCAATATGGTATTAGAGCGATCTATTCCAGCTCTTCGTTTCTTTCTATTTTAATCTTCTCACTCCATTCTACTTCAATGGAGCCGATACAGAATCAAGGGGATTCTGATGTGAATTCATCCGTAAATAAGTCAGCCATTGATGAACCGTCTAGCCCGTTCTTCCTCCATCATTCAGACAGTCCGGGATTAGTACTTGTTTCTCAGCTGCTTACAGGAGAAAATTATGCATCATGGAATCGTGCAAAGACAATCGCACTTTCCGTGAAGAATAAACTAGCCTTTGTTGATGGATCGATGACCAGACCAGAGGGATCGAATACTGATTTAGTTAATTCATGGATCAGGAATAACAACATAGTTATTTCGTGGATACTCAATTCAGTTTCAAAGGAGATTTCGGCCAGCATCATCTACGTATCTACAGCTTATGAGATCTGGAATGATCTCAAAGAACGGTTTCAACAAAGTAATGGACCTCGAATTTTTCAGCTAAGGAAAGAATTGATGAACTTAGCTCAAGAGCAAAACACTGTTAGTATATATTTTACCAAGTTAAAGACTCTTTGGGAAGAGCTGATTAATTTCAGACCTAATTGCAC
Source organism: Fraxinus americana (assembly GCA_035079005.1). Classification (NCBI taxonomy): domain Eukaryota; kingdom Viridiplantae; phylum Streptophyta; class Magnoliopsida; order Lamiales; family Oleaceae; genus Fraxinus; species Fraxinus americana. Next base: position 18,152,393 of record CM068713.1, on the reverse strand, counting down.
CTGTGGAAAATGCACATGTGGTGGTGTTAAAGAGATAAACAAATATTATCAGATGGAATACATCATGTCATTCCTCATGGGGTTGAATTACTCTTTTTCTCAGGCTAGAGGACAGATTCTTCTCATGGATCCTATACCAGCTGTAAATAAAGTTTTTGCACTCATAGTGCAGGAGGAAAATCAAAAGAGACTGAGTGTGCAGTCGTTAGGAAATGATGCCAATAATGCTGCTGCTTTTGCTATCAGATCAGAAAATGCAAGACCAGTGATGAATTCTTTTAGATCTGAAAATGTGAAACCATTGATGAATAATTTTCGAAATGATGGATCTAGAGTTGGCAACTTCAACAATTTTAGGAGAAAAGAGAAGCCTTATTGTACTCATTGCAAGTACCATGGACATTCTATTGACAATTGTTACAAGATCCATGGATATCCCCCTGGTTTCAAGCCAAGACCTAGGGAGTTTAGTCATCATTACTCAGCAAATAACCGTGTGAATCAGCTGAGTGCCAATCACATTAATCAGAATGCTGATAATCAATCTGGAATGGGAGAATTTATGCATAATCTGAACTCAGATCAATATCAACAGTTATTGAACATGCTGTCAAGTCATTTATCATCCAGCTCCAAGGCAAATTCAGATGATTTGGATAAACAGAGTACTTCAAACACTACAGGTATTTGTCACTCTATATCAGTTTCTCCTTTTATTGCCACTAAGGATTTTTGGATAGTGGATTCATGAGCTACTAAACATGTTTGCTGTAATGCTGAGGCTTTTGTAACAATGAGATCAGTGGAAAAAGCAAGTATAACTCTGCCAAATCAAACAAAAATAGTAGTCAGATCTTGTGGTGAAATCAGGCTAAGTCCTAACTTGGTTCTACATGATGTTTTATATGTACCACAGTTCAAATTCAATTTACTCTCTATCAGTGCATTAACAGCTGATTCCAACCTCACTTTACACTTCTCTCAGGATCAGTTTTACATTCAGGAGTCTGTCACCAAGAGAATGATTGGCAGGGGTAGCACTATTCAGGGACTTTATGTGCTGGATGTTAGTAGTTCTAATGCTTTTTCAGATAGTTTTGTTGGCAATGTGTCTGCTCGTGTGTGGCACAACAGATTGGGGCATATGTCTTTTAAGAGATTGGAAGTTTTAAAGGATCAGTTAACTTGTAATAATTCCAAGTTGAATAAACAAATTCCTTGTTATGTCTGTCCATTAGCTAAGCAGAGAAGATTACCGTTTGAATCTTATAATCGTCTTTCAAACATGCCTTTTGATTTGTTATATGGAGACATATGGGGATCATATCATACAACATCCCACACTGGACACAAATATTTCTTAACTCTTGTTGATGATTGCTCCAGATTTACTTGGATATATATGCTTCGTCAAAAATCTGATGCTGGTTGTGCTTTAACTCGTTTCTTCAACTTAGTTAAGACTCAATTTAATGTCAGCATCAAGGTCTTCAGATCAGATAATGCCCATGAATTGTCTTGTAAAGACTTGTTTGCTGACAAAGGGGTTATTCATCAATGCAGCTGTGTTGAAAGGCCACAGCAGAACTCAGTGGTTGAGAGAAAGCATCAGCATCTGTTGAACGTGGCTCATGCTTTATTTTTTCAATCCAGAATTCCTATTCATTTCTGGTCTGAATGCATATTAACTGTAGCTTTCCTCATTAATAGGACTCCTTCTCCTATTTTAAATCATAAAACTCCATTTGAAATCTTATATTCCAAACCTGCTGATTACTCTTGTCTTCGAGTCTTTGGGAGTTTAGCATTTGCTTCTACACTTGTTGCTCACAGAAATAAATTCCAACCTCGAGCCAAGCCTTGTGTCTTTATAGGCTATCCATCAGGAGTAAAGGGATTCAAGCTGCTTGATATTGTTTCAAAACGAATTTTTATTTCCAGGGATGTGATTTTTCATGAAGAAACATTCCCTTTTCACACTATTATGAAGTCTGATGAAGTTGTAGATCCCTTTCCTGACCTTGTGCTTCCTTCTGTGACTTTATCTTCATCAATTGATCTTCCCGTTAAAGACTCTCATTTTCAGCCTGAACCACATACTCAAGCTTTGCCTTACAATATTATCCCAAATTCTTCCAATAACACAGATTACCCTGCTCCAGAATCTCAAACTCCTAATCAATCACCACCTATCAGTCAGGTTATTCCAGCCATTCGGAAATCTACAAGATCTTCCAGAATTCCCAGATATCTTCACGAATATCACTGTAATATGTTGTCTTCAAATGATCATTCTTCTTCTTTTCCTCCATATCACATTGCCAATTTCATTTTATATCAAACTCTATCCAATCCACACAGACATTTTGCACTATCCATCTCTTCTCAGATTGAACCTTAATTTTTTAATCAAGCCATTAAGGATCCTCAGTGGTGTGATGCTATGAGGCTTGAGTTAAGGGCCATGGAGGATAATCATACCTGGTCAATTGTCCAACTGCCTCCTGGGAAGCAGTCTATTGGTTGCAGGTGGATATATAAAAATAAGTTCAAATCAGATGGTACCTTAGAACGGCGTAAGGCACGTCTTGTTGCAAAAGGGTACACCCAACAAGAGGGGCTAGATTATTTCGAAACTTTCTCTCCTGTGGCTAAGACCGTTACTGTCAAGCTACTTCTTACCCTTGCAGCACATTTTGACTGGCACTTGACTCAATTGGATGTAAATAACGCCTTCTTGAATGGCGATTTATTTGAAGAGGTATACATGGATATTCCCTTGGGTTATGATTTACTTGGTTTACCCAAACAGGGGGAGAGATTAGTGTGTCGTTTGCACAAATCTATCTACGATTTGAAGCAAGCCTCTCGACAGTGGAATTCTAAGTTCACTTCTGCTCTTGTAAGGCATGGATTTACCCAGTCTAAGTCTGATTACTCTCTTTTCACCAAGGGTTCTAAAGATAGTTTTGTTGCCTTATTAGTCTATGTGGATGACATAGTAATAACAGGGCCAAGCATTCAGTTGATTAATTCCTTAAAGACTGTCTTGCACTCCTAGTTCAGACTTAAAGATTTGGGTCGTCTCAAATACTTCTTAGGCATTGAGATTGCTCGTTCATCTTCGGGTGTTGTTATATCTCAAAGACAGTATACTATGCAATTGCTTGAGGATGCTGGATATCTTGATTGTAAACCAGTAAGCAGTCCTATGGATACTAAGTTAGCTCTAAGTCAACATGATGGCGATTTACTCCCAGAGGCTTCTCCTTACAGGAAGTTGATTGGCAAACTAATCTACCTGACATTATCACGTCCTGATATAACCTTTACGGTCCATAAGCTAAGTCAGTACATGTCTCAGCCTCGAGTAACTCATCTGAAGGCAGTGCATCACCTTCTGAGATATTTGAAGGGTCATCCTGGACAGGGGCTTTTGTTCTCATCCCAGGCTACCTCATGTTCTAGCATTAACATTCGAGGTTTTTCGGATGCTGATTGGGGTTCGTGTATTGATACCCGTAAATCCACTACAGGTTTTTGTGTCTTTGTTGGTGAATCTATGGTGTCCTGGAAATCAAAGAAACAGTCCATTATATCTCGTTCTTCGGCGGAGGCAGAGTACAGGGCACTTGCTTCTACTGTTAGTGAGATTATATGGATTCGACAATTGTTGAGTGATTTTCAGATCAATGTTTCTTCTCCAGCCACTTTGTATTGTGATAATCATGCTGCAATCCAGATTGCTACTAACCCAGTGTTTCACGAACGGACGAAACATATCGAAATTGATTGCCACTTCATTCGTGACAAAATTACTGCTGGAATTATCAAGCTTCTGCCTGTGCGCTCCAAACATTAGCTCGCTGATCTTTTTACCAAGCCATTACCTGCTTCTACCATTAACTACTTGTTGCCCAAGATGTGTGTCACAGACATTTATCGCACATCTTGAGGGGGAGTATTAGAAACTAAAGGAATAATGTTAGTTAGTATTAGTTAGTCCAGTTAGCTATTAGTTAGTCCAGCTGTCATTATGCATTCATTTTTCCTATTTTCAGTTTTCCCGCCTATTTTGCTTCCCTTCCATATATACCATGTAATCACAGACTTTCCTCAATAAGATGAACATTCAATTTTACTCTCTGTAATTTCGATCCTTGAGTTTCAATACTTCATAAGGATATAAAATATAGTGAAGAAGATGTAGTTTCATCAAACTTTCCGAGAGCAATGCCATCATTACGAGGCAAGGGTAAAGACATTTGTAGTTTTGCTACTTGTACATCTACGCAATCCAAGAGTTGACAGGCAGTTTAACCACTGAATAACATTTATTCAAATCAATGGTCATTATGTTTAATTACACCTTGTGAATTGTACAAGTAGTTTAATTCCAGACATTGTATAAGATTCAAAGTCGAACCCAAGGAGAATGACAGAGTTCGAGACCCAAGAAAGCTAGGAGTTGAGGACAGGTTAAATACTTTAGGTACTTTAGTTGTCTAATGGGGTCATATTAAATTTATTATAAATCTAGGGGTCGAAGGTGAAACTTTTATTTAATTAGCAATTAGGTTTAGACTATTTAATTTTCTGATGGATGGCACTTTTTTCTCGTCTTTTGATAACTAGATAAAATGTTTTTGAGTTTATTCAATTTGCTTTCAAAATTCGGAAGTCTTCCCAATCAGTGTATATAAAAGAAGCAATTTCCAGTATTTGCGTGTAAATCAATGAGTTTTGATTGTCAAATTCTTAACTCTATTTGATTCAAGGGATTTTTATTGTATTCTTCGATAGTTTCTCAGTATTCAATTCGAAATCAACGAGCTTCAATCTTCATTCATAAATATTCAACTTTCATCTACGTCAGATATTTTCTTGGGAAAATTCGTATAACAGAAGTGGTGCTCTCAAATTTATTAATCGCACAAAATCTCTCACCTTTCTCTACAAGTAATGGCCTAATGTCCCCTCCATCCGTAATAGTTCTTTTCATTAATACCAATTCCTTTATTTAAGGATAGGTGATGAAGCCGAATACTACGATGAAGCTAGAATATCCGACTATAACTATTTATTTTCTTCATTTTATTTTATTATCATTTCTTTCACTTTACGTTACTCAGGGCAATTTATCTTTTTAAGTTTAGGCTTTTTTATACCTAAGAGTTTTCTATTTAAGCACTTTATAGCTTGTTCTTTTTAGTTGGTGGACTATTAAATAAAAATTACGATACTTCTCAAAACTGTCAAATTTTCGGTGTTTTTCGGAATCAGAGAATTTTTGATTACTGGACTCCAAACATTTGTAGAATCAAGATGTTTTGGTTTCAGTGTTATTCTCGCTTCGCATACTAATAAACCAAAATTGTGGACATCTTTTCAAATCCCAACAAAACATCATTCAAATCCATTTGAGGGTGCAATGCTTGCATCTTCACCTGCCACAATGAAAATCTAGTGCTGAGATCCAAAAGCGGAATATCATATTTTATGGTTGCCATCACAATAACAAAATCTCAAACAAATCAAATATTAAGCTCTGATACCACTTGTTAGGAATTAAGGATGAAATCATATGGCATACTATGAAATAAAAATCAAAGCACAAGAAGAGCACAAGAAATTTGGTAGAGAAATGAGAATTCACTATAATATGGAGAAATAATACAAAGATATTATATTTACAATATTATCTAACTTGCCTAATTTGTAAAGAATAGTCAATCATATATAGGATACATGTCAAAACCCTAATAATAGTCCTAAAAATGGAAATAGCATAAAAAAAAAGACAAAACATGAAACGAATTGTGGGTCGGATGCCACTATCGCTCGAGTGCCACCTTGTGAGAAGCGAGCGGCGAAAGCGCCACTCGACCGGAAGGCTGGCACCAAGTGGGCACTGTTCCCTGTTTTACGTGCTAGAGTGGGAGCTTGGTGCGCAATTATAGGGAATACAGCAAAATCACTTCTTCGTCTATATTTTGACATCTTTAAAGCCCACTTCAACTAATCCACAAATACGTAATGAAATTTGGCTCAAACTTTAACAAGTATATTTTTTCAAGATTCTTGTACTAAAACCTCTCAACAAAATGAATATGCACACATTTTAGACCGTTTGTGCCTTGCTCATTTACTTTCAATGCCCTCAACATTTTTGAGAAGAAGCTATACTTATTTTTATATACACTGTTAACCATGTTTCCTCTCCAATCATCAACCACTCCTGATGAATATTAAAAGGAAAGACCTATGATTTATTAATTTCCTTTCCCTTTTCCACTTATTTCCTTTTCCAAATCTTTCCTTTCCCTTGTATTTAATATTTGAATTTCTTCCATTAATTTACACATGCCTTTTCCTTCATTCTTGTGTTTGAGTGTAGGGCTTCACCCTGTTTTAGCCGGAATATTGATTTCATTTCCTTTATTTGCACAAGCCTTTTCCTTTACTTTGTAGCTAGAAAATGGGTCTTCACCATATTGTAGCCCACTCTTTTTTTTTTAGTCAACCTAACATGACTTATTCCTCTCAAGAGTTCAATGATTGGCTTCTAAAAGAAGGTTTAAAAACACTATTAGTCACTTAACGAACAATATAATTTTATGTTATTTATTGATTTTCATTTTGTTTCAACCGAAGAGGGTAGTGAGAAATTGAGTTTTGTTTTAATAATTCATTTGGGCTCATTTGTACTTTTTAAAAAATTTGGGTTAGTTGTTGATGCTACCAAAAATCGTACATGTTGATTTCCGAACTTAATGACTGAGAATGAGCACGAACTACACTTGAAACAAAGGCGTCGAGGTGTGTCCTCGTCGTCCCTCCGATACTTAAGTCAGAGAGAGAATTTGTAGAAAAATATATACTGAAAAATTATGTAAAAGCGTACCTAGATAATGAATTGGGGTGCTGTATTTATAAAGATATGTAATACTTTCTTGGTAGGATTTTGTTAGCTATATGTCCTTATCCTTAGAAGTCCTACCTTAAGATAAGCATTGGATTGTAACTATAGATCTAGTTACAGTTCATCTGTAATCTTTTCAAAAACAAATTCCTCTTAGACATAGGAGTCTGAGATTGAGATATTTGGATAAGTTTAGAATTCTGATCAAATAGGGTCCGTCTACATCTAGGCAAGAAAGCGTGTTGGGCAAAGGGAAGAACCTCAAGGATATGTATCTCGAGGACTGCGGTCACCAAATCCCGTAAAAATAATGATGGAAGTCCTCTAGCATACTCGAGGACCACATGGCTTCCCGAGGATCAGGCCTCTATCAGTCAATAAGTATTGAAGCTCGAGATTATAGTCCTCGAGCTAATAGTGTGACCATATCAGTGGCCCTCATGCAACCATGCTCGAGATTCGAGGATGGGTGCATTATCATCGGAGTCCTTAGTGTCAGATAATCGAGCATATGCTCTGGGATGTTCATATCCTCGAGGGCTTACGTGACAATAACGTCAGCCCTGGATGAGAAAATGCGGTAAAAAATGGCGTGCCCTAGATGGTTGACACGTGGCCTAATCTAATGGCTGAGGAGGCGACCCATGGCCTCCCTCATTGAAGGCTATAAATACACCATTTCCCTTTCATTTTTCACATTTTCAATCTCAATAAGTTTCTTTACAATCCTCGAGATGGAGTTTAAGGTAAAAGCTCGAGAACTTAAGGCCCTGTTCTCTTTTCCGTTTTCCAGCCGTTTTCTGTTTTTAATTTTTCAAAACAGCGAAAATGCATTCTCTATCTTATTTTCAAAAACGCGTTTTCGAAAATGAAAAAAAAAATACAACTGAAAACTCAAAACAATGAAAACATCGTTTTGTAAAATGCCTCAGTAAAACAACCCAATTTCACAAAACACGCGAAACAAAACCCATAACTCTCTCCCTCTCTCCGAACTCTCTCACTCTCCCTATAAATCGAATTCCTCCCACAAACCCACCACTAGAAATCGACTGCAGATCGCGTTAAACGGGGACGACGGGACCTTCAAAGTAAGGGCTGTTTAGTCTGGTTTAGCCGAATCGAAGGGGTGTCATGACGGGCAGTTTGAATCAAGATTTCGCATCTTCAAATCAAGGTTTTGATTCTTTGCTCATCAAAACGCATTTTCAGTTATTTGCTTGCTATTCCATTTCTGAGTTGTTGGGTCCGATTTTCCCTCTATTTTTTTATTTGATTACTGCAAAAATTGAGGCGGGTTGGATACTAGTTGGGGCGGTTAATTTGCAGAGGAAGGGTAGATGGTGGTGGATGTGGAATTGCAAGTTGAATTCGTAGAGGGAAGGGTAGCTGGAGGTGGAGGTGGAATTGATAAAACGGTTTCTGAAAGTGAGGAAAGTGAGGAATTGGTAGATCCTGATTAGGAACGGTTTCAGATCCTGATTATCCTGATTATTTGATATAAATTTGCAAATTTCAACTGTGCTACATCAATTTGCAGATGGCTGGTTGAGAATCAAATTGGATGATTTACTGAAGGACTCGGAGAAGTTGGGTTTTTTGGAGAATGAGTTGATTCAGGTGAATGTGAGTTTCATGGGCAAATGCCACATGGCAGTGGAGGAAAATTTGGGATCTTTCGGGTTCGGGAAGGTGCCAAGTTCCGAGGAGAGGATTATCAGAATGTGTGTGGCTCACTGCCTGACCGGTTGATGTCAAAAATTTATCAGTATCTGGCTAATAGAATGAGCCCTAGTGGGAATGGGGTGTCCAGGAGGCAGAGGAGGTGGGAGAAGGAGAAGCAGGAGAGGTTGAGGAAATGGGAGCCCGAACATCTTGTGAAAATTGTAAATTGCTCGCCCACACTTGCACGACCATCGCAGGGCCTCTGGAAGGTAGTTAATCTTGAAGAAAATAGTTTTTTGATTGATATGATTGCTTTTGTTGCAATTTAGAACTTAGCCATGTTTTTATTAGACAGATTTTTGATGTAGATAAAAGTTTCAGGATTGGTATCTAAACAAGGCCTCTTGTTTTCTATTATGTCCTAAATTGGATAGTAGAATGAATTATTTAGTAATATGTATGATAAGCTATTATGGACCATGATATGATTGGAGCAGCTTGTGATGTTTGCGTTGGGTTTGGTTTGCTTCTATATTTATGTTAACTCTTTCTATGCTGAGATTGATAACTGAATCTTGAAAATTTGGCTCTGATGAAATATAAATGCTGATTAAAGGATTTTAGGATTCTATTGTGATTTCTTTAGGGTCATTATTAAGTTATGTCTGAGTATTACTTGATCTCAAATTCTTTGCTGTCATTATTATATTGTGATTTCTTTGCTATCAAATTCTCAGAATTATCCATTAATGAAATAAGCTATGTGAAAAAGATCCTAAATGTTATCTGTTCTATAAGTCTCATTGCGGTTACAAATTCATATGGTTAAGTGATTGGAAGAGGAAAAGAACTTCATAATGGAAGTATTTTAGCCTGTGACACTAAGATGTGTAAACGTAGAACTTTATGTGGCTGACTGAATGCCTATTGCTTTATTTTTTGCATAAATCATCACTTTGATATTTTTCCTTTCAGAATTTCCGGAGTCATTACTTGAGATGGGGAACTCTCTACTGGAGAAACTGCATTAGATGATGGTGGGGAAAGTGGTAAGAGAACTGGTTCTCAGTGCGTATAGAAGTTGCTTGAGCTCTTGTTTGGGAGCAATAGGAAACGATGGTGTTGCAATTATGATTTGGTGAAATTTTACTAAATACCAATTTATTAACCTTTGTCCAGTTATGAAATTACGTTTGCTGAGTCCTCTCTGTTGGCTTTGCTTTATGGAATGATAAAAGCACCTTATTTTGGCAACTATATGATATTTTCTTTACATCATAATGTTACCTCACAGTTATTACATCCAATTGGTGGAAAATCACAGTTCCAGAGGCATGGTTAAGATTTTCGAGGGACATATAAAGATAAAGGACTAACGCTATTTATTATGCATATATATATACACTTTTTTTTCTCTTTTTGAGAGAACAAGTCGTACAATTTTACACTAACTCGTATCTGAATGTTGGACGAAAATAAATTCGAAATGACATGCTCAGCTCTTTGGGCTGGCCAGTATTAAAACCATTATTATTTTAAGACCATTATTATTATTCCTTTTATTTAAAAAAATATTTGTTGTACATCACCATTTACATATTTTTTTACAGATTGATGATGTGTCAAAAATAAAGTGAGAATTTTATTTTTATATAGTTGATGAGATTTTGACCCAATCAAAATATGTGATGAAGATAACATATGCATTGTTTTTCGTTCTGGACACAGAAATAAGACAAATCATTTGAATTAGAGGAGAGAATTTTAGCAATGTTACCTCATTAATTTTTTTCTTCAATCGATTAACATTAAACTATTAAAATTTATTGAATAATCAGATTTATTGAATAAAATATTATAAAAAAAAAGATTCTCAAAATTTCAAAGTAAACGCGTTTTCAAATTTTCTATTTTAAGAAACAGTTTTTCAGAATGACAAAGAGAATGAGTTTTCAGCAATTCCAAAACAGACCTTCAAAACAGAAAACACAAAATGAATTCAAAACACAAAACTGAAACACGAAGAGAACGGTCCCTAAGTTGCTTCTTTAGAAAAAACTTAACTTAGGATAAGATGTTGAGTAGTGATAGTGACCGATCGTCCTCAGGGTCAGGAACCACTCATGAGGACTTAGGATGCTTGATCATTCCCATGGCAGTTCCTATTAATGCCCAGCCTCAAGCTCAGGAAAACTCGATCCCCTTCAAATATCCCGGCCAACCCTATATATTTAAATAGCACCGATCAGTATCGACGGCTAGGGAGTATGGAATAATACCGGGCTGTGATATTAGAATGCCTGAGCATGGAGATAGAATGGTTATAACTCGGGAAGGAGAGTTTGTCATTTTTAGATATTCTTTGAAGGGGGATTTAGGTGGCCCCTGCATTCGTTCTTTGTAGCTCTGCTGGTCGAGCATAGCATGAGCTCGGGGCAACTAGTGTCGAATGGGTGGAGGATGCACACTTATTTTTCATAGCCTGTAGGTATATAGGCATCACGTCCTACCTCGACCTCTGTAGGATGGTCCTTGATTTGAAACAACTTCCTCAGTATACATGCTTTGTCTATCTTTCATCCCGGGAAGGGTATAAGATACCGAAGATTCCTAGCTCGTTGAAAGTGTGGAAAGAAAAGTCGTTCTACGTCATACCTCAGGATCCCGATCTTCCCTTTAGTCCTCAGTGGGGGTTTCTAGATACATCGAGATTTTGTGAAGGTTGGGCTTATTTCGAGTCTTTAGAGAAGGATAGGCAGATGTTTAAGAATCTCGAGCCTCCTGTCTATGATATAGATGACATCTTCGGGGATGACATCCTCAATCTTGCGGATCTAAAAGACGTCGAGGGTAGGACTTTTTTTGGTTATTAGTTAATTTGTATACTTTTGGTATTGTGCTCGTGCTAAAGACTTGGTGAATTGTGCAGGAAGGACGTTCAATCCATCTGCTCTTCGTCAGGCTGTGGTCAAGAAAAATAAAGCCCCACAAGCTCGAGACCAGGTCAGAAAAAAGGCAAAAAGAGACTCGAGATGTGGGGTATGTCCATCTAGGGAGTGGGCCTAGCGAATCATCGAGGATGAAGGTCACGTCGCCGAGCATAGGGAGTCGATGCCTCACCGAACGACCCCTCAAGGTACCCCTCGAGAAACTCCTCAACCTCAAACTACCCCTAAAATTGTGGACCTAGAGGATGAGGCCATTCCACCAAGATCCGATCATTTCGAGGACCATGAAGTATGCCACTTGGTGCCGAGTATAATTGACAAGTATCGAGGGAACATTGGATCCGACGAGGGTATGAAGGTGCTCAAGAACGTGATGATAAAGGTGAGCTCGTGCCTTTTTGTTTATTACTTTTCAATGTTTTTATCCCAATGTATGAGCTCATGTTCATCTTTTTTTCAGACATTGAGCATTGTTCGGAGTCTTTCTCTGAAGGGGATGGACGAGTCCTACAAGAGGCCGGCCTTGTGGAGGATGTAAAGGCTCAGGATAAGAAGATCTCTGATCTAGAGGTTGAGCGTGTCCTCATCGTAAAGGAACGTGATGAGGCCATGAAAGAGATTCGTAAAGCTCGAGATGAGGTCAGGGTTGCCAGGGACAAGGCTGAAATATTGAAGCTCCAGCTCGAGCGTGCTGAAAATATTTTGAGGTCAAGCTAAGAGAAGCCCGGGACCTTGCTATCGACGAGTTTAAGATGTCCGAGGACTTTAATGGGCTGAAAGGTAAGTATGCTATGGGGTCATACTTTCACGCTTTGAAGGAGGCTCGGGCATTCATACGTTCGAGACCTGACGCTAAGCTCGAGGACCAGAAGAGTATTCCTGAAATCGCTGAAGACCTCGAGCTCTCGGAGTCTGAAGACGCGACGGACGATCAAGAGGTCGACATTGAAGGCAAGGATGCTGAAGGTGAACACCTAAGCCCGACCAATGATCCAGAGGCTGAGGACTTAGATTAGGATAACATTGATTTTATAATTCCATGTATGTTGCCCGATCTGGGCTAAAAACATAATTTTTATTAATTGCTCGAACATTATGTTAATTGATCGATCATTTATTTTTGTATTGATGCTATGTTAATTGCTCGACCATTCATTTATATATGCATCTTGATTGAGCTCGATCATTAAAACTCAAGGATCTTTAAATTAAGGAGATCGAGCTATTTAAAATTGGACTAACCATGCAACAAACTTGACCAGTTTAGAACTAAAAGATCGAGTAGTCTTTAGAAAAACTTTGTTATAACCTCGAAGATCTTGCAAAGTTCGAGCAATTTCAAAATTTTAACAATCAAGTTACAAACTCGAGAGACATAAAGCTCAAGTACTTTAGGACATAAAGCTCGAGTAGTCTATCAATCATGATTTATCGATCAAGCTAGGGATTTGCTCGAGGAGCATGAAGGTCGAGCATTCTTTGGATTGATTTATCAATCAAGCGAGGGATTTGCTCGAGGATCAGAAAGCTCGAGCATTCTTAGGATTGATTTATCAATAAAACTATTTTGAGGTGCTTGCACGGGGTGGGGCTTTGAAGTGGTTGCACGGGACAAGGGTTGGAGATGCTTGCACGGGATAAGGCTTTGAGGTACTTGCTCGGGGCAAGGCTTGGAGATGCTTACACGAAGCAAAGCTTTGAAGGTGGGGCATAGGACAAGGTTTTGAGGTGTTGGGAAAGGCTTTAAGGTGTTGGCACAGGGCAAGGCTTTGGACGTTCTTGTACGGGGCAAGGGTTTGGATGTGCTCGCAAGGGGTAAGGCTTTGGAGGTGTTCGCAGGGGGCGTGCTAGCATGGGATAAGGCTTTGAAGTACTTGCACGAGGAAAAGCTTGGAGGTGCTTGCTCGGGCAAGGCTTGGAGGTGCTCACACGGAGCAAGGCTTTGGAGGTGCTCGCACAAGGTAATGCTTTAAAGTCATTTGATAAAAAATATTTTATTGGGATAGAATCCCTACTCTAACTAATCAAAACAAACTCATCTTACCTAAAAACTGAACATGGGCACGCAGGCCCAACCAACTGAAAGGTAAAAAGACGCAAGGTGTACAAGTTCGAAAAACCAAAGAAAAGAGAAAAAAAGAAAAACTAATAAATAAAATTAAAATAAACTACTTGTAATAAATCTTCAAATTATCAGCATTCCACTGCCTGGAGAGTGGTCTTCCTGAGGTGTCTCTTAGGCTGTATGCTCATTTGTGGACTTGTCGTATGACTTCAAAGGGTCCTTCCCAAACAAGTCTTTACTTGCTCGGGGCATGTCCTACTGCTTTGGCTATTCTTAACACGAGATCTCCAACTTTGAACCTCCTGGATCTCACCCTACTGTTGAAGTGTTTAGCTATTTTGTTTTGGTAAGATGTAACCTTTATGGCGTTTTGTTCTCTTACTTCTTCAAGAAGGTCAAGGTGTTCTATCGTGTATTCTTTGGATTCGGGCACAAGTCTCCTGAGGCTCGGCAGTCTGATTTCAATTGGAAGTGTAGCCTCTACATCGAATGCCAACATAAAGAGGGTTTCACATGTCGTGGTTTTGTAAACGTTCTATATGTCCAAAGTATAGAGGGTAGCTCATCAGACCAAGCTCTTCTAGCTTTCCCGAGCCTCGTTCTGAAGTCCTACAAGATAATCCAATTTGTAACCTCAGCTAGGCCGTTGCTTTGAGGATGTAAAACTGATGTAAGACGGTGGTCAATCCCTAGGTTGGTGCAAAAGCTTCTGAACTGTAGATTATGAAATTGTCTCCCGTTGTCAGTTATGAGGATCTTGGGTATCCCAAACCTGCAAACAATAGACTTCCAAAGTTACTACTCAATCGACTTTAAAATTGTTACTACTTACTCACTCATCTTTAATGAGTTACTCAATGCTCACTTATCTTTCCATATAATTATCAATCCGTTACTCATTTAACTTCCATCTTTCTAAATAAATGGAAATTTACACGTGGATAACAGAAATAAAACTTGGCAAACCTTTTTTGTTAAATATTGACAACTTGGAATTAATTTGGGGACATTTCTTCTCTCAAAATCACGTCTTCCAAACGTAGAATCAAAACCCCCAATTCAAACCCTTAATTCCAAGATCCCCAAACTTCCAATTAGGAAAAATTAGTTCAAAACCCAATTCAAAATCAATTGAACTAATGGCAAGAGAAGGCAAGCAGAAGCCCTTACATGCACACCACAAAGGTCGCAGGAAGAGGTGCAAAGGTACAATTCATAGTCGTAAGAAGGAAAGAAATAAGAGCCAAGGTGGAAGGAAGGATCGCAGTCCTATTTGGGGTTGATAATAGAAATGAAAATGATGTAATGGTTGAAATGGAGATCGGTACCATGTCCAGCAGCTATCACAGCAAATGTGGAGATCACTTGGGTCTTGGCTAGAGTAGGGGTTGAAAATGCTCATTTTTTCAGTGTAATGCATTTTGTAAAAGTAGAATAGCTCATTTTTTGTAATGTTTATTTGTAGTTGGTTGTAATAGTTGTAACTTGGCTTTATGTATTTTGTATTATTGAATTAATGAATCATCTTCTAACTTAGTTTGCTTCTTGTTTGTGGCTGAGTTGATAGTTTTGATAGTTGGGCAGTGTTTTGTGTGAATTAGAACTCAATATGTTGCACATCCTTGTTCATCAGCAGATTGAGTTGTTGGAGTTAAAAACAAAGTGTCCAAATGCCTTTTGCAAAATCCAGGTGCATTTAGCTGATGCACCAAAATTGAATCAATGTAATGCTCCAACATGAGGTTGATTCAATGTAATGCACCAGATTGAGTTGAAGCAATGTAATGTTCCAGATTTAGTTGAATCATTCAGGTGCATTCAGCCACAAACATGATGCATTAGATTGAGTTGAATCAATCTGATGCACCAACCTGAGGTGCATTAGCTAAGCTGATGCTCCAAATCAGGTACTGATACACCAGCACCAGAATACAGGTGTATTAGTACCAAGAATCAGATGCTAATGTACTAGAAGCAGGTGTATCAAGTCCTAAAATTAGGTACTGATGCACCAGCACCAGAATTCAGGTTCATCAGCACTAAGAATCAGGTGCTAATGCACTAGAAACAGGTGTATCAGGTCCTAAAATTAGGTACTGATGTACCAGTACCAGAATTCAGGTGCATCAGCACCAAGAATTAGGTGCTAATACACTAGAAGCAGGTGTATTAGCATCCAGAATCAGGTGCATCAGGTGCTATTTCATAAGCTTATCAGGTCCATCACTATGTACATTGCTGGAATATAAACTATTGGAATAAAATAAACTCCTTGAATATTGGCTAAACTACAGTTCATTCATTCATTCATTCTCAAAATTAGGAACATAAGCTAATAGATTGCTGGAATAAAACCATTCATTCAAAAAACATCCATCCATGATGGCTAAACTATAGTTCAAAAACATTCTCTAACCACTCTAATGCATAAACTACAGCAAAAAATATTCAAAAAATAGTTCACCGTCAAAAACTTCCATGAAAACCCTAAACCACGGCCATTTAGAACATAGATTGCCAATCAAAAATAAATTCTACTGAGGTGCTCAACTCTTCCTTGCCCTTGGATGTGCGAAAGGAACTGAACCTCTGACCACTCTTGTGTGCTTTATCCTATCAGCCCTCTTTCTTGCATTTTCTTGGTCTTCTAAGACCAAAAAATCACCAACCATGTTGGCTAGTGGAATATTTTCAGTTTACCTTACTGCAGTAGGAAAATGACCATTGTTGTTAGATTGTGCATCACTTGTCACCCCTAGTCCAGGTGTGGGCATGAAAATGTATCCATTTGTTGGAGGATTTTGTTGTACTTCACTTGTTGAATTCTCGTTTGCTCTTCGAGGTACCAGCTTGGCCTATGTTAGAAAAATGGTTAAGACTCATAAATACAAAATCAATGGAAATTAGCCACACACGAAACCAAAAAAATTGCCCTTGACTTTCAACTTAGCTAGATCTATCTTCATTTATATGATTGAGATCATCTCCATCCCAATCCTAAAATCAGGAAACATAGTTAAAAACTTAATTTCAACTACATAACTTTAGAACATGCTATAGTAAAAAAAAATGAAAACCTCAATTGGTGCATCTGTCTTATCATGGTAACGCTTGTTGTGGCCAGTTAAACTACATACACCGCAAGTCATCTTCACCGTGCCTTTTTTCTTCATTCTTAAAGTGGAGCCGGAACGAGTGATTACATCTTTCTCTTACTACCTTATTCGCTTTTTCTACTTCCTTCCCCTCTTCGCCACAACCCAACCCAGTGGTTGTGAAGGGAGAGTATTCACTTCTGACCACAATTTCTTACCGTTAATTAGACTGACAATGTTTTCATAGCACTGTAGATATGTTTGCACTATATAGCACTCATGTACATACTTTGTAGGATTATCCCCTCTATCTAGTATAACAGTAACCCCATGCCCACATGGAATCCCCATCAAATCCCATCTCCTACATGCATATGTCTTGTTTGACAAATCAACCACATATTCCCCAGTAGGACATTTCACATAAAATTGTGGCCCCCCGACCATTTCACTTCACACTCTTCAGCTATTTCCATACATTTAGCTAATTTTTGTTAGATCTTAGGACACAAAGGTCATCTGGCTCTTCTTACCTTATCCCTCCTTGATTGTATTCTCTTCATACAGCTGATATGCATGTCAATTAACATAGTCAAGATTGATTTCTTCATATCCTCTAACACTACATTGTTGAAAACTTTACATAAATTGTTAAGCAATATATCACTCTTTACCTTAGTTGAGAAATGAGACTTACTCCATTCACGTAGATCCCTTTTCATTAACCACTCATATGCACAAGTACTCTCCTTCGCAAGTTCATCCATCCAAAACTTCCAATCAGGTATAGTAGTTAACTTTTCAGCTTTCCATAAGTAGCCTTTAAGTGCCAAACTCTTAAAATCAGCCCTAAAGAAATTTGTATACATGTGCCTCACACAAAACCTATGTTGAGCATCAGGGTACAAATCCTCAATAACCTTTTGTAATCCCTTCTGCCTATCAGTCATAAAAGTCCATTCATTGCTATTCACAATCCTTAAATCTTCACCCAAATGATTAACAAACCATCTCCAACTTCTAGCATTCTCAGTCTCCACTATTGCATATGCTACTGGGTAAATACAATCATTGGCATCTAGTGCCAGTGCAACAAGCATATGTCCACCAAAATTTCCTTTCAAAAAACACCCATCTAAGCCTAAAAGTTGCCTACAACCACTCATAAAACTTCTCTTACAAGCTTCTAAACATATATAAATCCCTTGAAACTTAGACTCGTGTGTGGTAACTATACATGTAGATCCTAGATTGCTTCTCAAAATCTCATGAGCAAAAGACCAAAGCAAGCCAAATTGGTGTTCATTAGATCCCTCAATCAATATCCTCGCGTGTCTTCTAGCCAACCATGCAATAACTCTATTGATTAGTAATTTCAAGTCATCTCTCACAGCCTTAATAATGAGTTCTGACTTCCAATCAGAGGCAACCTTGAAAGTCTCTAAGTACTTCTCAGTAATATACTTAGATTTACAATGCCTATTTGTTCTATTTCGTATACATATGTGCTGTGAAATGAATGTCTTAGTTTGTACGCAGCCTTTCTTCTTATTCCATGAAGCCCAAATCTTCCACTTGCAATCCTTTTTGTACACTCATTGTGCTCTATTATCATCATTCACCTTAAACTTCAAATTATGCCTAGTGACAACGCTATGATGTCTAACTGCTTTCTCAAATTCTTCTATATCCTTGAACTATTTTCCAACCTCTAGTTGTGGATTAAACTTCTCCATTTCAGCAACATAAGTGGGAAAATGATAATTTCCTCACCTGAAGAATGATCAGTATGCAACTCTTCCTCATAATATGCATAATATAGATCATCCAATTTCGAGCCATCATCTTCACCAGCTGTTCGAAATTTAAGGTCCGCATCTAGACCAACCACAACTATTTTCGGTGCATTTCTCTGATAACGAAAACCACTATCGTCCACATCATCTTCCGAGTCATTTAACTGACACTCAAGTGGCACCAAATCTTCACCTTCATTGTTCGTCACTGGAATGCAAAAAGACTAGGGTTAATGTTTGTTACTTCTAAAAGACTAGGCTTAAGGTATTACAACAAAAGTATGGCTAGGGTTTCAGTGAATCCGATTAAAATATTGCCTATTTCAAAACATTCAATTTAGAATCATTTAGATAAACATCATTTTTTTTTTACTTCATGCCCATAAGGAAAAAAGCATGTTCCAACAAAATAATATAAAAATTTACCTTCTTCAATCTTTCTTGCTCAACTTCCAACAATGCATCTTCCATCCAATTATTGTCCATATAAAGGCCTTGTGAGTCACCTGTGCCCTTCATTATCCGGACAAGAGAAGAATTCCCAATCCTAATATGTTGATTTCAGGGAGAATTTTGAAAAATTGATAGGAGTTTTTCTAAATTTTCTCTTCCAATGAAGAAGTGTCGTGAAAATATAGAGGTGTGATTTTAAGAGAATATATGTCGTAGGTTTAATTCCAGGTCGTCAAGATTTAATGGAGAAAGTTTCCCACGTTTGATTACCGTTATCCACGTGTAATTTTCTGTTTCTTTGGAGAGATAGGAGTTAAATGAGTGATGGATGAATAATTATATGTAGAGATGAGTGATTATTTGGTAACCAATTAAAGATGAGTGAGTAAGTAGTAACAATTCTAAAGTTCAATGATGATTGATTAAATTTACTCGACTTCCAAATGAATGACCTCAGCTTGGGCTCTAAAATTGTTGCCAGGGGCTCGGCCTCTCCCCAATTAGTAAAGCACTCCACAGCTAGGGTGAAGAACTTCAATTGTCCTCGGGCAAGTGGAAAGGGACCAAGGATGTCTATGCCCCATTGCTCGAATGGGGCTGCACAATGAATAGGGTGAGATTCTCGACCGGAGAATGGATGATGTTGTCGAACCTCTGACACTTGTCACATCTCTTGACGTAGTCCACGGTATCTTTCTTCATGGTAGGTCAGTAATACCATTATCTAATAAGTTTAAAGGCTAGTGCCCGAGCTCCTTGGTGGTTCCCACATACACCTTTATGAACTTCCGCCAGGACTTGGGACGATTCTGAGGGTTTGAGGCACCGAAGGTATGGAAGAGTGGAACTTTGACGAAATAAGACCTTTTGATAATGTAATACCTTGGTGCTCGAGCTCGAATGCTCCTTGCCGTCCGCGGATCATTTGGTAAATTTTCATTAGTTATAAAATCAACTATTGGGACCATCCAACAGGGCTCATGTTCAATATCCATGACTGAAGGTGCTTGATTTATGCTTGATTCTGTCACAAATCTGATGTAGACTGTTCTATCGGCCTTGCAGTTGTCGGTTTGGGATATTTTTATGATTTCACAATTTTTGAATTGCCTTTGAAGATCATGAACTCTTAGG
The DNA here is from genome assembly GCA_035079005.1 of Fraxinus americana. Lineage (NCBI taxonomy): Eukaryota > Viridiplantae > Streptophyta > Magnoliopsida > Lamiales > Oleaceae > Fraxinus > Fraxinus americana. The sequence continues at coordinate 18,132,315 of CM068713.1, read as the reverse complement.
AAATATAGGCTCATCTTCTCATCTTTTCTTTCAAATGTCTCCTCAATCTGGCCAGCTACAAGTTGCCAATCGCTGAAAATTTTGATGTGTTCAAGCTCAAGATTAATGGCAAGCTCTAGTACAATAAGAACTACTTCGTACTCTGACTCATTATTTGTAGCATCAAATTCAAATCAGAGTGCACATTGTATTTCTACATGTCTGTCTGGGCTGATGAATATGATTCCTACACCTGAGCTCGAGGAGTTTGATGCTCCATCTACAAATATTTTCCATGTGTCTATGGCATCAATGGTCGGGTTGCTCATAGCCCCTGAAGCCTTGGGGTGAGTCCTGCTATGGAGTCAGCCAAGGCATGTTCCTTGATCGAAGGTCGAGGCTTGAACTCGATGTCAAATTCACCAAGTTCAATTGTCTACTTCAATAGTCTATCGGATACGTTGGGCTTCTAGAGTATGTGCTTGATTAGTTAATTCGTGAGCACTACAATTGGATGATAATAATTATTGTCGGAGTTTTCGTGCTGCCACTACCAGGGCAAGAGCTAGTTGTTCGGCCAATGTATACCTGATATCTGTATCAAGTAATATCGCGCTCACGTAGTAAATTGGCTGTTGAGCTTTGTTGACCTCTTTCACCAATATAAAAAAAGAGTATTTCTAGGCTCGACCTTGTAAGAACTAGTAGGGTTGCCAATATTTGTTTGAGCTCCTGGAATGCCTTCTCACAATCCTCATTTCACTCGAAGTTTTGATTTTCCCTGAGAGCTTTGAAAACTAGGAAGTATCTATCTGCTTCGCGAAACATGAACCTGTTCAAGGCGGCAACCGGACCAGTCAATTTTTGCACCTCTTTCTTGCTCCTAGGAGATTCCATGGACATCAGGGCTTATATTTTGTCCTGATTGGCCTCAATTCTTCCGTGCATGATCATGAAGCCCAAGAACTTGCCTGGATTTAATTTCATGTTATATTCCCGAAGAGTAGAGAGCACTTCCTCAAGATTAGCGATATGTTGGTCCGCATGTTTGCTCTTGACTACCATGTCATCGAGGGCCCCAATATATTTTCCACTCAACTTAGCAAAGATTTTGTTGATAAGTCTCTGATAGGTTGCCCCTACATTCTTCAAACCAAATGGTATGACCATATAACAATATATGGCCGAGTTATCCATGAAGGATGTTTTTTCTTGATCTTCGTTAGCCATGAAGATCTGATGATATCCAGAAAATGCATGGAGGAAGCTGCACAATTTATAGCTCGACGTATTGTCCACGAGGTTGTCAATCCGAGATAAAGGATAGCTATCATTTGGGCATGCCTTGTTAAGATTTGTAAAGTCAATACATATTCTCCATTCACCGTTGGCCTTCTTGACGAGGATGATGTTGGCGAGCCAGTCGGGTTACTGAACTTCCCAAATAAACCGAGCATTGATCAACTTATCAATCTTCTCTCGTATGACTTTGCGGCGTTTTGGTACAAACTGTCTCTTCCTTTGCTTGATTGGCTTAGCTCTTGGTAATATTATGTTTGTGGGCCGCTACACTGGGGTCTATCCCAGGCATGTCCTCAACATTCCATGCGAACACATCAATATTCTAAGACAGACAGCTTATAAGCTCAGCCATGAGGGTGGCATCAAGATCTCGATCAACCGTCACATTTTTACTGTGCTCGAGCTCGACCTTAACCAATTATTCCACATGAGCAAGTCTTCCTCTATGGTCGGGCTCGAGTTCGGATAACAAGATTCCCATAACGCCAGTGCTTATTCCTCAAACACTAGTAATATAGCACTGTCTAGCAGTTGACTGGTCTCCATGCACTACCCCTATACCATTACTTGTAGGGAACTTTATAGCAATTGGAAGGTGAAAACAATAGCTTTGTTCTTGTTAAGCAATTGCCTTCCCAAAATGGTGTTGTAAGCCATCAAAGCAAGAACTGCCTGGAATGACATAATTTTTATCACTTGCTTCTAATTTTATCTCAAGGTAAGGGAAAGATTGACGACTCCCTCTGGGATGATCGTACTACGTCCAAACCCTTGAAGTAGGGTTTTAACTGCTTTGAGTTGTTTGGCCAAAATCCCCATCCTAGAGTATGCCCCATGAGAAAGTATGTTGGATGCACTTCCATTGTCAATCAGAATCATCTTCACCTCAAAATTAGCTATAATGGCTTATATGACCAAGGCATCATCGTGAGGATCGGATAAGCCCTCCAAGTCTTTTTACACAAATGTGATGTCTTCAAGGTTATCGTAATCTTGTCTTGAAGTTAGGGTGTACTACCTAGCATATTGCTTACGTTCACTGTTCGAGTCTCCTCCTGTTGGTATACCCCCGACTATAATGTTAATTGTTTCTGTTACGGGCTTGTCATTCTCCTTTCCTTCGGGACCTTTCCCCTTCTCACAATCGTTCCTTAGGCGCTTGTCATGGTTAACGTATGTGCTTATGAATTCCCTTTTTATTAGGGCCTCAATCTCCTGTTGTAGGGCTTTGCAATTCTCCGTCGTATGCCCATGATCCCGATGATAATCACATTACTTGCTCTTATCTCGAGTATTAGGAGGGGACTGCATTCTTGAGGGCCTTTTAAACTCCTTCATATCCTTGATCTCCATCAGAATGCTAGTCCTAGAAGTGTTCATCCAGGTAAATGACGTCGGCTGTGTCTCTTGTCTCTACTTACTCCTATGAGTTTCCGGACGAGGATTATAATCTTGTTGTCTTTTATGTTTGGGTTTTTCCGATGTCGGATGATGAATTCTCATCGGGTTCAATATCTCCTTCATATTAACATATTTTTCGGCATAGATTTTTGACAAAGACATCTTAAAGGCTTCGCATCTTATGGTATATGTGAAGGCGAAGATTGCTAATGTTATGTGAAGGTCGGGTATCTGAAGTATTTCCTTGTTGAATCTCGTCATGAAGTTACGAAAGGATTCGTTTGGTCCTTGGCGGAGCTGCATGAGGGAAGCGATTGTTTTCTTGATGCGTTTGCTACTGGTAAAGAAGGGTGAAAACTTGTCGACCAAGTTAAAAAATGAAGCAATGAAATTGGGCTCTAGGGTAGAGAACCAATCACTGGCAGCGTTAGTCAAAGTTTGTGGAAAAGCTTTACACATCACAGGATCTAGTGTCACCGTAGATTCATGATGTCCATATATACATTAAGTTGATTGATGGGGTCAGTGGTCCCATCGTACTCCTTCATGCGGGGGAGTTTGAACCTGTTTGGAAGCGGATATGAAAGCACTTCCAGTATGAAAGAAGTGTCAGGGGGGTAAATCATGTCGTCCCCTTGGTGTTCTATTGTAGTCCAATAGTGACCCATCTTGTATGAGTCGACAAGTTTGCTTGAGTCCATTGTAACCAACCTCGAGGTCAAGGCCATTGAAGGTACGCCCGAGCTCTCCTTGGTGTTCTGTTGTAGTCCAGTAGTGATCCACCATTGTCATTGGGATCACGGGTATCTCGAGCTCGAACATCGGCCATGAATCCCCTAGTTGTCCTGTTGTTGAGGCTTATGTCGGCACTTGCGCCTGCGTCAGATGAGAATTTCTCTGGCTTAGCAACTGAGTAAGGTTTGCAACTTGTTGACGAAATTCTTCAAGGCACCCGCGGTAACCACTTGTGGTTGGAGTGCTAGTATTGCTGATGATTCTTCTTGATGAGTTGGGGGTTCCGCAATAGGATGTGGGTCCGGTGCGATTGAGCTTGCTAGAGGAAAACTTGAACGTGTGTTGACCATGGCTTTTGGCAGTGCTTCCCACAGATAGCACCAATGATGATACCGAAATTGTACCTGTTGATTTTCGATCTTGATGACTGAGAATGAGCACGAACGAGATTTTTCGGTACCTGAAACAAAGGCGTCGAAGTGTATCCTCGTCGCCCCTCCGTTACTTAAGCCATGAAGAGAATTTGTGAAAAATATATGCAGAAAATTATGTAAAAACGTACCTAGATAATGAATTGGGATGCTATATTTATAGAGTTATGTAGTACTTTTCTGGTAGAATTTGGTTAGCTATATGTCCTTATCCTTGGAAGTCCTACATTAAGATAAGCATTGATTTGTAACTGCATATCTAGTTACAACTTTCATCCATAATCTTTTCCAAAATAGATTCCTCTTAGACATAGGAGTCTGGGATTGAGATATTTGGATAAATTTAGAATTCTGATAAGATATGATTCGTCTACATCTAGGTGAGAAAGTATGTTGGGCAAAGGGAAGAACCCCGAGGATATGTATCTTGAGGTGTTATCTCGATGACTACTGTCGTAAAATAATGATGGTAGTCCTCGAGCATACTCGAGGACCACATGGCTTCCCGAAGATGAGGCCTCTATCAGTCAATAAGTATTGAAGCTCGAGATTACAGTCCTCGAGCTAACGGTGTGACCATATCAGTTACAATTAGTTTTTTTCTTCTTTTCTTTTTGTTTTATGTAAATAGGAAAGTATATATGTCATTTTACATTTTTTTATTGAGAAAATGGAAGACAGCGGGATAATCCACCCTAAACGTTTCAAATAGGGATGTTTTATGTTATTTCCAAAAGGTAGGGTTTTTGGCAGTTTGCATAATAGGTAAGGGGTATTGTGCTATTTAGCCTTTTTTATTATTATTATTATTATTATTAAAAACTCTTCTTTAAAAAGCTCTAAAACATTGCCAATAGACTTTCTAAATACAATACACTCTTTACTTTAAAGAGCTAATGTTTTAAAAAAAAAAAAAAATCTCCAAGAACCTCTATTTTAACTCTAAATTTAGAGAGTCAAATTCATTTTATATTCTTAATGTACAATAATTGTATTTAATAAATCACATATTTCAATACTCTAATTATTAAATCATTCAAACAACATTTAAATTGATTGGCCATTAACATAAAAAAAATGTTAAATAAAATATGAGAAGAAATTTATAAATATTTTTTGAGAAAAGTAAAATAAAGAACCAAAATAGAGAACATTCTTCAAAATGCTCTCTATTTTAAAAAGTATATTCTACAATTTATAAAGCATTTATAGAGTAAAAAATTTGAAGTACTCCAACAGTCTCTTTATACTAAACACTTATTACTCTTAAAACATATTTTCCTATCTTTTATTTCACTAACTTCCCTCCAAATTATTGTATTATTTTTCTCTATTGATAATTGAAATACTTTGAATGCATTTAATTATATGGAGTGAGTTTGACTCTCTAAGTTTAGGAAGTTAAAATAGCGAACATCTTATATTTAAAGAGTTAGTGCATAAAAATTTGATTCTTTAAATTTAAAAATACTCTCTATAATGCATAAGATGCTCTTTATAAATAATAGAAGTTTTATTCATAAGAACCATACCAAATGGAACTTTCATCTTGAGTTGAATGAACTCTTTATTTAGATGTGAAATTTTGAATTCAGAACTTTCATCTTAAGTTGAACGAACTCTTTATTTAGATGTGAAATTTTGAATTCAAGTCCGCCAAAATTAAATGTGGCGTCTGGACTAGGAAATGCCAATTACAATAAGTTTTAGGAGGAATCAATGAGTGTGAACTTGAATCATTTTCTTTTCGTCAGTTTCCTTTACATGCTTAAAAAAGAACCACAACCTTTCATAAATTTGGTAATCATTCTCAATCTTTCATAAATTGTTAAGACTTTATGAGTGGTCCATATTTACTTGGGATTGAGTTTTCCAATTATAGCACAAAACGTCAATTACCACCTTTTTGAAATATTAGGTGCAAGCAACGTGCAATGCACGTTTGCCTAGTTTATATTTAATAGTTTTGTTTAATAATTAATTTGTTATTAATAAAGATGTAATTTTTTTGGTTAATTAAATAATTAATGATGTAATGTTTATGTAATTGTTAAATAATTAGATGTGTGATTTTGATATTGTGATGTAAGTTGGTGAGATCGAAGAAAATAAGCAAAAGTTGACAAATTTGGAGAAATGGCTAAATTGTAAGGGATCCAAAGTTCGGGGACTAAAATGTAAATACTTAAAAATTGTGCCGAACCTCACGATGAAAATTTGAGAGTGTTTGGAGTCAATTGGATAAAGGAAGACGTCGATGGAATCAAATTTAGTCAAAAGATGATCACAAATCAATTTCCAACCGAAAAGTTATGCTCCGATGTTTTAGTCTCATATTGAGACCTATTTTTGGCATAGAAAGTGATCGAGTTGGAGAATGAGGTCTGAATTAAAGTTATAGTCAGATGAGTTAGCTTTCCAACGCATTTTGAATCGCCTCAATCGGATATCGGAATACAAAGTTATGATAACAATAGTGAAAGAAGGTGCAGCTGCCTGTTTAAAACAAGAAATTCCATTACATAGTCCGTTAAAACAACAAATTCCGTTAGTTTTTCCGTTAAAAACAAGAAATTCCGTTACATAGCCACTTTTAATATATAGAAGATATAATTAAACAATCGAGAAGAAATTATATCATTTGACATTTTCTATCCTATGGCATTCGGCAAAATAAAAGTTATTGTTGAAAAAAATAAATAAATTGAAGAACTGACTTTGACATAAATTTTGAACGAGACCCGTTTATTTATTTTGATAGATCAAGATTGATTTGTGTTATCCTCCATAAGAATATCGAAATAATATATAAGAATATCGAAATCATATATTTACTTACCAAAAAATTATGCTCGGTGAATGAAAAATTAGAGCTAAAAGTAATGTATTGGAAGAGGTTTTATGTTGGAGGGAAACTAATTTAAAGTTATTCCAGACAGAAAAATTGATAAATTAATGACCACTTTAAATATGATTATATTTCAGAAGGATGTCATCATGTGTAGCATAGAGGTTCTTTCCACGTGCACGCGCGGGAGGTGCAAATCACGGACTGAAATAGGTTTTGGACCTTGAATTTATATGCGAGCGCGAACTGCGTACACGAATGTCGGATCGAATAGACCAAAAATTGGCCCTTAAGAAGGTCCACGTTTTGTCTTTATTTTATTATTTTTTCAAATAAAAAACTTTTCAAATTCTTTTAACTCTTGAAACACATGTGATTATGCTTGTGTTAATGGAGAGATTAACAGTCGGAGTTATGCCTTTATTTTATTATTTTTCCAAATAAAAAACATTTCAAATTCTTTTAACTCCTGAAACTCGTGTGATTATATGTGTGTTAATGGAGAGATTAACAGTCGGCTTAATGCTAATTAATGACATAACTCTTGGCTTGTTAATTCTCCATTACAACCTATTTATTTAGTCATCTTCCTCCCTTACACGCACGGAAATTTCTCTTCTCTGCATAAAATTTTATCTCCTATCTATATACATAATTTCCACTTTTTGTCAAGGTCTTGGTGGTGATAGTATTCAGATAATAAGTCAATTTGCCGTAGTAGCATCGGCAGTGTTCAAACTCTGCTAGTTTTGAATTCGGAACTTTCAACTTTAGTTGAAGGAACTCTTGATTTAGATGTAAACTTTTGAATTCGGAACTTTCAACTTAAGTTGAAGGAATAAGTCCGCTAAAATTAAATGTGGCGTCTGGACTAGGAAATGCCAATTACAATACGTCCTCTTTAAGTTTTAGGAGGAATCAATGAGTGTGAACTTGAATCATTTTCTTTTCGTCAGTTTCCTTTACATGCTTAAAAAAGAACCACAACCTTTCATAAATTTAGTAGTCATTCTCAATCTTTCATTTGTTGGCAGTAAATGTCCATGCGACATGCATGTGATATCTGATTGAAAAAGTAAAATTGTTAAAAAAAAAAAAAAAGAATAATTTATTTATCCCAAAAACAAACTAACAACTTCAAATTACACTAAACGTTGCCCTTCAATAATTAAACTCCAATTATAACATCTCTTCTATCCCACTTCACACTTTGAATGCATCGTTCTTACTCCCATCAACGAGACATCAATTGCATGTCCGTGCCATTTAACAACTAAATAAACGTTTTCCGCCAGGTGGAGATATCGTGTGTATAGTGTTAAAAGGTAGGGGGATGTGAGTGCACAAATAGAAAGTTGAGGATAAGACTGTCACACTTATCAAAAGCTGGGTACTCGTGGAGGAATTTACCCAAAAAAATCTTACTAAAATCCATTATTTAGCCTCAAAACAATGAAAGAATAGCAATGACAACTAAAAATTGAATGACATCCTACATTACTTGTAGAGGTGTCAAGACGGACGGGCCGGCTATGACCCGTAAAAATCGGGACCGCGGGCCGACCCGTGACCCGTGCGAACGGTTCACGGGCCAAGGAGGTGTAACCCGCGGGTTTCGCCGGTTAATAAAACAAAAATTAAAAAAAAAGGGGGGGGAGATTATTTTTACAATTATTTTTACAATACCCTCTCATTAGTTATTATACATTTATACGTCATAGTTCATACTTGTTACTACCTTACTACAATTACAATTATTGATCAATTGCAAATATCATCATCATCTTGATTATATTTCTTTCTTCTCGGTTCTCACTAGTCACTACTAAATTTTTTAATCCTACTATATTATAGATTCTCACGATTCTTTTTCTCAAAATCCTATTTTCAATAATAGTTGCTCTCCAATAAATTTAGAAGATGATAATGTTGTAGAAGTTTGCAAAGTTATAAATAATTCATGTAACATTAAATTTGAATTCTATGTAAAAATTTCTTGATATAATTATGAATTTATCATTTTGTTCAATTCTTAATTTACATTTAATAAAAAAATATATTTTTTGCTATAAATATGAAAAATTCTATATTTTTATAATTTTATTTATACAATCATACGGGCCAAAATCGGAACGAACCTCGACCCACGCGACTCGTGACCCGCATGGGCTCGACCCGGATGGGTCAGCGGGCGGGCCTGGGTTGTAGTCCAAAATTTTGGGCCAACCCGTAACCGGCCCGGAACCCGCAGCTGGTGGGCTTTTTATCACGCGGGCCGTTACCGGACTCACATGTTGGCGGGCCGACCCGACCCGGACCACCCGGATTGACACCTCTAATTACTTGCCAAACCACACAAAAAATGACGTGACGAGGGTCGCATGATTAACGTCAAAATAATACTTTTCTGTCCAAGTTTTTTTATGTGTGTTTACATTAGGGAGTATACCGCAACTTTATTTTGTCAAAGTTAACAATTAATTATTTTTAATATAATACTTTTTTCGTATTTGGTGTAAATTAAAATTTTAAGTCAAAGTTAACAATTAATTTTAATCACATAAAATTCACAATTTTTCAACAACATATTTTATCAATTTTATCGATTTTCAAATCACATTTAATCAATTTTAATAAAAAAAAATTTGAAAAATCTGATTTTTAAGAAAATCTAACCGATACAAAGTAGTATGATACAATATAAAACATAACATAGCATTACTTATCAGTTCATTTAGTAGCTCATAATCTTGTCCAGTAATCCTTAATCTTATCCATCTTACTACATTAGTGTCTCAAACGTTCCATGGGAGGATAAATAGATGGTAATTGTTACGCTTCATATTATTTGCCGCATGACAGCCTGGTGGAAAAATAGCAAGAAACTACACAAGGCCCGCACTCCACATGACTTGCTTACATGACCTAATTGAAGCTATCAAATAAAGGAAGAAGAAATGATGCCTTTGCTTCGGCCGAAGCGGCATCTAGAGCCCAAATCTCTATGATCGAGAGAGGTGCCCCGATCTGCTACAGTCCATTTTTGAAGCGATAAGCCTTTGACTAACAAGGCATTTTTCGTAGTTTTGCCTCATCCAAGAGATACTCCATACGAGATCTTACTTACAATTGATTGCTTTGACATCTTTATAGCAAAGATGCATCTCAGCCAAGTTGTCAATTTACTGTTTAGACGTCAAACCTAGATCGTAAGATGACCACTTTATAAAATAATTAAATGACATCCCATCCTAGGCTTACAGATGAGACTCCTATGATAGTAACGTGTCGGCCCCCGAATTAGGCCGTGTGTCATTCATCCAACTGCAACCATCTCTTCTCCTCTACTATAAATCTCACACTTAAATGTCTTTTACATGCAATGCTATTTTACAATCTTAAAAGTAACTTATCTTGGTACTCTCTATTGAACTCGATATCATACACATCATTGTGACTCACGTCTTTTATCTATTCTAAACCCAAGAATACACATATACAGCATGACTTGATTGTTGGAGTGCTCGTGGCACCTTCCCATCCTTCAAATACGGCCACGTGCATCAACGATTTGTCTAAGTATACATAAGCCTTTATACTAGAACGTATGAAGCCAGAATCTATTGGCCTTGCTGTCCTACCAAAAATCGAGGTCAATAGTAAAAATACACATTAGTCCACTTAATCCTATCCACCTTAATCTTATTTGCTTTAATCATATCTATTTAATTTTGTATTGTGTACCAAACACATCTTAAAATGTCTAGAAATTTAGAAAGAAATAAAAATATCTTCCTATCTGACACGCATATTCAAACCTGACACAATTTATTGTGGTGATGTATGCCCTGGACCAAGAAAAGTCGGTTCCGTAATTGTTAGACTTTATGAGTGGTCCATATTTAATTGTTAGACTTTTTGAGTGGTGCACATGAATTACTTGGGATTGATTTTCTCAATTATAGCACAAAACGTCAAGTTCGACCTTTTTGAAATATGCCCCTGTTTGGTACACATTAAAATGTTTATTCTCTTTCTTTTACTCATTTTCAACCACACATTCTTCAATAAAATAATATTTTCCATCACATCAATAACTTTTCCTTCTTTTTCAACTACAAAATCTCCATCAATCTACTATTCCAGAATACATTCTTCCAAAATAATGTGGATCAAACACACCCTATATAATTAAACAATCGAGAAGAAATTATATCATTTGACATTTTCTATCCTATTGCATTCGGCAAAATAAAAGTTATTCTTGAAAAAAAAATTGAAGGACTGACTTTGACATAAATTTTGAACGAGACTCGTTTATTTATTTTGAAAGATCAAGATTGATTTGTGTCATCATCCATAAGAACATCAAAATCATATATTTACTTACCAAACAATTATGCTCGGTGAATGAAAAATTAGAGCTAAAAATAATGCATTGGAAGAGATTTTGTGTTGGGGGAAAACTAGTTTAAAGTTATTCCATACAGGAAAATAGATAAAGGCAATGACCATTTTAAATATGATTATATTTGAGAAATGTGTTATCATGTTTAGCATAGAGGTTCTTTTCACGTGCTCGCACAGGATATGCAAATCACGAACCAAAATAGGTTTCAGACCTTAAATATATGTGATGGCGCGACTTGCATACACGAATGTCGGATCGAATGGGCCAAAAATTGGCCCTTAAGAAGGTCTACGTTTTGCATTTATTTTATTATTTTTCCAAATAAAAAACTTTTCAAATTTTTTTAACTCTTGAAACTCATGTGATTATGTCTGTGTTAATGGAGGGATTAACATTCGGAGTTACGCCTTTATTTTATTATTTTTCCAAATAAAAAACCTTTCAAATTCTTATAACTTTTGAAACTCGTGTGATTATGTTTGTGTTAATGGAGAGATTAACAGTCGAGTTAGTGGTAACGCTTGGCCTATTCCAAATAAAAAACATTTCAAATTCTTTTAACTCTTGAAACTCATGTGATTATGTTTGTATTAATGGAGAGATTAACAGTCGAGTATTAACAGTCGGGTTAATGGTGGTTAATGACATGACTCTTGACTTGTTAATTCTCAATTACAACCTATTTATTTAGTCATCTTCCTCCTTTACAAGCACAAAAATTTATCTTCTCTGCATAAAATTTTATCTCATGTCTACATACATAATTTTCACTTTTTGTCAAGATCTTAGTGATGATAGTATTCACATAATAAGTCAATTCGACGGAGTAGCATCTGCAATGCTCATACTCTACTGATTTTCAATTGTATTATGAGAAACAGACGTTCAAACTAAATTTCAAGCACCTACGGTGAGGGACGAATCTGTTTTAAGGAAACTATGTCTACACAGACCCCGATTTCAAAGTTCATTCGCTTTTTTGTTATTTCCTATAATTTTAGATTACTTGTTATATTTTTTAAATGTAATTAATAAAATTATTTAATATGTAATATATAATTTTTAAATATTTTGGCTCATAGTTATTTCACTAACAAAGACGATGTATGTGCAAGATAGTTTGGAAGGTTATTTTTATTTTTTAATGAACTCTGACCATGATTAAAAAAAAATACCAAGCAATTTTCACATCAACACATGATAGCACAAATAATTGGGTTTATAGACTCGGCCTCATATGGGTCCTTCCACGGCTAAACCTATATATCTAAGCCCTCAATGCTAAATTGGTTTGCCTTGTCTTTAAGACCTGAGTAGTGCGACTTAGACTTCCATGTTGAGTCGAGTTAGCATCTTTAAACTTAAGCCATGTTAAGACATTTTTTCTTTCTCCATCTACTAAACACAGTATGAGTATGATACTATCTACTTCATTGAAGGTTTCATTACTGCACATAGGAAGGAAAAGTGATGGAAAGTAAGAATAGGTGAGAGATGAAATGAGCAAGAAAATTATTCTATCTTATTTGTTAGAAGGTAAAACGACATTAGTTTGAAAATATAGTGAAAACCTAATATATGGAACTCAAAGCTATTCCTAAATTTATTGATGAGTAACTAGTATATTAAATTATGAGAACAAATATTTATTTCTTCGACGAATAATGAAATCAGTGCATTTAAACAATTTCCGTATTATTTCTTTAGATGTCCAAGGATAAAAATATGATCAACAAACCCTACTCACGTAACTATGTTTTCACTTCCTGAACTCACTAGTTTTGATGCTCAAATATGAGTAAAAAGAGAAATGACTATTTGAGAGGTAGATATTTGAGTTGCCTTGCCTCCCTCCATTCTTCAAATGAGGGGGTATTTAAAGATTTTTCCCCAACCCTTAGGGTAGTTTGGTCTTTTTGAGAGAATGAGAGAAGACGGCTCTTTATTGGATATCTTCTAACGAATTCGATTGAGCATCACGCTTTATTCATTGGCCCACATACTCTTTATTGATAGCCGTAGCCACCTGGATACGAAAAGTAGTTCGCAAGATTTAGGTGAGCCTTTTGTTTCTTTATTCCCCTCGCGTGTCGCTTGACACCTCAGCAATAGATAGCTATGTTCGCGGACTTCATTTCAAGAGTTAACATCTTATATACCTTAATTATATTTATTTTAATCATATCTACTTAATTTTATTTTATATGGTGTACCAAACGCACCTTAAAATGTCTCAATAATACAGAAGGAAATTGGTATCTCCCTATCTATAAAGGCATACGCATTCATGCCTGGTCTAATTGATCTTGAAGTAATGCACTTAGAAATGTTGTTTCGGTCATTGTTAGACTTTATGTTCAATTGATTTTTCCAAGTATAGGACAAAACATCATGAAACACCTTTCTGAAATAGATAATTAAACAATCTAGACGAAATCATATCATTTGACATTGCCATAGAATCGATGTATATGACGTTTCAAAAAAAGAAAACTCGATGCATATACAAGCTAGTTTGGAAGTTTTTTCTTTTTTTTTTCAATGAACTCTGGCGACGATAAAAATTTTCCGAGCAATTTTCTCATCAACATGAGGCAGCGCAAATATATGGGTCCAGCCTTCATCTTTGAGCTATACCTTGAAGTTGGGTTGAGTTAAGGCCTCTAATTTGCCTCGTCGCAAGTGTCTTGTGGGATCCTCACTTTCGCCACACTAAGCTTTGTTTGGTCTGGATCAAAATTTGAAATAAAATTCAAATCAAAGTCAACAATTAATTTTAATCACACATTTTATGGGATCCACAACTTTTCAACTACACGTTACATCAACTTTTTATCAAAATTTACTGAACATCTGATTTTAATCCACATCCAAAAAGAGCTAAATATTTCTTCTACGTTATTGAAAAAAAAAAGTCAAAATTTAGAAATTATTGTGATCACACTTGCATTGTCAAACTAATACTTTTCTATATATATCCTAGCTTCTAATGGTTACATGTATACATGTGTGTTTCAAAGCATTGAGCCTTGTAACCCTTCCTCTTTTTACCCTAATGGATCTCTACTTTCCCTTTAGCTTTACAACTTTTGCTCTCTTTTTATCCTTTGTCTTCCTGTTTCTCACCAAATGGAAGAAATCCAAAGTTGCTAATAAACTCGAAAAACTGCCACCAGGTCCCATGAAATTGCCTATTATTGGACACATGCACCTTGTAAGTTCACTTCCACATCGTTCTTTCAGAGATTTAGCCAAAATATATGGACCATTGATACACTTGAAGCTTGGTGAAACTTCAACAATTGTTGTATCTTCATCCGAAATAGCAAAAGAGGTATTGAAAACTCAAGATCCTACTTTTGCAGCTAGGCCAAGAACTCTAGCTCTTGAAATTATTTCCTATAACCATACCGGCATTTCATTTAGTCCATACAATGATTACTGGAGACAAATGCGTAGAATATGCATTTTAGAACTCTTGAGTGCCAAGCAGGTCAAATCATTTGGATCCATTAGGAATGATGAGGTTCTTAATCTCGTCAAATCTATTAGATCGTCTGCTGGAAAACCAATAAATCTCACAGAAAAGATTATCTCGACAATGAGTGCCACGACTTGCAGAGCGGCGTTTGGTAAGGTATGCAAGGATAAAGAAACGCTGATAAAAATAATGAGGAAAACTTTAGCCTTGTCGGGAGGCTTTGATCTTGCCGATCTGTTTCCTTCGTCGAAGATACTTAAAACCCTCAGTTGGAATAGGCTAAAGTTGTTGGCGATGCGTCGCAAGCTTGATGAGATTCTTGATGGTATCATTGATGAACACAAAGAAAATTTGGCAAAAATGGGTAATGGAAATGGAGAGCTAGATCAAGCTGGAGACTTGAAGAGAAGGGGAAATGGAGAGTTTGGCAATGAGGATTTAGTTGATGTCTTCCTACGAGTAAAAGAAAGTGGTGAACTCCAGTTTCCAATTGACAATGACAACATCAAAGCTGTTATTTCTGTAAGTATACGCATGTTGGACTATCGATCTTTATTTATTTATTTAAATTTGACATTGGATAATTTATTAAGGTTCTACTTTGTTTCATTTGTGACATTTTCATTAAAGATTAGTGATTTTTTTGTGTAGGAAATGTTCTCCGCTGGTACAGAATCATCATCATCGACAATCAATTGGACAATGGCAGAACTCATGAGGAATCCTCGTGTAATGGCAAAAGCACAAGCTGAAGTCCGAGAAACCTTCAAGACACAAAAAACCACTGATACTCAAAACTTGAAGTACCTAAATTTGGTGATAAAAGAAACTCTTAGACTTCATTCTCCTCTTCCTCTTATTCCAAGGGCAAGTAGAGAAGATTGTAAAGTCAATGGATATTTTATACCTGCCAATGCAAAAGTCTTCGTAAACACGTGGGAAATCGCAAGAGATCCCAAGTATTGGACTAATCCAGAAAGTTACGAACCAGAGCGATTTGAGAACAACCCTATTGATCCGACAGGAAATAACTTCGAATATCTTCCATTCGGGTCAGGAAGAAGAATATGTCCTGGATTGAAATTTGGTTTAACTGGCGTTGAGCTTCCATTAGCTCAACTTCTCTATAACTTCGACTGGAAACTCCCGGAAGGAATCGATCCAGATAATTTGAACATGATCGAGAACAGTGGAATGACTGCATCAAGAAAAGAAGACCTCTACGCAGTTGCTACTCCCTATGATCCTTAATTTCCCTAATGACTTCTCCTACTTGGAAGATCATCTGCTGTGAATCTTGTTAGTGCTTATTGTGATGCATCTCATAAATAAAACATGCTTGCGTTTCTTTAATGTATGTATAGAAGTGTCCCAATTATTTGGGAGATGACGTTGAATAAATTATTTTCAGCTCTTATGTTAACATAGAAAGCCACGGGTACTGTACAACTTTGTTCAGCAAGCTACGGTTAGCAATTGCCTAAAAACGTATTATACGAACTGTATAGTCAATCACTCCACAGTGTTGAGACTGTCGATGAGACTAATATATATATATATATATACTTCTAATGTCTCGTGAGAAACTTGTATTTAAAAGGTTACATTAGGCTGTCTCGGATCAATAATAATGTGAAATATTGAATTAGACATAAACTGAAGAACAAGAAGATTCTTCAATTTAATGAATTCTTGTGTGATGCTTATTCTTAGGGCAAATTGGTCATTAAATTATCAGTAGCTAAGTTGGGACTCAATCCATTTCACGGTCACATATGTGGGCTAATTCACTCTCGATGTAGATCATTTAGATATTTTTATGATTTTAAAAGATGCATATACAGGATGGTCACATGTGTGTGTATTATCAACTCGAAATTTGACGTTTGCTAGATTACTTGATCAAATTATTCGATCAAGAACACAATTTCTAGATTATACAATCAAGAAATTCATCTTGATGATAATGAATTTACATCCTAAAATTTTAATGAATATTATGGGGTTAATTTCACAAATGATCACTGAAGTTACCTGAAAATTTCAAAACGGTCACTGAAGTTTGAAATTTCTTTCAAAACGGTCACTGAATTTTCAGATTTTTTGGGCAAGTTTGAGGCAATTTCTCGACAACTTCCGACCACCAAAATCGCCGATTTCGGATACCGTTGGAAAACCCACAATGTCCTCTTCAATTATCACAAAAAATCTCCCCAAAACTCCAAGTGATTCTGTCGGAATAAACCCACGAAGTCGGCAACCGAAAATTGTGAAAATTTGCCCAGATTTTCAGATTTTTGGGCAAGTTTGAGGCAATATTTCGGCAACTTCCGACACCAAAACCTTCGATTTCAGATACCGTTGGAAAGCCCACAATGTCATCTTCAATTATCACCAAAAATCTCCCCATAATTCCAAGGTATTCGGCCAGAATAAACCCACGAATTCAGCTATCAAAAAAGTCCGAAAATCTGCCCAGTTTGGGTAGCTGACTTCGTGGGTTTATTCCGGCCAAATCACTTGGAGTTTTGAGGAGATTTTTGATGGTAATTGAAGATGACATTGTAGGCTTTCCAACTGTATCCGAAATCGAAGGTTTTAGTGGTAGGAAGTTGCCGAAAAATTGTCTCAAACTTGCCCAAAAAATTTGAAAATCTGGACAGATTTTCACAATTTTCGGTTGCCGACTTCGTGGCTTTATTCCGGCCGAATCACTTGGAGTTTTGGGAAAATTTTTGGTGTTAATTGAAAAGGACATCGTGGGCTTTCCAACGGTATCCTAAATCGGCGAGTTTGGTGGTCAGACGTTGCCGAAAAAGTGCCTCAAACTTGGCCAAAAAATCTGAAAATTCAGTGACCGTTTTGAAAGAAATTTCAAAGTTCAGTAACTGTTTCTGAAACTTTGAAATTTCAGTGACCGTTTTGAAATTTTCAGGTAACTTCAGTGATCCTTTGTGAAATTAACCCGAATATTATGTCATTTGGGATAAAAGTTGAACATCATGTTGTCCATGTTCATACACAAAATAGTATAATGGTTTCATTTATTAAACGTTTTCAATTAATTGCTAGATCATTACTTACGAGAACAAAACTCCAGATTTTCTGCTTAGGAACATGCTATTCTACATGCCACAGCACTCGTCTCTTCAAGCCAACATCTTATTAGAATTCTCTCCATTACAATTAACTTTCGGTCATGAGCAAGATATTTCTCATTTGAGGATTTTTTGTTGTATGATATATGTACAAATCAGTTTTGTTATACTTATACCATGATTGACAGCTTTATTTACACTTTTTAACAAGACACGCAATTTTACCATTGCTTTTAAAAATACTTATTTAAATCAATGGCATCGATTTTAACACCTCAAACTAGTTGTACACAATGGATGTACAACTAACTTAAATCATGTATAAATTGCCCTCACCACAATGCATTAAGACGGGTTCTATATGAAAATTGGGAATACATGTTAAAAGAGTTTGAATCCCCTTCTTGTACCCTTGACAGGTGATGTTTTACATCACGATTTGTTGACGGGAGGACTTAGTAGAAGATGGTCGATTTTCCAAAATAGCCTTTGACCACTTAATAAAAAAAAAGAATAAAAGGTTGAAATAGGAGTTAGAAAACAAAAGGCCAAAAATACCTTTAAGAATAAAAGAAAAAATTCTTTCACAGTCGACCCACACCGACCACCACAATCCACTGACCGGCGCCGACAGCCACACAAAGAACCCAGTCACCGTCGAATCAACAAGATTAGTTTTGGTGACTATGAAATGCATTTTTCGATAAGGTGTAGGTAATTGATTAATTTTGACATTTATTTAGCTTATTTGTTGATTATTAGGTAAATGTTTGAGTAGACTAGATTTTGGAGATTTTTTTTTTTTTTTTTTTCGGGGGGGGGGGGGGGGGGGGGGGGGGGGGTGGATTTTTCGTGCTAGAGATTGCCAGAATCTCCATCGTTACATAGTCGGAGGCCGACTGTCAAACCGTCGGCCCACCCCGATTTGTTGACTGTCATTTCGATGAGACAATCTTCCTAGCATTAGAGGAGAAATTGAGCATCTGAAAAAATAAATTATTTGGAATGCATTATCATTACCTCATCTAGAACCTCGCCATGCAGCTTTCGGTCTTCTTGGAAGTGCTTGAGAACAACTTTTTGGCATCGAGTCGATCTATAGACTTTATATTATTTTGTTAGGTGCTGGGCTTATTTTGATTTATGAAATTGAGATTACTTATTATGAAAATAACAAGAGTGATTTTCATTAAAGAAGTCGATTTAAAAAGAAAAAATAAAATCCCATGAACCAAGAGAATAAAGCTTTGCAGCAAATAGCACTTGAAAGTCAAAAGACAACAGAAACATTGCATTCTTTACATCAACTGTGTAACATAAACTTGTAGGTTAGCAGAACATAAACGATGCTGAAGCTCGTCTACAAAATTGAAGGCAGAGTGTCTCAGTCTTCACTTCAGTCCCTCACTTAACCCTTGTGGCATTCCTAAGCTTTGGGCGAGATTGCTCATTCTTTCTTTCATAGCCTGAGCAATTCACAAATACTAAGAGTGTGTTCGATTGGTATGGAAAATATATCTTAGAAAAGAAAATATTTTCCTTATTTTGAAGAAAACAATAACCTACTCCCCCAAAAAAAAATGATTTCATTGAAAACAAGGAAAATTAGCCATATTTTTAAAAGTTGGAAAATATTTCCTGTGGAAAAAATAGCAATCAAGCACTTCGAAGTAGGAATTTGGATGGAAAACTGACATTTTCCATGGAAAGTTAAAAGTGTGTTTGATTGACATGGAAAATATATCCTAGAAAAGAAAATATTTTCCTTGTTTTGAGGAAAACAAAAACCTACTCCCCTCAAAAAAAATGGTTTCCTTAAAAATAAGTAAAATTACACATTTTTAAAAGTCGGAAAATATTTTTCATGGAATAAAATAGCAATCAAACACTTCAAAGTAGGAATTTAGGTGAAAAACTGACATTTTCCATGGAAAATAAATGCAATCAAACACATAATTCGTGGAAGAAGATACATTGTGTTGAACATACAAGAGGGAAGATTCTCACCAGAACACTCTTCTGGTGCGCATCTTTGTATGCCTCAGTGACCAGAAGAGAGAGTTTCTGCATCAGTGAACATGCGAATTCTGATCATTAGAGAAGGCAATGCAGTAGCAAATTTTCTTGCTGCACGGGGATTTTTGGTAAGTAATTGCAGTAGAATCTCATCATTTTGGGAGAGGTCGAGGGTTTTTTTGTGTGGGCTTCAAGAATGGACAAACTCAGCTTCCTCATGTTCGATTTGAAAAGATTGTGTGGTCTCTCTATTGTAATTCTGGAAGGGTCATACGTTCTCTTCCCTTTTCTACTGTGTTTTCTAATTCAATCAACAGGAGATCAATAGAGCAACCACTTAAGCAGAACTGAATCTAAACAGAAATGTCACAAACTGATTTCTTGGTAGGAGATGGTGGAAAAGGTCTGGGAACATTACTATCTGGCGACACGCTATTATTTGTTTCTCAACGTTAAGAAATTTACTGACCCTGAATTTGTTGGCACGGAAAGTTTCATGTGATGAGCATATAGTAGAACCCTCTCATACTATGCAAAAAAATCAAAGTATCTTTTTATGGTATTATCATAACAGCTCCGACAATAGAAGTGATTCAAAATTCTAAATGCCATCGTGATAAATAACAAGACACGTTGCTGTAAAAGCCATCGAAAAGAGATTTTTCGCAAATTCATGAAGGTGTTGAAATTGGACATAATTTAATAGCAAGACATCAAAAATACACCTCAAATTTAAATCAACTTACTTCAGGTCCCAGTTCCATTGCAGCCTCGGTTATCTCAATTCGTACAGGTTGTTGATTCCCAGAAAGTGTTGCCTAGAGAATAATTCAATCAACGATAATAAATGTGTAAATGTTAGATCAAAAACAGCGAGATCTCAAGAGAACGTGATTTTTCCATATTACTGTTGATGACTTAAAAGGATGCAAGGCCTTCTATCTGGGGGGAAAATTCAGCTTATGAAAAATAAAATATAATTTCTACAAATATCAATGAATAAGTTAGTATACTTGTGTTTTGTCTTCAATAAGTATATAGGAGAACACTTGTCATTCTATTGTTTCGAGAATTTACTTGCAGTGGATAGGAACCTTGTAGCAATATATTTCAACTAACACTTAAGTTTCTGATTTGACAATATCAAGAAAGAAAATTAATGTTGAAAATTTACCTTTATTAATTCACCTTCGCAGTAACCATCAAACTCCGCTCTGCAAATTAAAAAACAATAGAAAACACAATAATCGCGTGAATAATAAAAGTTTAAAAGAATCCACACAACAGAAGAAAATAAAGATGAGGAAGAGTCGATGTGGTGGACCATACACAGCAAGTTCTTTCTGCACGCGTACTGCCTCCACTTGGACAACCATTTGTGCCTTCTTCACGGTCTCAAATAGGTTTTGCATGTTTCCTAATATTCCAGCCTATTTTCACCACAGGTATAATTATACAATCGGAGCAGCAACAGGAAATCAAGTTTGACAGTTAGAAGAATAACTTGGGGATTGCAAAAAGTAAAAACCATTACCCTCATATCAAAATGACTGATTCTTTTAAACAAGATTATCGACTATTAATTGACGAACTGCTCATTATGATTTTATTTTTATAATGTAAGCTACATTGATCCACAAAGTGGTAAAAAGAGGTAACCCCATGTGTAATGTGTATACCCAGTTGTACAAGACCAATAGACCATGTGATTGGTTTAATGTCCAAAAAATCTATATCATCAGCACAAGTGAAGACAGATCAGAACCAGAGAAATTAAAAGAAAAGTGAAGTGCTATTCAGCTTACCCACTGGGTGACATGTTTGAGATCTCTCCTCCAATTAGCAGCCATGGGTAATAGTTTAAAACACCCACCTATGCCACCAACCCAAAAGGTAAAAAGGAAGAAAGGAGAAATGCATACAGCATGCGCACACGTGCATGTGTCCCCCTATATATCTTAAGCTAGTCCTGACCCAAAATATCAGCAGCTCCTGTTGAAAAGAATGGTGGGCTGTCGCAAAGCTTGCCACTAACATAATCACAACCAATATCCTAAATCATGCTTCAATACTGGACTGTTATTTAGGCTTACTGTGTTAAACTTACGGGCAAAATATCTAAAACTTCATTGTTTTTGAAATATGACTTCAAGAAGATCGAAGACAGAAGCTAGTGAGCAATACAACTGAAAAGCATTCAATGTATTGCACATATTGACAACTCTCTTAAAAAAAAAAACACCATCATGGAAGGATGTTCAAGCATGGATGACCTAAAAACTAAGAATCAAGACAGGAAGTCACCAGTCAAAATACTTTTTCATCTAGGCGTAAATTTTATTTCAAGGAGTGCCTAAGACATGCCTTTGAAGAACCATCATCACTCTTATCATTGTTATCCTTTTTTCCACCAAATAGACCATGCACACTGAGAGATCTTCTAGCCTTCTCAGTTTGACTTCTTGGGCATGACAAACTTGGCATAGCAATGGGATTGATGCTCTGATTCAATTTACCTGAAACACAAGAAAAGAAAGTCACAAATGTTCACCTCAGAAACACAACGTAAATACCGATAAGTTCATTAAATAACTTAAAATACTAAAGATCTCAAACCATACCAATGAGCCTATGATGCATGAAACTGCGGGTAAAAAGTTTCAGTTTCAACATAACATAAACCAAGTAAATATGTATAAGAATAAAGTAGTATCCTGAGTTTTGAGCTCCTCAATGAAAAACTTGTCAAGGCGTGCTTTTATACCTAATTTACAGGCATGCCAAGTACTCATCATTCATGTTCACGCTCTCAAAAAAAAAATTTGTGACTTTTGAATTATAGAAACAATCAAGCCATAGGCTATACTAAGTTCAGATAACCTTGGGTGCTGCAAGGGGAATCCACGAGATTATGGTGGTGGTAGCATTTGTGGATTTTATGGACATGGGAATAACCTTCTTGTAGAACTTTATGCTTACTTGTAGGCTTGATCTAGAGTAATACTTCTTGCTAGAGGGAATTTGAGTTCACCTGGATTCAATAAAAGTCATCTAGTGTGTCTAAAGCTTCTATTGGCTCACGAGATCATCAAAAATTCATAGATGAGATTGTAGTTTTGTGTTCAAAAATGCAGGTTCATTGCAGCTGCTGATTTCTTACTAATAAGGGGTTTAATCCAATGTGCAAAAATTCATGGGTCCCAGCACATCACTGGATTAAACGTCTCTTTTTGTCCCTAAGATTGTATGTGTGGGTCAGGCGTCATTGTAAGAAAGGTAATGGATTAAACGGGTCTTTTTGTCCTTTTACAGGTTTCTAGCATATAATGGAGTATTTTTTCTCCCTTGAGATCAGGTATGTACCCCTCCTTTCATGCAATCTTCTGTTTTATAATAAACCAGTAGAAGACTATGCCACAGACCCCACCTAAACACACGTGGTCTTATTAAAAAAAAAGTCCTAGCAAGTATCAATTAGAAGGGACTTTGTATAAGAAGGCAAGGGAGGATGTTGTTTGTCCCCAATTCATGTAGGATCAAGGTCGAGTACCCAGCCGTCATAGTTTGCTCACGAAACAAATCGGGCGTCCTTACCTAAGCTATGGCTAGCTGTGTATTTACATCCTGGGTTAATAATTAAAGCTTCTATCATTTTTGAACCAACCAATTTTTGAACTGCTAGTCCTCAAACACCAAAATAAGAACAAAAAATTAGGGGGGAAATCTTTTTGGTATTAAGCGCCATCATTTTGGTTGTGAACAACTATAAACCTTTCCCACGAATACAATTAAGAAGACCCACAAGGCAATCATCTACATTTACAAATTTACAGCCCTACAGACATATCTAGATATATTCAAATGCAATTCCCATTTCATCGACTAATACTAACATAAAACCCAACAACAACTAGTAATTAACTAGTTAAATAAGACATAAAACAGGAAAGGGAAAGGGAAAGGGAAAGGGAAAGGGGGAGAACTTACAGGAAGATAATGGATAAGATAAGGAAGAAAAACTGTGACTTTTACAGTCCACAGAATGATGAAGTTGAGGTGTTAGAGCTGCACTTGAAGCCGCTGCCATATCTTGATATTGAGTATTATGCTACCAAAGATTATGGATGATTTTTCACACACAAACGCACGCACAGAGAGAGATTTGAGAGTTTAGAACCAGTATAATAATAGTGGGGACCTGGAGTGGGGAGTAGCCTCATAATAAAATAGGAAAGGTTTGGCCAAGTTTAATGAAATTACTTTAAGGCCCCGCTCTATATTTATTCATGTTAAAATTTTAAAATTTAAAAAAATTATTATTTTCATCCACGTCACATTTCATATTGTTCTTATTAAATTTATTCATTTAAATTTTATATATTAATGTGTTTTTATCTTTTAATATTTCAATTCATTTTCTGATCATGATTCCGTAGCTTTCATTGCCCACTCTATTCGCTCGAGTCCTAATTCTTTTTAAATAATGATTTTTATTGTTCGTAATAAATGAATTCTTCTTATGGTTTCCAAATATTGCAAGTGATCACCTATGATGCGGGTAACTGCTGGTGGTTTGGTGTCCAGGTTATACCAAAATTTCATTTTTGCATCAAGGAAGGAGAATACGTGAATATCATAATCAGAATTACTATCCACTCGAATACAGACCGTGCAATTTCTCATAATCTCCCTCATCTTGTGAACCTAGTCTTGGGGCTGCCCTCAGTTTTTTGTTATAAACTGTTCAGGTAACTCAATTTTAAATCATCTATTTGCTTCTTTATTTGTGTGTCATTTCAAGCCAAATTCCTCGATTTTGAATCCTCACTTTGCTTCTTTAAGATGAGTTTGGCAGAAGATTCTCATTCCAACCGTCCCCTAATTTCCGAACCCCAAAACCACCCCCGAATCCCAACCGGAACCCCAAAATCCAACCGGAATAAAACAAAAAAAAATTAAAAATGATGAAATTTATTACTGATTCTACTTGAATTCAAAAGATAATTATAAAATAACCCAAATACAAATCAAGAGTATTTCACATACTAAATTCATAAAATCCAGAATAAAACGTAATCCTTATTTTTTTCGAATTCTTCTTCATATATTGCTATGTCTGCATATATTTCTTCCAATGGTCTCTTCTATTGTTATTTTGATTTTAGTTGAAGAAAATATTTCATGATTATTAAGAGTTTTAGTCAAACACAAATTCTTAAAAAATATAAAAAAATCCGAAAGAATTTAATAAAAATGAATATTAGTGTATGACTTGAGAAAAGAATTAATTGAAAAGAGGAGGAGTTTGTGGAATTCTGTCACATCCCAAATGGGCTGTGATCACACCTATATATATATGTATTACTTTGTAAAGCTTTACATATAAATGGTTATAATGTCCACTGATATAATCGGGGCTGAAATCACGCTAAACATAATTACAGAGAATAATTCTAGCTGCTAATTTGTTGCCATATATTTAGCGATACTACTGAGTCTTCATCCAAAATTCCTGGAGCTGAGTTGGCTAATTTTGTATGCATGGTTTTAGGAGCAATTATAGGCTTTGATTCATCTGTTTTATCATCCCCCTCAAATTGAGCATAGTTGACATGCACAATTTGGCACGTAACGAGTCTAAGGCTGGTTTCAGTTGTGGTTTTGTAAATGCATCTGCAATCTGAGAATTGGTGGGAATATGTTTAGTAACTAGTAACCCGAGAGACACTCTTTCACGAACATAGTGGTAATCCACTTCAATATGCTTGCTGCGTGAATGAAATATTGGGTTTACCGTCATGAAAAGTGAACTCATATTATCACAAAATAAGGTTGGAGCTTGGGACAGAGGAACATTGAGATCTCGAAGAAGAAACGTAACCCATGTAATTTCAGCAGTAGCTTGAGCAAGTGCACGATATTCTGCCTCAGAGCTTGATCTTGAGACTGTTGGTTGTTTTTTTTTGAACACCATGAGATGATGTTGCCACCCAAGTAGGTACAATAACCAGTTGTTGATCTTCTAGTGAGATTGCAACTGGCCCAGTCTGAATCTGAGAACCCATAGAGATCAAGAGAACTGGAAGCTTGAATATGGAAGCCGAGATTGATTGTGCCCTTCACATAGCGCAATATCCTTCGAACAATCCCAAAGTGTGCTTCTGTAGGTGCATGCATAAACTGAGATACAAAATTCACACTGAAGGAGAGGTCCGACCAAGTCAAATTGAGGTATTGAAGAGCTCCCACAAGTGACCTGTATGCATGAGGATCAGAATGGAGAGGAGAATCAACATTTGGTTTGGTTTTGGTGCACAAAGGGGTCTTTATAAGCTTTGATTCATGCATTCCACTACGCTCCAAAATATCTATAGCATATTTTGTTTGGTGAAGAAACAGTCCAGTGGGTAATTTCGATACTTGGATTCCTAGAAAGTAATGAAGTTCCCCAAGATCTTTCATAGCAAATTCAGTATGCAAGTTGTTGATAAATTCCTGTATAAGACTCGATGAGGAACCTGTGAGTATGATATCATCAACATAGAGTAAAAGTGCCAAGGTTCCTCGACTTGAATGAAGGAAAAATAAGCTGGGATCAGCTGAGCTACAACTAAAGCCACATTGAAGAAGATAGGAGCTGAATTTGTCAAACCAAGCTCTTGGAGCTTGTTTAAGCCCATATATAGCCGTATTTAGGTGGCAAACCGAATCTGGACAGTGTGGATCCTTGAATCCTGGAGGCTGCTCCATGAAAACTTCTTCGGACAATGAGCCATGCAAGAACGCATTTTTCACGTCAAGTTGTCTGATTCCAACTTTTGACTGTTGCAAGGGATAGCACCAATCGAATTGTTCCTGGCTTGACAACTGGGGAGTATGTTTCATGAAAATCAACTCCGGGTAGTTGATGGTACCCTTTAGCAACTAGTCATGCTTTGAGACGTTCTAGCGTGCCATTAGCTTTGAGTTTCACCTTGTAAACCCATTTAGATCCAACAACATTCATTGATGATGTTCTAGGCACTAAACTCCATGTATTCTGTTGTTGCAGTGCAATTATTTCATCATTCATCGCTTGTTTCCAACCAGAGTGGGACAATGCACTTTTGAGGGATCTTGGTTCCTTTGGTATAGAATCAAAATCATGAAGAAGAACATATTTAGGATTCGGTTTTCGGGTTCCTACCTGACTGCGTGTTACCATGTTATGGCCAGTTGGAGCTGTAGATGTTGTTGCAGTAGTAGTTGCACTTTCGATCTGGCCACTTGGTATTTCTTGTTCAGTAATCAAGTGAGTTGTTGAAGGTGAAGTATCTGCAAGACTATTTTGTGAGCTCGAGAGAAGATCATTCAAATTAATTGTTCTTTTGAGTTGTACATTTGGAGTATGTATTTGCTCTTCTTCTTCGGGTTGCATCATGCTTGCTGTTTGATCATTGGAAGGTGTAGACCAAGAGTCATACTCTCGAAAAGTGATTGGCTATGCTCCAGCATCTGGTGCAATGTTGTTGGTTTGTTGCTTGTAAGGTAAACAGGATTCATCAAATACCACATGTCTAGAAATATAAAATCTCTGTGTGGATGGAGAATAGCACCTATATCCCTTGTGACGGTCACTGTAACCCATAAATATGCATGATTTTTATTCTTCCTAGAATCCCATATGTAAGGGAAGCATTTTGATCCAAATACTCTTAGTGAAGAATAATCTGGATGTTTGCCATATAGCCGAAAGAATGGAGACTCCCATTTTAATGTTGCCGTTGGTACTCGGTTGAGAAGGAATATTGTTGTAGTAAAGGCTTCAACCCAAAATATTTTAGGAACATTGGCATGAATTAACATGGTGATGCCTAGTTCTCTAATCACACGGTGCCTTCTCCCAACAAAACCATTTTGCTCAGATGTGTATGGGCATGAAAGGCGATGTACTATCCCAGAATTTGCAAGATGTGATTTAAATTTCTGATTTACAAACTCTCCTCCCCCATCAGTCTGAATTATCTTAAGAGTTCCATTAAATTGTCTCTTGGCAAATTTCTCAAAGAGGATAAATTGATCATAAAAATCTGATTTTTGTTTCAGAGGGATTATCCACACAAATTTAGTAAAATCATCTACTATAGCTGCATAAAACCGAAACTGATGCAAAGAGGCAATTGGAGCAGGTCCCCATAAATCAATATATATTGTCTCAAATGATGCATAAGTGTTGGAATCAGATAAAGAGAAAGGTAGCTTAGATAATTTTCCTAATTGACAACTTTCACATATAAGATTGTCTTTATTTGTGGTAGTCCTTATTAGAGCTTTCTTCCGAAGATGAGTCACTGCAGCAGCTTGTACATGCCCAAGACGTTGATGCCAGGTGTCCTCTGAAACCATCTGAAATCTGGAGGAGAACAATGCTACTGGAGCGGCTCGGATTGCATATAAGTTACCCTTTTTTAGCCCCCTCATCAACACTCGCTGTGTCAGCTTGTCCTTGATGACAAAATCATGGTTAGAAAATTCACATGTTACAGAGTAGTCAGAAGTGAGTTGTCCAATAGATAATAAGCTTCTTTCCAATTCAGGAACCAATAGAACATTTCTTAATGTAATTTCAGATTGTCCAGTACCAAGTATAGCATCCCCAATATGTGTGACTTTTAAAAATCCTCCATTACCCAACATAACATGATCATGTCCAGTATAGGATCTAAGGTTATGTAGATTACCTGCATTGGAAGTCATATGGGCAGATGCTCCAGTGTCAGAAGTCCATTCTTCATGATGTGCCTCAGAATCAATCTGTAAAGTTGTGAAGGCTTGAGGAAGATTGTTTGGTTGGATTGAGTGATTGAACCGATACCAACATCTAATGGCAGGATGACCTTTCTTCCCACAAATTTGACATGTGACGTCCCTGTTGCTATCTCGAGAGGAGTTGTGTGCAAATGCAACATTTGTGAAAGATTTTGGTTGTTGATTGGCTGGGAGAAAACCTTTGCCTTTGGATGAAAATTGATTGGCTGGTTTGTTATGTTTGGAACCATATTTAGTATTATTTTTGTCTGCATAAAAGGCTGTATATTGGGAGGGCTCTGGAGTATGGATATTGAGCCGAGTCCATAGCTTTGAAGTAAAGGAACCACTTCATTGTATGTAGGCATAGGTGGTTTGAGCATGGATGTGGTAAATGGTTCATACCTTGCACCAAGACCTGTAAGTAACGAGAAGACCTTGTTTTTGTCGATAACAGTATGTCCAATGGCAGCAAGGCTATCACATACCTCTTTGAATTTTCGAAGATAGTCATTGAGAGGAACTTCAGGAGTTTTCTTCATGTATGTGAGTTGTTGATTGAGTTGAAACTGTCGCTCTTGAGAGGACTGAGCATATGCCTCTTTGAGTGCCGCCCAAACTTGTGCCGAGGTATCAAGACCAATAACATGGCCAAGCGCCTCCTCTGCTAAGGTGCCAATGATCCACCCTCTAAGTAGTCAATCTTCTGTTTTCCAACTTTTGTAAGCTGGATTAGCAGTCTCGTTGGTGCCATCAGTTGCTGGAAGTACAGCAACTGGACATTGATGTTCTCCGGTGAGAAAATCTGTGAGTTCTTGGCTTTCAGCAAGTGCAAGCACCTGCTCACGCCATAGGAGATAATTTTCAGGTCTAAGCCTGAGAGTTACAAAGTTGCTCACGTTCAAAGAAGCGGAAGACATTGTCGCTCTGATACCAAAAAGAATTAATTGAAAAGAGGAGGAGTTTGTGGAATTCTGTCACATCCCAAATGGGCTGTGATCACACCTATATATATATGTATTACTTTGTAAAGCTTTACATATAAATGGTTATAATGTCCACTGATATAATCAGGGCTGAAATCACGCTAAACATAATTACAGAGAATAATTCTAGCTGCTAATTTGTTGCCAAATATTTAGCGATACTACTGAGTCTTCATCCAAAATTCCTGGAGCTGAGTTGGCTGATTTTGTATGCATGGTTTTAAGAGCAATTATAGGCTTTGATTCATCTGTTTTATCATTGAGAATGATATATTTTTATTTAATTTTACATGTCTATTTAAGTAAATTTACAAAAGATATATATATATATATATATATATATATATATATATATATATATATATATATATATATATATATATAAACCGTGGAGGTAATTAATAAGTAAATAAACAAATATTCACACAATTTTAATAATTAAACTATATTTAATTGCATGAAAAGTTCATAGCCTTTATACGTTATCATATTTATGTCTCAAAACTTTTTTCATTCTTGATCATGGTTTCTCTTCAAAGTGTCCTCTAAGATGAGTAAAAATATTTTTTTGCCCATTGTATTTTTTAATAAGCAAAACAATACTTCAAAAGTGCTATTAAATATTTGATCATCATTATAAAACATGTTAACAATATTTTTGAACGGAAATCATGATTAAGGATAAGATTTTTTTTATTAATGAAATGTTAAAAAAAATGTGATGAGAAAAAAAAAGTTAAGAATATAAGTGTGGTAATGAACAATGTTATTGACCTTTAATATAACTAATATATATATATATATATATATATATATATATATATATATATATATATATATATATATATATATGCCATATTTGCCCCAAATAAATAAGTTAGTTTTATTCTTAAAAGTAATTTTGAAAAGAGCAAATATGTTACCATCACAATTTTACAAAAATATTCTCATCAAAAATTGCATCATGTGAGAGCGGGGCAAAGCAAGGGGCAAATGGTAAATTAGTAACTCGTGGAAAGTTGAGAAGACTAAAAAAAGGTAGGAATAAAGTTGTTTGTACATGTGAAAATTACACAAAGCATTACAAATGATGGGATGACAATATTGCATTGGCTAAATTAAATGTGTTGTATCCAACATCGAATGCTTGCCAACTGACAATTTGTCAAAAAAAAAATATACACACAGACACCAAGGTGTCATTACAATTTATGGGTGACAATACTACATTGGCTAAATTAAATGTGTTTTGTCCAACATTAAATGAATGCTCACCCCCTACAATTTGTCAAAAAAATATCAAATGTTTTTGTACATATAACATTTCTTATAATAAGGAATTTTACTATTTGTACACCGAAATTGACATCCCGATACACAGTCCTCCTCACAATAGGGAGGGCTGTGTCCAATAGAAAAAAATCATAAGCCCCTCTATTGTGAGGGGCCTATACACTATGTAAACAGCAAAACCATTTTTTTAAAAGTCATTTCCCTAAACTCATTTTTAACCCAATATTTATCTCAACAAAATATTTATAATATTTTCCTACTTTTTAACCATATATTCTCTAAAAAAATCACTTATCACAAAATTTATTCTTAAAAAATCTACATAAAACAAGCAATTCATTAATCTATAAAAGCATAGATATGCAGTAGAGACGGGTCCTCTATGCAATTTATTTGTCATGTTAGAGATTTATTTGATGTTCATACATGTATTAGAATCCTCCACACACATTCTTCCAATGGTTATTGCACGTTAATTGTAACAAACAGCATAAAAGCCAATTCTGTTTAATCTACGAAACACTCGGTTCGAGCAAAACTATGTACATCTGCGGATTGGTACTTCTGGAAACAGTTCGGCATCATAGAATCAGACGTCATGAGGAAATCCGTACCCAATTACGATCCACTGTCTGCTGGTTTTGACTCAACGTGCGCATCCTCGGAAGCAGAAGATTGCTCGTCTATAGATGTACCCAACTGGGTCGGTTTCTTAAATTGCACTATAATCATGGTCATATTGTCACAACCCTCACCTCCAGCAGTTGATGGTGCGAGACACCTATCCAGTACTCTTTCACAGACAACAGAGAGTTTATTTTCCTGCATGAGCAATGATTCAGATAGAAGCCAACGATAACATTAGTCTAACCAAAAGTAGTATAAACACAGAGTATACAAGGACTTACGGATTTCAGCTCCTCACGAATAAAATCCACTAGTTGTTGGTTTGACATGCAATCCCTTGAAGTATTAAGAAAAACGAATCTTGATTAGTCAAATATTTGAAGTCTGGTACCAGGCATTCCATAATCACAAACAGAGGACCTAATCGTAGGAACAAGAGCAAATGGGAACTAATAAAAACAACGTATGGCAAACATTCAGGATCATATACAGGCTAGAGATGCAGATGACTCAGATCAGCAATGATGCCAGGTTGCCGCAATTACCAGGATAGTAATATGGAAAGGAAAAAAAGACGGAAAAAAATTCAATTCGGAAACATAGGCTTTCTTTTCTTTTCTTGGTAAGATTAAAAGTATGCGCCCAACAAAGGAAAATGATAACAATTTTAAAACATCAAATTACCTAATGCTGAGCATGGTCCGGTTCGATTCTCTTTAGAACCGAACCAAACCCGAAATTTTCGGGTATTTAGTAAATTGAACCGTCGGGCCTAAATTTAATTATGGAACCGTTCGGGTTCTGTTCCATTTGGTTCAATTCGGTTCGATTCTATTCGATTCCGGGGTTCCGTACAATAATTAAACTTTTTTTATATTACAACACTGCATTAATTCGATTATGACATATTCAATCTTAACTCTTACAAAATAACATAGTCCAATTTCGTTATATTTCTTGCATCTCTCTTTATTGTGTTCTTCATAGATTCGACTGTTAAAATCACAGGAAGAGGAAGATGGAAAATTCACAATAATAGAAAGGTAAAAACAATATTATGATAGAATAAGATATTTGAGTAAAATTTAGGTCAATTTGATTAAGTTGAACTTGGCTGGAAATTAAAAATAGTAAAATCATATTTTGGATTTGGACTAAATTAATTAGTTAGCAATTTATTTTTAAAAAATAAAATAATTTGACTTATTTAAGATAAAAAATTCGGTTCTTATTCGGTTATTCGGTTTTATGTCTAGAACCGAACCGAACCGAACCCGTTGGTTCTCGATTCAGATATCCGTTCGGGTATTTAACTTAAAAAGAACCGCTTGGTTCGGTTCGGTTCAATTCGATCCGATTTAGTTCGGGAGTTTTGTCCAGCCCTAAAATTACCACCTTCTATATTCTGCTAGAGTTGTATGAATCAATGCAGTTACAAATTTTCCCCATTTTCATAAGTTCTTTCTCAGTAGAGAAAATATAGTAACATGAGGTATTGACTATGATCCATCTGCCAGGCATAACCTAGAAGGTGAAACTAATGATTAGGGAATTCATAGACAAGCAAATGTCAGCATTCAATCCAGACAGACTGAGCTTCACAGACCACCAAAAACAACAAATTCTTACCATATAAAGGTAGATTCAAAGGACTTGGATTTCAACGTAGTAAGTTTGTATAGATATTTTGAAGAAATCTTAACACAATTTCTTTTCATATAGAAGTGATATTTTTAGGAAAAGACTAGAAGCCAGTGAACGATAAAGAACTGGGGGAAGAACTGCACATTCAAGGTGAATTTGATGGATAGATATGCTATAATAACAATTACGAGAGGTGGAATAGACAAGTCTAAGAGAGCAACAAAATAAGGCATTTCTAAGTCTGCATTATTCTGTGATTACTATTTTCCTTAATCAGTTGAAGAGGCCTTGACCGAAAACAAATACCACATTAGCTTTCGACCAACTGTGAAATGTAGCATATTCTTCAGCTTGATAACAGTTGGCTTGTAATAAAAGTTCTAAAGATCCTCTAAAGCAAACCCAATCAAAAAATACAGCAACAAGAAATTTGTAAAGAATACGTGCAACTGTAAAAAACATCATAAGCTAATTGAATGACAAGATTGACAAAATCTATAAATATCCCATTTGGAAACAAACCATTTAAAATATCCCGATTAATTATTTTTGCATTGCCTAAATCCACTCTTGCAGAATCCGGTATATGAGTCCCAAAAGATAAGTTCAGAATGCATACCAAATACCATCACAGGCAAGCACCACAAACTCATCATCACCACAAAGTTCAACCTGGAAGAGAAAATTGAGAAAAATCTACAGTTGCAGAAAGCAAAAGGCAATAATAGCACTTCACTATTGTGCTCATATAATAGAAGCGAAACAGATCAAATCCTCATCCTTGATCTCGAGTAATAGTCGGAGAAATTAGATTCTTGAAACATAGTAATAGTATTGTTCTTTGTTATATTGAAATCATAGTAACTTATATTTCACAAAAGCATGACTTGAACCAAAGCTTCTTTGTACGGTGACCTTGAATGGTTCCAATTTATTGTTTTCAGTTTCTTGTGTATTTCATCAATGTAAACTGGTCTCTGAGTATTATAAATCTCTTGAAAAGCCCACCAATAATCACATAAATGATTAGGTGAAAATATCAATTGATGATGTGCAGTAGATCTCAAATGTGCAGGATCCAATAAATTTGCATACACAACTTCTTACCTCCTCTCTCTTATCCCAAAACCGAAAAACGAATTCCACATGATCCAAAATCAAACTGACAGTTGCATCTCGAACACTGAGGTGATAGAAACAATCTAATGTGTGAGTATATGTTTAATACAGAAATTTCAGCGGATCCATTTCAAGATATGTAATTCCACTAAAACTTTCAAGTATCTTGGACCTAAAGTCTGCTAAAAGTATTGGTGATCAGTGGAGAAATTAGACCATGGTTTCTCTATTTCATCCTTTAATTCTGTCATAGATTACAGAGCTCCTTCAACTTCATTCAAAGCTTCTAGGCAGATTATCGAACATCATTGTCAGATTTGCAATGAAGAAGGGATGCTCATTTTATTTGTCAATATTATATGTAGACCTAA
Organism: Fraxinus americana; assembly: GCA_035079005.1. Lineage (NCBI taxonomy): Eukaryota > Viridiplantae > Streptophyta > Magnoliopsida > Lamiales > Oleaceae > Fraxinus > Fraxinus americana. Next base: position 18,097,786 of record CM068713.1, on the reverse strand, counting down.
TGATCTTGAGGACTTCTTCTCCTTCTATACTTGTCTCTCCTATATCTAACGAAAAATTCTTTATATTATACATCATTTTTATTTTTCAAAAGGGACTGGTAAAGACATAAAATGTGAATCTTGATAGTTTCCACTAGAAGCTGTATTGGACTAGGATCGCATCAGACAAACAAATTTGATTTCCACCTAATTAACTCGCAATTTTTGAAGTTCTCCATTATTCACACACATTATTCAATCAAAAATGTTTGTTAAACAAAATTCATAAACTGTGCTATCATATAAGTAGGATGATATGATTTCCTCTCACTTTAGCATTACCATCCTCGTATAATCTTATTATACAAGTTATTAAATAATAGAAAACAAATGTCTCTAACAAAACTTCCCCAAAATATTACATATTCCATTATGAAAGACCTCCATTAAAAAACTCATACTTATCCTTTCCTGTTTCTTGGTCGCAGCAGCGTGCATGTCGCCAATGGAGCATTATGTCTTAAGTAGGCCTGTTTTAGGTGGATATAGAAATACGACATGATTATGATAGGTCCTAAGCAGTTACTTAACCATCTATGAGTAGTTAAGGGGAGAGTAGTATGGGTATTTCCAAAAGTAAGGGTAGGCATTCAAAGAATAAAAGGGTATCTAAGGTGTTCATTTCATTCATGGTGAATTTGGTAACAAGTTGGGAGAGAGAGAGGCCTCTTAAATGCCTATCAATTCTGTAATTTCATTCCATATAATTCAGCAATACCCAAAAAAAGTTTACTTTCTGTTCTTTTGCTTCATAAACTGGGCTGCTACCTATCAGATTTCTAATTGAAACATAGATAATTGTACTATAGAAAATAAAAATCTGTTCAACATAGGAAATGAAGGTGGATACGTACAACATTGATATCTGGACTAGCAGTTACAATTTGCTTATCAGCAGGCAAAAACTTGTTCTGCTTGAATTCCATGTCACCTGCAACAGATTAAAGTACTGTTCAATTATCAGGAGCAACAGCAACTATTCTCTCATTTAGCCACAAGTCCATGTGCATACAGTAAGAGCATGTTTTATGTGCAGTATTGACATCACCTTTGTAGCACAAACACTTCAATTAGGGTAACATGTCCGTGTCGGACACAAGTCGATGTCAACTCTTCTCGAACACTCTACCGTAATCATTTTTCTTTTTGTATTAGAAATATTATATATTGTTAATTCAAAATTATTAGCAAGTAACAAATAGATACTCATGTTTAAAAGATTTCAACAAGAAAAATTAATAACAAATATAAAATTAAATTTATACTATATAAATGAAGAATTTTTAAGAATTTAATTAACGTGTCGTGTCTGTACTTTTTTTTAAAAATCGTGTATCGACGAATCCGACACGCACGTGTCCGTGTCGGTGCATCATAGGACATCACTGTATAGGATAACAGACAACAGTTTCCTTTTATTTTCTTCCAGTATTGTTTAGTCCAACATACTGAACATGCCATAAATATGTTTAATTTTTCCGAACACTAGACCACCTTACTATCCCAATAATATCTAGCTCAATCTGTTCAATAATTAAGTTATGTAGTCTACAATGCATCTTACATGATAGATAATGATTCAACTTATGGGCTTCCAAAGATTATTATTATTCCAAAAAATCAAAAATCAGTGTAGAAATCTTGTATAGCACCTATAGCTCTTGCAAGATTTAAACTGCCATTAACACGTCCTGCATGGATAAAACCACCGGCTTTTAAAATTCTCTCTCTCTCAACCTCAAGATCAGGCTTGTGGTCTCTTGAAAGATTGTATGCCTGTGCAAAAAACGCCATACAAAAAATCATTCACCTCAAGACATTAAAAGAGTGCCAAGAAAACATTCACTGCAATACACATGTTGAAATTTGACATTTTCTGTAACCACAGTAGAAAAATTATTGGGCAGATTATGATAGGTAATTATGACATTCTGATTTTGGTCCATTGTAAGTTTGTAACCCTATAAATAGGGTCTTTTTAACTTTGTATTTTTACTAGGAAGCATTCACATGGACACGACAAGTGATTTCACAAATAAGTAGAAAATGACAACTTGGGAAAGAATATGAACAATACATAAAATATAAAAAATGTAACACAACAAGTACACGTCTTGGGATGTCCAGGAAGAGTCCGTGAGTGTCCATGTTTCATCAATAGGTATTTCAAAAGATAGAATAGTTAAACTTAAAATTCTCAATTCATCTTTATCTTCTCTCTCAATTTCTTTTACTCCATACTTTCTAACAAAAAAAATGTTGAGCTACGTAACATCCATTTAAGAACACTTATAACTTCTCCTAAACAACATGCACTAACACAATCAGATATATTTTTACGTTGTATATTACCTGACCATTCCTAGAAATTACACAGCGAGAATCACCAGCATTTGCGATGACAAGTTGGTTGTCCCTAATGATGGCTACACAAGCAGTGCAGCCAGAAGTTGGTCCAGAAAAATCAGAATGTGGCCCCTACGCCAAAAAAATAAAAATAGGTAGGTAAACCCCAGTCAACAAACAATGATTAGAATCTTGGATCCTGATAGTACTTGGTCAAAATCCAATCAAAGGACAATTGCCAGAAGAACAGAGGAAGGAATAAACAATTAAATGTTTCCCCTCAGAGCAAATAATAAATGAAAAGAAAAACTAGTTAAACAAGTTGTCGATAAGAACATCTCTTTCCTATAAATAAAAGTAAAGGAAGAGATAATAAGAGAACAATTATGAAACACACGAAATGTAAAATTTCGTGAAAAGGTAAATAAGCTTTACATTGCAATTAGACACTTATATACTGGCCTTTTAGTTTTTAAAAAACATGAATTTTCTTGTAATTTATGTCTACATCTATTAATACACATTCAGTACAACCATGAAGGGTTTGAATTATATTTGCAAAAGTTCATAATAGTAAGAAATCTCTCCACTGTAATGCAAATATATAATATCTAGAACCTTTTCCCACCACCGCACTAAATACTAAATTAAAAGAAAGGTAAACAACACTAACAAAACTCCCCCCATAAAACTGTGCACGGTAATTGCTTGAACAATTCTGTATCCTTGACACAATTAAAATCCCCGAGTTTAAAATTTCAACTAAACCTTCTGTCAATCATACAAGTGAAACATAGGATAATGACATCATCCTTATCATTAAATAAAAAGAATGACAGTGAGTATTCCATTGGTGCAAAGCAAACACCTCCTCAAATGACCAATCATCGACTTGGTCCTTTTTGTCACCACTTCTTGGAGACCATATCAAGCCCTCCAACATGCCAGTAAACTTATCCATTTTATCTCCCAGAACAGCCAACTCCCTCCACCCTCTCTGCCCTCGCATCATCTCATCCATCCTGCATTAATAACAATGGAACATAAATTTAAACACAGTACAACAGTCTTTTTCAATTTATTGAGTTTATAACTATTTTTATTCCAGTAAATAACTCCAATAATTTGGGCTCGAAGATCCTGGCTAAAGAATGACTAAATAAACTCTATAACAGCCAAAACCTTAGACTGATATGCAAGCACAATCTCTGACTTTTTTGAAGCCTTCTTAAATTACTATAAGCACAGCTTTTAGAACAAAATTCTAGATGGGGCGCAAAACCAAGCAAAAGGAAAATGAACATTACCTTTCGAAAGTATACTATGGTACATTAATCAGCACATTTAGTTAAAAGCATGCGCATGCAAATATGTTTTTCTCTAGGAGTAAAAAAATTTATCTTCGTGAAATGGAATAAATACGAGAACCTAGCTTCCAGGCTCACCCCCTCTGAGCAATAAGAATGTGTATCCCTTTCTCTTTTCCTTCAGGTAGCGTCCGTGCGAGAACCTTATTCTTGAGGGAGGCAGCAATTTTCCAAATTGTTGGTGCCATGATTTCTTGGGATAGTTACTTGACCTTGTTTCATAAGTATCCTCTTAAATATCATAGCATTGCCAATTCCTGGAGTGATTTATTTGTTCATTTCAATCTCTCGTTTGAACTGTCCTTAATGAAATGTTTCACTGTGTAATATGTTTCTTACGAATAGGAAACAAGTATAAAACAAGGAATTTATAAAATAGTGGCTCGACTTATCAAATATGATGTGCAGAAAAATTAAACAATAGATATTATGTGCTTGTTTGGTAGAGATTTTTGGGGGAAGAATTGATTTTTGAATAGTGATATGATGGGAAATGTGTGGTTGAAAAAGAAGAAAAAATTATTGATGTGATGGAAAATATTATTTTATTGAAGAATGTGTGGTTGAAAATGAGAATTGATTTACTGTAAAATTTGAGAATCAAAAACAAACAGGCCCTACGTTTCTCTGTAATAGATATTACAAGGGTGGCACAGTAGTACTACAAAGGCCTCAAATCTAAAAATATACAGAATAGGGAAAGAAATTATTTCGAGCAACAAAAATGTCAAGTGAATGACCTGAAAAAGGCTTTCTGAACTGAAGTTCCGATATCACCAGCCAAATATGCTTCATGCCTAAGCACTTGTTGATGAAGATACTTAGCACAGAATTTGGCAACCACCTTACCTGAAATATTTGATGGATTTACAAGAGAACCCGCAAGCTAATTTTAAGAAATTATTATCTACTTTGAATTCTCCTTAATCCAATAGCTAAGAAACTTATCTATATTATGGTCTATTTTCAGAAGGCAGTTTTTTTCTTTACTGCATCAGATTAAAAAAAAAAGGTATGTATTTGACATCCTTGTGTCCAAATTAAACATAGAGTGACTTGGCAGGGCACAACGACATTATAGATCAGCTAAATGGTGAAATACAGAGTCCTACAGCCATACTAAGTAAAGGAAATTAACAGAACATATATAAAAATGGAAATGTGATATGGAAAATGAACTTGCAAAAATAGATGAGATGCAGACTTCAAGTCTACATATAGAGATACGAAAAAAATAAAATGATAAAACAGAACATTGGAACCAGCTCTTAGTGAAAGTCATATTAAAAATAATTTTCAGTGTAATCTTGTGCAAAAACACAGTCTGTCCCTCTCTCCATGTTGATGATGGTCCACGACAATGTATATTATAATAAAAAATTAAAAATGTTTCTAAACACGTTCCTAGAAACGAAATTGTACTCAAGAAAGGGGAAGCTTCTCAATAAAGTGGATATCTTGAAAAATATATCGTCATCAACCATACATCGTATACAAGGTTCGCCCTGCAGCGGGGCCATGTGATTGGATTCAAAAAGTAGAGAGGAAAAACTGAAATCACCACAGAGTCTACTGGCACCGAATATATTCACTAACTTGGAATGTTGAAGTACAAGTTGGATAAAAAGAAACACTTATTTCTTGTTTTCAAACAACCGTGCGGAGATGTTGCATGTCATATTGTATTTGAATTCCCACGTTAATAAGTGATTTCACAAGGGGTCTACAAATTTGCAGTCACAGCACTAGACCCAACAAGCATCTATAACATGTCAGCAAACTCTTTATTTTCCAAACTAGATGTAGTTGTTAACGCATATGTTTTGCAAGGATAAAACTCGAGGAACCCAAGACAGGTTATAAATGCATATAATCCAACATATTATTTTCTTCTGCTTGCTCATATCTTTGGACCCACATATATATGCTGAGAAACACATGAGAGATATATATATTCCAGCCATATTATAGCCTTTAGGATACATTCACTTATTTACCAACAGGCAGAATTTTTTTTTTTTTTTTTTTTGATAACCGTGGATGTCCGGACCAGTTTGCGCGCACCTCGACTAATTCCACGGAGAACAGGCAGAATATCAATTGTTGAAAAAAGTAAATAAATAATAAAAAAAAAGTTACCTCCATGACCGTCATAAACACCAAAAAATGAAGTGGAAGCATCCAAATCAGGAACTACCGCATGCTATGGGGGAGAAAAAAATAGTCACAAACTATTGAAGTGCTAAATCAAGGGACAAAATTATAATCAACCATATGACATTAGTAAATGGTAAATCAATGGCAATAACTTGAAACGCGTGACAGAAAACAAATTGAATGTGGTACAAGAGCATGATCTCTAATAGAAATCTTAACTACTTACAGCATCTTCCATTGTAGAACGCCATCCTTGCATTGATGATAAGCCATATCTAAGCCTGCCATTCTCACCATCTTCAGAAAACTTCTCTGTTTTAGGGGTACTGAGATATATACCCATCTGTTTTAACTGAAACTAACCCAACATAAATTCAAACCAAGATCTTCAACCGAAAGAATGAAAACATGGAAAATTAAGAAACATCTAAAAAGCCAGCAAATCTGACTTAGTCAATCACACCAAGTATAAATTTCTAGATATTGTCAACTCATTTCAATGCTTGAAATTAGTCCAACTATAGCAATCAGAACGAAGTGATGTCGATAGCATCAAACATTCAAACTCAAACTCCACAGATGAGAATAGCTTTCCCAAAAACAAATTCCCATAATCACCAAAAAAACAGAGATATGGGAAGAAAAAATTCAAACCCATAACCCACAAAAATCAAGAAACCGCCATTTCAATATTATTGTGCATTTTTTGTATTTTTCAGTTTAAATTCCTAAAAACATGTTTTGCAATAAACTCCAGAAATGGCTAATATCAAACTAAAATCGAGCTTGAAAACCAAACTGCAAGAAACCAATTTAACCTACAATCAACATAGAAGATCAAGAAATGGTAGCAGAAAAATAATCACACATGAAATCGCTGAAAATATACCATTTCGCTTTATAGTGTCTAAAATTTACAAGAACAAAGACGATACCAAAAAGGGTTGATGCAGTAGCATCATTTTCTACTTACATGCCAGTAGCAACCCAACAATTTTGGCAATATATGAGTACACTAAGTTTTTCTTTTCAGAGAAAATAAGAAAAAAAACAAAAATCCAGAAAAGGTTTCAAAAATGGATATAATTATTGGTGAAAGAATTGAAGATGGAGACGAGAAGAGAGAGAGAGAGAGTTTGGTTGTGTACATGAATGGTGATTTTTCGATATACTTGAATGAATTCTGAATTTGCTGTCACTGTAATAGAATATAATTTTTTGTTAATCTGTAAAGATTCTATTCTGAATTTTGATTACTGGTTTTAATCCATCTCTGCTAGTTCCAACGACAACAAGGATAATTTTTTCTTTGATCAGACACATTTGACATTTGGCATAATTTACCCTTATATTCTTTATTATTTTTCAAAAGAACTAAAAATTAAAGTTGAGAAACTAAGGCCCTGTTCTCTTTGTCGTTTTCCAACCATTTTCTGTTTTTAATTTCTCAAAACAACGAAAACGCGTTCTCTATCTTATTTTCGAAAACACATTTTGCAAAATAGAAAAAAATTTATAACTGAAAACAGAAAACAACCAAAACCTCGTTTTGTAAAATGGTAACACGAAATGGCCTAAAATACAAAACACGCGAAACGCTCATTTCACTCTCACTCTCACCCTCAGACCCCGCTCTCTCTCTCTCTCTCTCAACTCTCTCTTTCTCACCCACCGTCACTGTTCATCGATCAACGGCGGCGATTCCCAGTGCAAATCGATTGCTGAAACGACGGGACGGAGCTTGAACGACCGGATCTTCAAAATTTGGGGAATTTTGTTCCAGTCAAGCGAAATCGGGGGCTGCAACGACGGGTTTCAAGCCGAATCAAGATTTTGCTGAGCTAGATCAAGGTTTGTTTCTTTGCTTGTAATAATCTCTAGTTAGTCTCGAGCCCTCAATTTTCGACTTGTTGGGTTCGATTTTGTTTCTGTTTGTTTATGTGATTGGTGCGAAAATTTTTGTTTCTGTTGGGGCGTTGGCTGGTGCTGGAGGTGGGGGCAGTCGCTGGTGTTGGAGGTGGGGGTGGAGCTGGTGGTGGAGGTGGATAGGTGGAGCTAGCTCTGGAGGTGGATAGGGTGGAGCTGGCGCTGGCGCTGGAGGTGGTGGAGCTGGAGCTGGCGCTGCAGGTGGTGGAGCTGGCGCTGGAGGTGGTGGAGTAGGTCTTTGGAGGTGGGGGCGATCGGCTAGTCTTTGGAGCTGGAGGTTTGGGTGGTCGGTAGTTATGCCTCCAGCACTTACCCTGGCTCTAGCCTCCTGTGAATAGGGTGAGTCGAAGGTGGTGATTCTGTGAATGATTTGAGGTGATTCTGTGAATTATTCTGTGAATAGGGTGAGTCGAAGGTGAATGATTCTGTGGTGTCGAAGGTGAATGATTCTGTGGTGATTCTGTGAAGGTGGTGATTCAGATTTTGTGCTCATTTTAGGCGCCTCTGAGTCAAGAGTGGAGCAAGGGATTCTCCTAACAGAATTTTAGAGGCATAGAGGTTAAATTAACAGAATTTTATGCACTGCCCTGCTGGACTACTTCATGATTTAACTAGGAGTGTAGTAAACATGGCACAATTTTATTGAAACTTCAAGTATTCATTGTCCTTATATTATACATGCAGCTATTGTGTAGAAGTTATGTCAGAGCCAATTAAGTATTGTGCCAAATGCCTTAAATTTATACTTCGCCATTGAACTAGTTTGTGGAGTTGTGATTTGATAGTGCACGGAGAATCACTTATAGACAGTAGGCTTCGACGCCTGCAATGTAAAAGCTAAGCACACAAGTAAATGATTTGTGATGTCCTAATTTTTGAAGATGACTTCTTAATTTTCCACGTGACCATGCCTAAATAATATTGGGAAGAGGAACACAAGTACTTTGTAACTTTCACTGGTTCTTTGATTGTGAGTATTACGTTCTACCACTTTAGAATGGGTATAGAATTTTGCAAATCCAATTTTGCAATGCCAAACGTAATTATTGTTCTTGAATGCTTTGCCCTGTATCATATGTAAAAGATAGTTGGTTATGTATGTCAAAAAGAATATAGTTTTAATTATTTTGGCTAATTTATACTTCTCCCTTGTGGATTGGGACTTAAATGCTTTATTTTAGTTTCAAGATTGTTTGTAAATAGTCTACTCTTGAAGTCCAAACTCATGCTACCTATTGTAATTATTATTAGCAAATTTGATTTTAAAATGTGTGAAGTCCAGATGCAAGTTTTATACCCTAATATTTCTCGTCATTAATTAGAGTTTTGAAAACATTGTTACACAATCTAATAAGTTGTATACTTAGTTAATTTTCAAATTTAAATGCATCATTCGTTCGAGTAATGTGTTCTTCAAATAATGATTGGTTTTTGGAACCTTAAAGTAACTTAAAGAAAAAGAACTTGTCAATAGGATTGCAAATGAAAAGGAGAAATGATTATTCTTAGCTTTAAGGGGGAGCAATGGAGTGGCATTTGGTTCAATCCTTTTTTTTTTTTTTTTTTTAAGTTATTTGCATATAAAAGTATATATAATGATGACATAAAAGAGAGAATAATAGACGAAAGAGACCGTGAGAAAAGAAATTCAGTTATTACAATATTTCTCTCATTCATATCATCATTATGTATACTCTTATGTATATCATTATGTACAAATAGCATTACTCAAAACTGACAGTGATTGTGAAACATTTACATCACAACTTATAATTTACTTATCAAGAGATGATATGGCGAGATTTAACTCAAGGATTTAACTGAGTCAAAATCTCATCAATCAAACAAAAAAAATATATCAATTTCTTTTTGCCATTAACTTATATTACATAAGAACAATTTTTATTTAATTTATCGTTATCTCATCAATTTTTAAAAGAATCTGTAAATGGTGACGCACAACAAATATTTTTCAAAAAATAGTATGTTGAATTTAGTTTTTAAATTAAATTTATAAAAGAGAAAAAAGAAGAATAATCATGTGATGTTAACATGTGATTTCGATATGAAATTCACTTTTGTGTATTCCGGTTGAGAAGGCACTGCTAATGATTCGCGAGTATTCGTTGACGCAGTTACAAGAAGATCGAACAACTTTCCGATGCCACGGGGAGGTATATTCTTGCACTACAAATATTTATTGTCAATGTATGTATAATATTACACTATGTGAATTTTTTTTTTTTTTTAAATGTAGATCAATTTTACCTTGTTGATTCTGGCTACCCAAACATGCCTGGGTTTCTTGCCCCTTATCGAGGTCAAAGATATCATCTGCGTGACTACGTTGGGCGGGAAAGACTACGTGGGAAGGAAGAATTGTTCAACTATCGACACTCCTCGTGTCGTAACATTATTGAACGTTGCATTGGAGTTTTAAAGGCAAGATTTCCTATTTTGAAATTAATCACCAATATCCTCTTAGTAGACAAAGACAAATACCTACTGCATGTTACGCAATACACAACTTTATTCGCCAGGAGCACGCTTTAGATAGATTGTTCGCTGAGTATTCAGAGGAGAATATGGTGTTCGATGATATACCGGAGTCAAGTCAAGCACAAGAAGCCATACATTTTGATGCTAGTCAAACAGCTCAAATGGGACAAGTTAGAGATCAAATTGCTACACAAATGTGGAATGACTACTCAAGACGTCGTACATGACTTCGTTGATTTATTTTGTATATAGTTCAGTATCTGCTTATATTGTCATGACACGTAAACTTCTAATTGTATCGATTGAACTGTTTCATCAAATGTAATTTTGTGTTGTATTTTTAATATCTTGACAAAAAAATGTACGTATCACTTTTTCAAATGTGTTTGTTATTTAGTATTATATTGAATCCCTGTTTGACACCCATTTTTGAGAAAAAATGAATTTTGAATTAGTGATTGATGGAAGAATGTGTGATTAAAAAATACTGAGAATTTTTGGGTTTCTGTGTAGTATTATTTTATTAATAGAATGTGTGGTTGAAATGAAGAAATAAAAAAAAAGAGATGAGAATGAGAAGAAAATGTGTGTCAAATGGGGGCTTACATTAAACAATTACAATTTATTGAATAATCAGTTTTTTTGAATAAAATATTATTAAAAAATTTCTCAAAATTTCGAAGTGAACGCGTTTTCCATTTTTATGTTTTCGGAAACTGTTTTTCAAAATGACAAAAAGAACGCATTTTCAGAAATTTCAAAACAGACACTCAAAACACAAAACACAAAACAAATTCAAAACACAAAACACAAAACTGAAACACGAAGAGAACGGTCCCTAACCAAATGAAATTTTTTTCTACTCATTTTCCCATTTTGTTCTTAATGGTGCTCAAATATATTATATTTAAACAAGATAAGAAGTTTATGCCCTGTTTGATAGAAAGTAAAAATTCAAATTTAAATTTAAATCAAAGTCAATAATTAATTTTAACCACATATTTTATAGAACTCACTACTTTTAGCCACACATTTCATCAATTTTTATCAAAATCTACTAAAATTTTTATTTTAATTCTCACCAAATGGGGACTGTATATTAAAGTGAGGTCACACAAAGTATTTATCATATTAAAATGTATTTTTATAACACGAAATTAAAATATATTTACAATTATAGCTTCTCAAACACAATTTGTGTATTTTCGATGATTTTCATCCAAAAGAACGGAGGTAGCTAAACAAAATGTCAAATACGTGAAGACAAAAGTAGGGTCGAACTAATACATCAAGAGTAACATCGTAGATTTTTATGTTCATGTGTGTAGTAGCAGCATGTTAGGCTAAACGTAATTATCTTTCTAGACATATTTGGAAAAAAAAAAATTCACTTTTAAGTAAATAAAAACAATATAAAGTAACTCTCAACAAAAAAAAAAATATTTATTTTAAAATTAATGTTTTACTTATAAGTAAATTTATTAATGAGTGACTTTTTAAGTAGATCATATTTGATGGCATCAGATAAGACACTCCATCATGTAATGGGGAAACTTTGTATGATATCCAAAAGATTTGAACCACATATTCCTTTTCTTTATCTTAAAATAATTGATTGTTCAAAGCTGGCAAATCAACAAAATCCATAATCAAAGTTGGCAAATCAAAATAATCTAATAATCAAACCAAAATAATTCAAAAGATATTCCTTCAACCATTCACCTTCATTTCTTGTGTGCACCTATCCATATTCCATATATTTTTTTGTTTGTTTTTAATGATGAGTTCAAAATTTTGGCTATCAAAGATATTTTATTCGTGTTGAAATCTTTGGGAGATATAGGAATTTTAAATTTTTGAGATTAGAAGTCACTTTTCGAGTGTTTGTACATGTCACTTATGAAGATAAGTATTCATCATTCTTTAATGAAAAATTATCTGAATAAGGAGTCAATCCAAAATTCACAATTTTACTAGGACTCGATTAAAACGTTCAAATCGAACTTACTTTTCCTAACAACATAAAATACAATATCAACTTTCCTGTAATCGATTAAGCAATAGAACTTCACTCAATTGTATTGATCACTCTCAACGTGTGTCACAATTTTGTATCATATGAGAAAACAATGGCAAAAAATTCTTTCCCTCACACCAAACCCTTTTGCATAAACTTATGTTTCTTCCATTAAATTAAAATATGAATGTCCAAAAAAGTAGATTAGCATCCAAGAAAATATGATTACTAATAAACTATTGAAAAATCCTCATCAAAACTGAATTCTGGTCAATTCAGTGAATTAGAAGCATCTTCACTAACACGACTAATTGAGAAGTTGGGTGGGACACGTATCAAATTTCTCAAATCATTTTTATTTTTTTAAACAAAAAAACCCTTATGAAAAGGTTAAGTTAAACCTTCATGTCAATGGTGGAAATTCAAAAATCTATTATTTTTGAGTGTGGACAAAATATAGACCCATGGGTTATTAGTTCGTTAAAGATATTTTAAATATTATGACCCTATTTGTTTCTGCTTTTTTCCCAAATTTTAATCTATTTTCTTACCGTTGCCAGCCGCAAATTTTAATCCATTTTCTTACCATTGCCAGCCGCAATTGTTGACCTTTCTCTCACACTTCAGCTCAGCAACAGTCCAAAAATTGCTTTTAATTTGAGAAATTGTTGCCAGACAAGCGCTATGTGTAAAGTTGATAAATAGGACGAATCGAGTGCGAGCCAATTAGATCAACCAAAGTCGGAATTGATTCATCCCATTTAACTAGGGGTGGGCGCGGGTCGGTTCGGTTCGGTTCGATTCGATTTTTTTCGGTTCCAGAAATTTTCGGGTATTTAGTAAATGGAACCGTCGGTTCCAAATATAATTTTGGAACCATTCGGTTTCGGTTCGGTTCGGTTCCATTCGGTTCCGTACTATAATTAAATTTTTTAACATTTAAAATAATACTACATAAATATACCTTAAAATGGATACCAATATTAATAACAAAAAGTAGATACAAATACCAAATTCAATCTTAACTTTTACAAATTAACGTAATCTAATTTAATAACATATAAATAATAAGTTGTCAAATACAAATACCAAAAAGTAAATATTACTAATAAAACTTCGATATTCATATCAATAATTCATTTGCTTGAAACCTTCAAATCTACATAAAAGTGAAATATAAATTAGAAGTCACAAATATAAAATATTTTAAAGTATTGATAATACTTACCAACTATTTAATGTAATTATTAGTTGGTTGACTTTCCATACTAACTATTAAGAAACTATATAAGAAAAAATTGAAAAAAACACAACTAACAAGCATAAATAAACTCTAAATTGTTCAACTAATAAAATTTAATAAGAAAAAAGTTATTAATTTGTTTAGAAAAAATAAAAGAAATTAATTTATCCAATATAAAAAAAAAAAGTTCGGTTCTTATTCGGTTCATCGGTTCTTGGTCGAGAACCGAGAACCGAGAACCGAACCAAACCATTCGGTTCTCGATTCGGATACCCGTTCGGACATTTCATTTTAAAAAACCCGTTCGGTTCGGTTCGGTTCCGGTTCGGTTCGGACATTTTGCCCAGCCCTACATTTAACCCCAACCGAAGTCTGTCCTTTATTCATCCCATGTAACCCCCTTAGGCACATCATCAACGATTTTAGCACACTTTCTTACATTATGGGAAAATTGTCCGAGTAAAACCTCTAGAAAAAGTAAGATAATCCTCAATCCATCATTACAGTTACCCAATAAATTATTTATGCTAAATCGTCACATGACCCTAACAAGTCCAATCTTTTCACAATAGTCACATAATGAATTAATGAAAACTTGAACAGTTACTATCCTCAAGAACTGGTTGTGAATTATCCAAGATTAATGACTAACTTGCTAGTCGAACGCTAAACTAGAATCAGAGACCAAAAATGCAATTTTCCCTATCAATCTTGCTATAGTGGCTATAGTGACAAGAGTCAATGACAAATTCAACGACAAAAAAGACACGTCAATACATGATTGTACAGTTTAAAAAAAAAACTCAATCCCACCCACCACAACACCCTGTCACGTCACGTCACCTCACCTCCTATTATTGATCCAGGCCAATGAGCATTATTCTTTTCCCTATATCTTTTGTCCAACTGTAAACAGAATTTTTAGTACTAATAATCCTAGTGTCTATCATGGCCATCATCTTCCTCAATTCGTCAGCAAGCCTTTGTCTCTATAGTTAAACTCTCTGGCATATAACTACTCAAATTAATTCACTCAGACATGACGAACGATTCCCATTACACAATGCTTCTCAACATTATGAGGCCACAATTGATAAAAATTCAGGTCTTTCCATAAATTTGCTGGACAAATCATGCATATTACACACAGTAAAACAGAACACACACGTTTAGTAGGCTAATTTCAGCAACAGTTGAAGTGAACAAAAAGCGGATAAATGCCACTCGACTGCATTGTATTTCCATAGGGGAAGAAAAGATGAGATACAAGCTTAGATATGACGATTTAGGGATTGAAATACTGTCCAACCAAGTCCGACTCTGCACTTCCTGCCTTCTTGTGAAAATCCAGTTAGAGATAACTGCATGCTGTATATATCAATGAGCCAATTTCTTCAAATGATGCAATGTCTTTTGTTTGATCCACTGGCGGTCATATGGAAGGTAAGCTTGAACTGAGTGATCATAGCTGCACAAATGAAATAGTGAAATTACTTAAAAGCAAAGTGGTTGCCTTGAAATAATGTACGCTCAAAGAAGTACTTTATGTTTGTTTTTATGAATCCATGCATGTGAATGTGATAATGTGCATGCATGCATTTGTATATGAGTGTGAGAGCAAGGGAGGGAGAGAGAGAGAGAGAGACACTAATGCACTCAAATCTGCAAGACCGTCAATAAAATTGTAAAGATCCGATATATCATAAGAGAGGTTTCTGATGGCTGGATTTATCTCCTTGAGTTTCCTTTCATATAGTCCACAAATTCCTGCATAGAAAGAGGTAATAATCATGCGCAGAGTGAAACATAATAGTGCACTAGGATTTTGAATATGCACCTCAATCCTTGTCCCAAGTAGTACTCTAATGGATGCATAGTATTAGACAGGACTAAGCATTATATGGAAAATATATTAGCCGCCTTCTTTCTTTTTTCAAGGGTATAGTCCTGTTCACACACTCCTTGCCAAACATGCCATAAAGCCATAAAACTCCATGTACAGTATGTACAATGGATATCAAAAAAGAAATTCTTTTTTTTTTTTAAGATAGACCAGTTGTAATAGTTGTTTTGACACAGGAAAAGGTTGGAAAAGACAAGTTTCAGCAAGATAACTTGAAACCTCACCATCATCATCACATTGACCTGTAAACTAATGAAGAACAAATTTAAGTAAACTGATGGAAAAATGACATTCAGATTTATAATATTGTTATACTGAGCTGATCTTAAATATTTATGGTCTCGGTTCAACAATTTTATTTTACCAACATGCATGATCTTTGATGTTTTCTAGTATTATTGTTTATTTTCCTAATTAGCTGCTTTCTATTAAGAAGCTGTGTAAGTTTTCAGATTCTAAAATATCAATCCTTCTAAACTAAGTACATTATATGACAAAATGAATTAGACGACTAAGGGTAACTGTCAGAAATATATAAGCAATTATGGTAATTTGATACATACCGTCCACTGCTTGACTGATTGAGTCAAAGTCCATAAAAGTACGGGTTGCTCTGTGCTGAGATGTTTGCATAAGAATAATAGTGTGCCTGTTAGACTGCATATAACATGAAAACACAGTAAGTAACAAGTAGAAGAACAAATCGCAAGGATAAATCATGCCAAAGTGAAACAAAAGTTCAAACACAGTTTCCCAGTCATGTAGCAGTTTCCTGTTAGATTGGAAAATGAACGAACCCAAACGGAAAGGAAATGGCCTTTAACATGCATAGTTCGGTAATGGCAGGAGTTACGACTCAGAGAGAGAAATTTTTATTCATATGATACATTCGAATTGACTAACTTAAATATGAAGAGAATTTTATTGTTGTAAACCCACCAAACTACCAATAGAAAAGAGAATAACGATTAATCAGTTTTGAAGTGGGTGAGCAGTGGAGTACTGTTGGATTAGGGCAACAGTTGGCACTTGGCAGCAGGGGAGGAGCAAACATTTAGAATTGACAACTAAAGCAGTTTTGTTCTTGCTTTTTTTAAGAATGAGAAAGAGATTGAGAACGTGTTTACCATTGGTATAGGAATTAATAGTGTTTGGTGCTTGTACTTGTAACTGAAGCAATAAATGAGGTAAAACATGATAAAATCAGTCGGTAATGGTAAATTGACAAGTGAAAATGAGTAGAGGCATTTTGGAGAAAAAGGCAGTCCCATCACTTCTTGGAGGAAAGACCATTTCCGATAGCTACTTAATCATAGTTTATCACTCCCTTAGGTTTACTATTAGTTAAACCTAGAATAGCCATTTTATGAAGAGCAATTCTTTTCCATTTGGCTTCCATCCATGTGGCAAGGACTAACAAATTTCCATCAGAACAGGAACAATAATTTTCAGAACAGATACCATAGTTGATAATAAAAAAATAAGACTCTAAAACTCTTTATATGATTTCTAATATTTAAAGTCTTAAAAGATATGCAAGTGTGTTGCTTTCCCTACTGCTTATATATATGGAGAGAAATGATCCATAAGTAGCCTTGCTTAGCATACGGCGACATAGCACACCAATTAATTGATGAATTAGTTCATGGTAGGTCCCGACTCCCGGGAATTAAATGATTCACCAAAGAATTGGGCAGGCAATGAAAACCAGTTCCACAAATTATTCTTATGTACATGAAAGTCTACCGTAGTATCAATTTTAAAAAACTACATACATGCATCTAATGCAGGTGCATACATATTTAGTAACTACATACGAGCGTCTAATGCAGGTGCATACATATTTAGTGATATGTAATAGGATTCTGCTCCCTACAATTCCCAAAATGTAAATAGCTAACTTCAGCAAAAATAAATTTCAAAATTTTATTATCAAGAGAAACATTTTTTTAAGCCAAAAACAAACAAAAAAGTTACTAAGTGGCTATAATTCAAGAAATCTAGATAAAATATACATGGGAAGCTAGAATTAGTGATATCGCCATACCATAAACAAACAAATAAGTTTCAATTCCTAAAGAAAACACAACCACAACAGGAACTCCAAAGTAGTCTGCAAATTCTCACAATAATCAGGGCAACAAACCCTAAAGGACAGAAAAATGTAAAATAAAGAGCTTGGCTTGTAAATACACGAATAAACATACATACACACGCATGTAGAGAGAGAGAGAGAGAGAGAGAGAGAGAGTCACCATTATAAAGGAACAACGATTCGTCGAAAGATCAGAGCAAAGCGAAAATTTTCAGTCTCCGTGGAAGACAGGAAGAGGCGGGGGTATTAAAAGAGAGACCCTTTCCGCGAAAATGAAATGGGCCCGGCCCGTTGATTTTTCTTAGCTACTGTTTCATTCTTTTCACATTGGCTTTCCATCTTAGCCAATAAAATAATTCATTACTGTCTAATCACAAGCATTGTTCTATGTTTAATAATCCTTTAATTTTGATAAATAATTGTTGTTTTAACTGTCAGTCGAGGTTCATAACCTGTCGTCTTGAGTTTTTTTTATAAAAAAGAAAGAAAACAAACTTTGTAAGGGTCCGTTTGATTGTAAGGGTGAAAAATGAGTGAAAATAAAATATTTTATAGGGAATTGATTTTTTTTAAAAATGTTTTATTGGGAATTGTAATTAATTGTGTTTGATTTGTATAATTTTTCATGGAAAATGTTGAAAATTTGGTGTCCATTTGACTTCGTTTTTTATGGAATTTGTCCATTAAAATTATAATTTTTTCTACTATTGAGTCTAAATTTATTCACATTGTCAAAAAAAAAATTTGAAAAAAAAAATTTACCATACTGATTATCATTCGTTTGACTTTATTTTGCATGAAAGTTGTCGATAAAAGTGAATTTTTTTTTTTTTTTTTTACCATGGTGTCTAAATTTATTCTCATTGTAAAAAAAAAAAAAAAAAAAAACAAACAAAAAAAAAGGTGGAAAATGTTTTCCCACCTATTAGGTGAAAAAACATTTTCCACTATTTGTGCATCAAAGGGTTGTACCTAGAAAAAGGGAGGAAAACATTTTCCGTGAAAAATTTCACATATCAAACAGTCAAAAAAGTGAAAGTAGGAAAATGAAAAACTCTGCCAATCAAACGGAGCCTAAGTTCTTATCATTTGGGTTCCAATTATACAGTGAATTCGTAAAGAGCACGTGACGTGACATCATTTTGTCGACTTCATTATTAGATTGTGTAGTTTCAACAAATTTACTGAAAATAAATCTTCCATCTAACTTATTGTCAATTATGGGTGCCTAACATTAAGAATTAATGATCGTACCTTTGTTTCGCGAAGCTTGAGGAGAACTTTAAAATTTAAGCTCGTAAATTATAGCAAGCAATCAATTTTTTGTATTTATAAAAGTTTTACGGTACTAAATTTATTAATTTAAATTTAACAATAAAATAACAAATAAAATGAAATATTCAAAATATTTATATTACAGTCAAATAGCAATGACAAAATATTTTAAATAATCACTTATATACAACTCATCCACAATTTTAGAGGCAAAAATATCAATCAATTTTGGATATTCCAATTATTCAACCATTTCTTTTTCAATTGATAACATAACAAATTCATTCAATCTTTGTTGTGACATAGTTGATTGAAGATATTGATCAATTTCAACTTGAAGAAACTTCTTTCTTACAACCGGTAATCTTGTAAGTAATATAAGTATTTGAGAAACAACCATTCATTTTCTTTAAATAATGAAGCACGTCAATTAATCTTGTTATTTATCTAGATAAATAACACTTCAAAACTATCAATTTCGAATATAAAATTGCTCACAATCTCCTCAAAATGTCAAAATATTTTTAATAAATCTTGCCACAATAACAATTATCTTCGTTAACACTTGTTTTCAGTACTATCTGCCTTTGTTAATAGCCAATTGTATGCTTTCATCAATTGTGTGTTTTTATTTTTCAAGTCTATCCAACTAGTCATGCAACATAAATGCTCCTAAGCCACTTTATATTTTGTACGAAGCCGATTTACATTATGCTAATCTTTGTATCCGTTACTACCCAATGGGTCAAGAGTAATGTTATTTATCATCATCATGATAACTCATCGATAATGTGACACCCCATCATACCTCACATTTCTCTCTCTCCTCGCCTCTTTTTTCATAAAAATTGAACTGCACAATCTCATTATTCCACATAAACTGCCACATCACCGATGATTTATCATCATGATGATAAATAACATTATCCATTGACCAATATTTTTCATCGTTTTTCTATCTTAAACAACTTGCAGCAAAAACAAAAGATAAGATAGAGTGGTACCTCCATTTAAGGGAAAAAAAGAAAAAAAAACAATGTCAACCATTAAAAACAGTCAATGAATCAAAGATCAAAGGCAAATTCATAAAAAATGATAACATAAACATATATATGTACACATATACATTCTATAAAAGATAGCGACACATTGCACGGATTCATAGAATATTAGAATTATATGCAATCAAAGAAATGATATTATTACATGCCTGCTCATTTCACTCGTATAGCTAAAAAAATTAAAAATAAATAAAATTGTGAATATGGATGAAAAATTGATAATAAAGAGAATCAATGGCAGCCGAAGATTAAAAAAAACCTTCAATTTTAATTCAAAATACGTAATGGAGAATTGGGATATATTCAATTGGTTTAAAAATTTGTGGAAGGGCCTATGAGATTTTAATTATGTTGGTAAGGGGTAAGGATATGTAGGGTCCGTGAGGCTTTAAATTCTGACCTATGAGTAATTTAGCCCCTGTTTGGCACTCATTCTCTTTCTCATTCTTTATTTTAACCACACAATCTCTAAATAAAATAATATTAAACATAAATCTAAGGGCATGTTTGGGCGCGCTTAAAAATGCCAAAAAAGGTGAATTTTCGACCGTTGATGCTTCTTTTC
The DNA here is from genome assembly GCA_035079005.1 of Fraxinus americana. Lineage (NCBI taxonomy): Eukaryota > Viridiplantae > Streptophyta > Magnoliopsida > Lamiales > Oleaceae > Fraxinus > Fraxinus americana. The sequence continues at coordinate 18,077,293 of CM068713.1, read as the reverse complement.
CATGGAAGTCAGTCCATGTTTCCTTGTGTCAGGCCATGTTTCTTTGTTTGCCCTTCAATTTCAACAAAATTACACACAACAACCACCCCTACATCTTGCATATGTAAGGGCATTTCGATCATAACGCCATGTAGGTTTGCTTCCAAGAACCAAAGGTGTATCAATCGCAAACGTTCAAAAAATTGATTTCACGGACTCAAAATCACGCCCAGACAGGCGCTAAAACTTTTCATCACTTTTCCACCACACATTCTTTCATCAATCACTATTTCAAAAATTTTCAACCCATTAAAATGGGTGTCAAACATACACTTGGAGAGTGTTTGGTGTAGATTTTTGGGGGAAGAATTGATTTTTGAATAATGATATGATGGGAAATGTGTTGTTGAAAAAGAAGAAAAAAGTATTGATGTGATGGAAAATATTATTGAAATCTGCTGCATGTACTGAAGCCATGCTTCTGTAAATGCTGCTAGACACTCAACATAGGGGGGGTGGATGGGATTTTTGGCCATTTTTTATTCAGCATGGAGCCCACCATGTGAGTATCTGGATTCATCTGGTAGATGAATAGTTCTATACAACAAGAATAATTCAATATTATTTTATTGAAGAATGTGTGGTTGAAAATAATAATTGATTTACTGTAGAAAATGAGAATCTGTACCAAACAGGCTCTTAATCTGTGTTGTTAACAAGTGGTTTTTTTCTTTAAAAAAATATAAGAAACATGACTTTTTTTTTTTTTTTTGGGGGATTCCTATAGAGTTTTTTTAGGCTCCACCTAAGGCAGCAACCTCTTGAGCCTCACCTCAGGTTCAGCTATATCGCCATATGTCATTACAATATATGCTCCCTACGAAATATTTGCTCCCTTCAATGATTAGAGGGATTAAGCATTAATCTCAATGACTATTAAGTAGAATGAAATCAAATCACACACTCACCTTTGCTTCCATCTCAATTACAAAGGCTTATTAGCACAAAACGTCCATACGTTTGATAGTTAGTGTGCAAAACGTCCCAACGTTTCATTTTTTTGCATTTTTGCCCCTATTTCAACGTTTCAGTGTGGAAAACATCATTTTCACTATTTTTCAGTGTAAAATGACCATTATACCCTCAAATTTAAATAAAACAAATAAAATGAAAATAAATATAAAAAATAAATTGTAATTATACTCCCAAATTTTTTAAAAAGTGCAAGTGAGTCCAAAAGCCTTACTAAAAGGGTTAAACACAAAACGTCCCTACGTTTGACACTTAATGCGGAAAAGGTCCCTATGTTTCAAACATGTTTATATTTGCTCAATAACACAAAACGTCCCTACGTTTGACACTTATTGCATAAAACGTCCTTACGTTTCATTTTTTTTTTACATTTTCGTCCTTATTTCAACGTTTCATTGCGGAAAACGTCATTTTCACTATTTTTCAATGTAAAATGACAAATATACCATCATATTTAAATAAAAAAAAAGGTAAATAAAAATAAAAATAAATTACAATTGTGCTCCCAAACTTTTCAAAAATTGCAAATGAGTTCAAAAATCTTATTAAAACATTCAAACTACCAGTCCTTTCCTCCTCTCTCAACCTTATCCTCCCTCCACCACCTAAACCAGGATTGTAGATGGAGGTGTGATGGTTTGAAAGGTGGTGGGGTCTGATGGTTTAGGTGGTGGAGGGAGGATAAGGTTGAGGGAGGAGGAAAATTTGGTAGTGTGAATGTTTTAATAAGATTTTTGAACTCATTTGCACTTTTTGAAAAGTTTGGGAGCACAATTGTAATTTATTTTTATTTTTATTTACCTTTTTTGTTTTATTTAAATATGATGGTATATTTGTCATTTTACATTGAAAAATAGTGAAAATGACGTTTTCCGCAATGAAACGTTGAAATAAGGACGAAAATGTAAAAAAAAATGAAACGTAAGGACGTTTTACGCAATAAGTGTCAAACGTAGGGACGTTTTGTGTTATTGAGCAAATATAAATATGTTTGAAACATAGGGACATTTTCCGCATTAAGTGTCAAACGTAGGGACGTTTTGTGCTTAACCCTTTTAGTAAGGCTTTTGGACTCACTTGCACTTTTTAAAAAGTTTGGGAGTATAATTACAATTTATTTTTTATATTTCTTTTCATTTTATTTGTTTTATTTAAATTTGAGGGTATAATGATCATTTTACACTGAAAAATAGTGAAAATGATGTTTTCCACACTGAAACGTTGAAATAGGGGCAAAAATGCAAAAAAATGAAACGTTGGGACGTTTTGCACACTAACTATCAAACGTAGGGACGTTTTGTGCTAATAAGCCCAATTACAAAAATCAAATCACAAGCTAACTTACCTTTTGCTTCCCTTCAACGATTTAGCGATGAATGATCATTTAAAAGGTCTTGAAGAACCATATGTCAAGGACCTTGAGCTTCAATAGTAGTTGATTTGTTGGACTCTGTGAAACTTAATTGCCTAATTATATTGAAAAGCTATACCATCGTGTACCAATCCCTGTGCTCTGCTTGTTCTCTGATTCTATTCCTTTCGCACAGCCGACCAAAAGCAAAGCAGGCTTTTGATCTCGTCGAAAGCCGTCCCACCAAAGACACCATTCACCATTTCGTTATCAAAAACGTCATATGTCCTTGAGCTCTTTGACAAACCTTTGGTTCTTCTTCATCAAAGTGAGAGTCTAAAATGCTCATCAAATTGTTCCACTTTAGAGGTATTGTCCAAAATCAATCTTCATTCGAATAAGGCTCACTACCTATTATAACTTCCTACAATTTCTCGTACTTCTTCCTCAACCTTCGCTTCTCCCTTGAATGTTTTTGAAGTTCTCTTCCCGATAACATTATTGACTTTCTCCAGTTTCTTTGAACTAACCTCAACCCTCAATCAGATAACTAAGATGTCATCAATTTCTTATTTTTTCCCGTACGGCAAGAACATTATCAATGATGTACAAAGCAAATTAGTCAGTTTATCTTACAAAAAGATATACAAATCATCATCATTTATTTCCTTTCTCACTTTGCATAGAACAAAATGAAAAATTACAAACCCAAGGATCGACAAAAATCATAGAACAAACGTACCTTAATTTGAATGCTTCCTTCACTTCGGTAGGATTAATTAAAAAATGTAGAATTCTATATCTTACCTTTAGATCCTATGTTTAATTGTAATTCTACCTATTAAGCAGCTATGATGGGTTATGTAGTAAAACCATAGATTTCATGTTCTTCGTCCAACTTTGGAATTTCAGCATACGTTTTTTTCCCTATTCTTGCATAAAACATAAGTCTTGCCAAGAGAAAGAAGAAACCAAAATACATTTATGAAAGGTAAAACAATGTTCTGTCACTCCGTCTACTTCCCCTGCCGCCTAGTACCTTCATTTATTTTCTTCTCCCAACAATCTACTTCTTCCAACATAACATTTCTTTTTACAGATCTCTTTATCATTTAAAAATCTTCTTTGTCGGTCATCAACTCAACTGTCTTCATTTCAAGCCATGGCACTGGCTCTGGTCGTCCACCATCACATACTGGCAAAAATGGTGGCTTACACAGAAAATTATCTTAAGCCACCACCAAAATAGCAAAAAGGGTATTGATCAAACAAGGCATCTGACATGGCGTTGCAAATATAACCCTTGCAAATGTATTCATCTTGCTCCCACTATTGACATGCCCGTGACTGCGTTAAAGTTTCACCCTCCATCTTTTAGGGTTTTGGTGTAGTTAGAACATAGATCACATTCAACATCGTCAATAAGAAATCCAACTAGTTTTGCCATCCTCAAAATTTACTCCACCGGACCGCTCCAACTTGACAAAATTTACTGCAAAATCTCAGATAGAAAACAAAGGTGCAAACCTTGAAAAATTGTCTTAAGATAGTTGGAACTATATTCTCAATGGCAGGGGCAAGAATATAGATAAGGTTGGAGAAGATCACATCGAACTTTTAAGACGAAGAAACTTGACTCCAATGCACGTGTTTGCCATTTCCTTAAGACGACCAGTGAAGGAAGGGAAAGCAAAATGACTCCAAGATATAAAGGAACCCAAATATGTTGTATGAGTGGTGCATTCCGAATACTAAGGAGATAAGAAACCAATATAGAGAGACTCGTGTTCTATAATTCCGAATTTACAAAACGCAAACAAAGCTTTAAACAGATCAATTTCGATGAAAACTGAATTGGATGAAAATGGCCATTCTGATCTGCACAGAGGACGGCAACCCAAGAAATGCAGAATTACCTGCATCCTTCCCTTTGGGGCTTCAGCTGGCCATCCTACATCCTCTGCCACTTAGAACTTTCCCTATATGATCCCTTGACTCGTGCTAACTCTTTATTGCATCTCAGAATGTCAAAAACTAATATTATTAGTTGAAATTCTCCAACACCTTATTCACTCTGAGACTCATCTTCTCGAGCCATTACTATAGGTACAATTGGTAGTGCAACAACATTAAGATTTAAGAATAATCAATTATGCGATGTGATACTTACTACACGGTAACCTATCACTTTTTGGGGTTATAAAAATAGAGATGAACTAAATGAGCTAAAATAATTAAAATCATATTGGAGATCAAAAACATGTCTAAATCATTGAGCAGATACATCATTGAAAACATAAATGCATAAGCATATGTTGAGCAGATGACAAAATCCCAACATCTGGGATAATTATTTATACAAAAGTTATTCATCGGTCGCATCATACTACACACACCCACATCACAAAAACACTTAATAATCCAAGAAAACTAACGTTCAAGTTCAGACAATATAGTTTAATTACTAACAGTACCAACGATGGGATACTTAGCCTCGAATTTCTTCTCCCAGTCATCAAGGACACCCATTTCCTTATCAGTGAGGCCATCAAGGGAGGCGATTACATCTTCCTCGTTTTTGCTCATTTTGGCCAAGGCCCGGCTGGCTTCCTTGCCGGCAAACATGCTGTAGGGCCCTCCGGGACCATAGAATGACTTGCCGGAAGTCATGTCGAATATACGACCCTTTACTGCTACATATAAGGGCTTCGATGGGTCGGTGCCATCGTACTGTTTCAGCTGTTGTAGTGTGAGCTCCATTGGTGGATTTGAGAGAATTCCTTTGGTTGATTGAGTTGAGAATTGTGGTTATAGCCTCTGTGAGCGATGAGATTTGGTGCGTGGAGAGAGGGGATAAAAAGAGCTAAAAATGGGGTGGGGTCCGTGGGGAGATGTCGTCACAAGGACGTTTGGCGGAGCTTAGAAAACGAAAAGTACTTTTTGAAAAGTAATTATAAAAAAAAATTACTTTCGAAAAGCACAAATGGCAGAAGAGTATCTTTTAAACTTAATAAAAAATAATGTTAATTAACACCAATTTAGGTAGTTGCAACTCACCGGTGATAAAATATCATAAACGTGACTCGTTTTTTCTACTTTTAAAGGGTTTAATTAATTAATAACAATTACATACCATCTAAACCGGTGTTAAACAATACATTCCGATGAGCTCGTCTCAATGAGAGCTTGTCCTATGTTTGCCTCATATTTATAAAAACTCAAAATCACATTTTATCTACATATTTCGAGAGATTTATAGTACCACTTATTTATTTATCATTCATTTTTTATTTATTTATAAGGAGTGTGTTTGGGACACATTCTTTTGAAAGAATGTATTATTGAATAGTAGATTGATGGAAAATGTGTGGTTAAAAATGAAGGAAAAATTATTGATGTGATGGAAAATATTATTTTATTGAAGAATGTGTGGTTGAAAAAGAGTAGAATAATGAGAATGAAAAAAATAATGTATACCAAACAGATGTTTGACTCATAATTATAAACACTCAAATTAATTTTTATCTATACATTTTAAAGAATCCTCAATTACTATCAAATGAAAGGAGAACTCAATATGTTAAAATTGAATTTTTTTTTTTTTTTTTTTTTTTAGTATCACTTCATTGCATCAAATAGAGTAAAGAAAGACAATTTAGATAATTTTCTTTCTGGGTCTTAGCTGATTTGAAGTATCGGAGTAAAATAAATTACCATTTTCTACCCAATAGTGAAGTCCTCTTCGTTTGCATATTTGATGAGAAAGTCTAACCAACCACGTCAATCAAATTATAAATTAACAATTTATTATCCGCACAATCCGTAGTGGTATCTATTATTTATAAGCGCTTAAAAATAGTCGAAAACATGCCCTTAATGATGTACCAAATGTTGCTAGATATAACATATCTCAAGATTCTTAACAAGTGCCTATATTCATTCTTGGTTTTAATCCTCTTGCTGCAATTACTCTGGGCAACAAAGAGTCCGAAGTCAGGAAACCATTCATTGTAGTAAGAAGTTGAGTAATTGTGTCTGATTCCAAGTCCCATTTCAGGCCACATTGCGACCACGGAAGAGGTACAACCATATAGGAGGGTAAAGATGGAATCGATCTGAATTGATAATCACATCGATGTTGTCAACAATGTATACATAGATAGACGTCTCAACCTTTAGCCCTTAAGAGGTATTTCCATTCCAACATGGATAATTGAAACAGGAGAATTTTACTCTGTAATCGCATATTTAATAAGATAAACTATACACTACTTCTCAATATCAAAAACTAAGAAGAAAAACTCCAAAGGCCCTCCACCCGCCTTCAACTCATTACCTTGTTGGAGTAACGCCCCCAAAAAAAAAAAGAAAAAAAAGAGGAGATAGAGAGAGGAAGGCGAAACTCACACTAAAGCAATCCAAAAAACTGTCCAATCCTATCAATTATTGTGTATCAAACACGTCCTAAAAGTATCACCATCATATGATGATCAAAGAGGGTTATGGTAACTGATAAGAGTCACACCTATATACTTTTCTCTCACACAATAAATACAAATTAAAAATAAAGAAAATACAGCTTCTGGGAATTTGACATACAACCTTCATTTTTTCAATGCATTGTGATGCGAAATACTGTCCAGAAGAACCTAAGAATGATAGAAAGAACCTCTTAAAGTACGTTTGATTATGGGCATAAAATTTGTAAGGAAAGAAAATAAATTTTGAATAATTCAATTGTCTAGAACTTATTTGTATGAAAATTATTAATTAAACACGTTTCATTGATTTAGTTTTAACCTAAAAAATATTATACTTATCCATTTTTATTAGTGGGTAGATAAGAAAGATGATGGATGAGACACAGAAAGAGAGAGTGAATTACCTGAAAAATAAAAACAGCATTCCCTAAAAAAATATATGATCTCGTGACCAAAAGTAGGAAAATATTTTTCGTGGAAAAAATTGTTAATCAAACAATACAAAAGTAGGAAATTATGTGAAAAAGACTCATTTATTATGGAAAATATTGGCAATCAAATGCACCCTTAGATTTCCTGAGCTATAAATTCAATTAAAGAACTTCAAGCGAAAATTGAGTCAAAGCCACTTTGATCAAGTCGTACAATACTGGGGTAAAATGTTTTTTTGTCTAACTAACTCGTGAAGATCGTGGACAATCTTAAATACGGCATCTGGCCTTGCAAGTCTCAATGCGTTTTGTGACATGGCTATGAGTTCGTCTTGTTTTGGACCAAACCACTGAGAGACTATGTTGGCTATTTCTTTTGGGGACTTGGAGAATTTCCCACATCCATTTTCGACAACATATGGCACATTCCCAGCTTCCTGCAATAAACAAGATATTTAAGTTACCAAACTAAGCTAAAAAGGGCATTGATTAATGACAACAAACATAGAATATACAAAGTGCATGCTTGTGGAAAACTGGATAAAAAATAAGAAAATCGATCTCAAACATAAACAATTACTACAACACTCGGATTTTTTTTTTTTTGTGGGGGTGGGGGAATGGAATGGAATATAGAAGAAGAGAATGCTGTGGCTACCTGCCCGGCAATGTAACCATTTAGAATTATGGGAAGTCCTCGAATCAAAGCTTCCGCAATAGTTCCTGGTCCAGCCTGCAAAACACCATTGTCAAATGGGTGGTAACGTGCTCCTTTTTTTTTTTTTTTTTTCTTTCTTTCTTTTTTTTTTTTATATCAAACTTGATTGGGAAAAAAGTTGGAACCAGAAATTTGCATTACTGACAAGAACCATGTACCTTGGTAATGATGCAATCACAGGCACCCATGCACTCTTCCATTTTAGTGACGAAGCCCTTCACCTAAAAATGCAAGGAACTTCTGTAAGTAGTGGAAATGCATACTAAGGTTCTGTTTGGATCTTAGACATTAGTAAGAAATATGGAAAGAGAGCATAAATTGGTAAAAAATGATTTCCACACCTTTACTTTTCTACAACCACCACAACGATCTAAGCCTTATTTCAACTAAATTTGGGATTCAATATATCTATATCCCAATTTCCTTCGTTCAGAAACAGTGATACTCTATTCATAGTTGTCTGTTTTTTACCCTGAATGTTCTATCAACATTTTGTTAAATGAAATCGAACCTCTTGAATACTTCACTTCCATTTCTTATTAGACTCATCAATCCCTACCAACATATGATGTGTAGTCAAGCTCTCAGAAGGAATTACCACATAATCCTTTCACAACAAACTATCTACCTTCCGAGTAAGGATGAAATATATTTGACTAAACTTCTGCTCATTCTCAAAGTTAAATAGTGTGATTCTCTCTTTTAAAAGCAAGTTTCAATAGTAACAAATCATAAGCTAACCGAAATTTGGTAGTAGTATTTTTTGACCCTAAACCCAAAATTTTCATGCACTCTTATATATAGATCATTTCTTGACTAGGCATTGCCTTAATAAACCCCCAACCATGTCATTCCATAACTGTTGCTTTGTTGCCTTATTTAATCCTATTTTGCATTAAGGCACTAATAACACTAATCAACTCTTCACCTAAAAGCAGTCTAACTAATATAGTCATATTCCATTTAACTTCTACAACCTCATTTTTTATTGGTTCAAAAATTATTCGCCCATTCCCATTCTTTTTGCTAGCTATGTATCAAAAGTTTGTGTTGTGCGTTCATTAATTCTTATGTATTGTCTCCCACTCATTTGACCTATAGTATTTGTGTGCAAACTATATTGACTTTCCTAGTATGTATCACATCTACTAGTTCTAAGAATTTTCCCATAAGTATCTTTTTATCCAAGTTCTGATACTAATTCTAATCCTGGACTAAGTTCTATACCAGCCTTCACCCTTTAGAATAAAAATAAAATCCAAAAATGTCTCCAATATACTTGAGTATCATACAAAACAAAATATTTAATTTGAAGGAATAACAGACAAACACAAAAAAATAAAAATAAAAAATTAAGCAAGGGAGAAAGATGAATCTTCTAAGCAGTATGAGATGATAGTGGCACAAGAAAGAATTGGATGTTATGGTACACATTCAACTTGCACTATCACTATTTACGACGTCATATTGCATAAGATGCCTCAATTAAATATCTCCAGAAATAGGAGTGAATGTCATAGCCTCTTTACGCAACATAATATGATAGATGAGTTATTACACGGCCAATTGTAGGAAATTCTTAGGAGTTGTTACCTGGACAGGAACCTTCCAGTTTATTGACTGTAATCTGTTGGCAAGCTTTTTATTGCGGCCACAGATCACAAGAACCTGACCTATTGGTTCCCCATGAGTCTCATCATATAATGCATCACCAAGTGCTCGTGCAGTAGCCTCGATGGGACCCATTCCTTCCCCACCCCCCATTAGCAAAACAGCAGGGAGGTACTTGTCCATTCCAAGCTCCTCCCTAAGTTCATCCTATAAATTCAATACAAAATAGTCTGATATTAGTTATATGCTCGAACACGGAATAAATGGCTTGCAAGCCATTGGTGATTATGCAGACAAAGTTACAAAGTCCAGTCATATTCCAGAGCCACAAAATGTAAGAAAACTATTGTTTCTCCTTCCAAAACAATACACAGAAGTGAATGAGAAGCTTGCACCACTAAAGTTTACAAGCAAATAACATAAAATTCTGAAGCCACGTTATCACCAACTGCAGTCTAAATTTAGAGGGAAAAAAAATGAGAAGAGCAAGACAAGATTAAAGGGAGAACGATGGAGGAACGGAACATGTTTCATAACAGACAGGAAAACCAATATTCAAGCAGTTTTTGACATGGGGCCAAAATTAAACAGGGCACTCCTCTTTGCTTGGTTTCACTAGAAACAAGATCAGAGAAAGGAAGCGCCGAATCCCTGCAACATAAAAAAGTCAATGACCTAGAAAATACTATATTTATAGGGCTATATCTTTTATTAGAGTGAAGGGCCTCAATGATAATAATTAACTTCCTTCATGGACACATTTACTGATTCCTTTCAAATGTCTACCAATTTTCAGCAGTCATGCATGTACCTGGAAATGCCCATGATGATCTGAATGACTCTTTTAATACACGAATTTTGAGCATTGTGTGAAAAATATCATCTTAAACTATGCACCTCCAAACATAATGGCGATTATCTTTAACTTACTAGTCGACCAACCTTTGGTGTTGCAACTTACATGACCATAGTTATAGTAGACAAGAAATTTAACTCACTAGCTTTAATGAACCAACTTTGCTGTTGTTATCCACGAAATCTCAGAATGACTCGAAACAGTTTCAGTTTTCTGGTGAAGTATTAGAATACAACGGGAAGTTTTTAACCTCTGTACTGTATTAGCTGCAATGATTAACAGTTAAAAACTGAAAAAGATACAAATCGTATGCCTTGCGGAAAGGGGAAAAATGGGAAAAGAAGAACCTTAGGGCGAACAGGCTTCACAAATGAAGGCCGGACAGGAAGGCCATAAACCTTGATTTGAGAAGGCTGAAGACCAGCTCTTAATGCTCGTTTGGCAACCTCCTCTGATGGGCAATAGCATCTAGTTACAAGCTTGTGAAACCTACTCATGAGATGACATAATAAATCAAAACAACATTAGGAATACTATAAGAGGAAAAAAATGGCAGCTGAGCATACCATGTAGGATGACATGTGCACAAGTCTGTTACAACAGTGGTGAAAACAATCTTCTTCAAGAGACCCTTCGCCCTCAAGATACGCAGTGGAACGTGTTGCATCAAAGGATGCACACTAATAATAATGTCTGGCTGGTATTTCATCAATCCTTTAGCAACCTCTCTAAGGGTTTAAAGTGCGTAAAAGAAGGTGAGAAGTAGTAAATCAGATTAATAAGATAGCTTAAGCAGAATATGTTAAACTCGATTAACAAGGAGAAGGGAAGAGGAAAGCTGAAGAGCACAATCATTAAGTTGCATATGTTTATGTAATGGTGTCAACTACATGAGGGATGGCTTTGAGTTCAGGACTAAATACATGAGATCATTTCTAAAGACTAATAATAGAGGCTGCAAATAAATTTTAATATGTGGATATTGGCCATAGATCATTTCTAAAGACTAATAATAGAGGCTGCAAAAAAATTTTAATATGTGGATATTGGCCATAGCTCTACACCGAAGCGGACGATTGTCACAGTTCAAGCTCTTGCCAAATGCAATCCCACGTGCCAAAATTTGGGTACAAAAGCAGGTTTGATTATTCAGTTGCAACAAATGCAGTAGAATAAACGTGTATAATCAAGTATAAACAATATGAAACTGTAACGACCTTTCTTAATTAAACGGAAAACGGACGATATAAACAAGAAATGGTCAATAGGGATTAATTTTAAAAAATTGTGCAGACCTTGACTGCTAAATTATGTAAAATTACCATTTTCGACCATAGAGATTTTACCATTTAGTGGTTGTTTATAAGCATAACAGACCGAATAGCCTAAGTAAGCCAGATGATTTTCAGTACTTTAAATTTATATTCTTGCAGACTTCACAAGTAAATAATTTCTAACAGTAGCCATCATAGAAAAACTAGTCACTTACGTCCACATGTTAGTGACATGAATTTATATAGAATTAAGATGTAACCTTACCGAGCTATAAAAGTTGATGTTGCAGCGAAATTGGATTGGTGAATTACACGTGGAGCAGAAGCATAATATGCCATTCTCCACAGTGAACCATGTTTTACAAGAAAGTTATAACTCTTTGGCAGTTGATTAAAAGGCCATGGCGTATGATCTGTCCATAAATCTGTAACAAACACCTGCTACAAAGAACATAACATAATCAAGAAGCAAACTAACTATGTGACATTATTCAATTCTTTTATCAAAGGCTTTTCACATACACAGTTTCATATTGAAATAGCTGCTATAACATGAGTTGAACCCGTTGGGTTTTTGATACCCAATAAATCCAGGCGATGATGTTAAACCGGTTTATTGTTGGATTATACTTCATAGGCCTCGACCGATGAGTGAAGTGAAATGTCGACACCACAATTGTCTAAACCTATCACGTAATCCACTTGGGCCATTTGAAGCAGCCTAATTAAGTTAGTGCTGCTCATGGCCCAACCCAAGACTTGGATGGCTTTTTCGGTTGTTAGCCCACTTACATATTTCTTATTGGGCCCTATCTTTTCTAACCTAAAGCCCATACCTATTTTCCCTATATACCCATTGCCCCATCACTGTTGCTATTAGTGTGAAAGTGTTGGGCAGCCCTTTTTTAGAGAAAAAGGAGTGCATTGGCTTTGTGCTTCATACCTTGGCTTTGTGCCTATTCTTCTACCTTTCTCTTTGCCTTAGTGGCTGATATTTAGCTCCCAATAGTATTCACATTCAGTCCTTCGTGGGCAGCCTGTAGAGCAACCGTTTGTGAGTTTTGTGTTGGTTTAGGATTGTGTTGCAATTGAAAGTTAACTGAGCCTAGTTTTTTGGTGTGATTGGAGCTCAATATTTTACATATGGTATCAGAGCCAGAGCCACTTGGGTGGTGAGAAATCCGGTGCAATAGAAAAAAAAAAGGGAAGAGGGCAGTCGGGCTCACGCGAGTTCTTCAAGGGCCTGCGCCCATTCTTTTTTTCAATTCCGTCCAATCCATCCACTGCTCAAAAAAATTGAACAGATATTCAAGCTCTACAGGTGGAGGCGTTGCCGAAGTTGTAGAAATTTCCGGTGAAATCGACGAAAAACGAAGGAGAGCTCACGGATCTGTGCAATTTTTTCGAGCCTACTATTTCAAATTCCGGCCAAACCATTGACCGGAAGGAAAATCTGAGGCAAGACCCATAATCAGTAGGCGGAGGCGCTGCTGTAGGTGGTGAGCGTGGTAGAGGTGACCGCCGGCGGCAGCGGCGGCGGCACGTGGACCTTTTTTCGATGACGGTTTCTTCAGGCAGATTGTTAAGTTTAAGTTCCTGAACGTACTGATACTTTTGGTTTAATGTTTCAGGTTACGCAGGAAAAGTTGGACGATTTTGCCCCTGCTCGTTCGGGATTCAGTTTTGCATTCTATTGGTTGCTGCAAACTTTAGGGCGAATAGTGGTGGCCCTAAAGTGTTAAAACTATATTCTTCGAAATTTACGGACTCGAATAAGTCCGCTCTGGTAAATTGGCTTATCCCGTTTAAATTTCAGCATTAACGCGTCATTGTGTGGGGTGACATTAGAATTGGGGTTACCGTGAAAGGATAACCACTGCTTATGCTAAAAATTTAAGAATTAATTGTTTTATTTGAAATGTTGAATTTGATTGCAAGTTGGTAATTGTTTTTGTACTGTAACTGTTGTTTTGTCTCTGTGTGAGATTGTTTTGCGTGAAAATTTGAATTGTGTTGACATGCCTTCTTGTTCCATTGATTGTTCCGTTAGAACACCTTGACTTGACCCATTCGAACATTCCCTTGATCTAAGATCGTGAATTTTACGAAACCCTGAGAATTTAGAACGGTGTATATTGTTGCCCTAGAATTATTCTGTGTGACATACTTGTGCATTTTTTGTTCTGTTTTTCAAAATGTCTTCACATTTCGAAATTGGGATTTCAACAGGGAAGGGAATTTTTCAATTTGGCAACAAAAGATGAAGAGTTTTTTGGTCCAACAAAAAATTTCAAAAGTCATTAATGGTAAATTTCCAAAAATTTTTATAGAAGTACAAAAAGAAGAATATGATGAACTTGCATACACTTCTATCATTTTACACATGTCTGACACTATTTTGAGAAAAGTTGAAAAATTTGATTCTACCAAAGAACTTTGGAAAATGTTGGAGGATTTATATTTGCTTAAATCTACTCCAAATAAATTGTACTTGCTTGAAAGATTTTTTAATTTTAAAATGGATCCTTCAAAGAATCTTGATGACAATTTGAATGTTTTTAACAAATTGGTTTCAGGCATCGTTAACTGTGATGAGAAGGTGTCTGAAACCTATAAGGTCATTATTTTACTTAATTCTATGCCGAGTCATATAGAGAGATTAAGAATGCGATTAAGTATGGTAGGAACATTTTAACCCCCGAGATTGTCATCGATTCCCTTAGGAGTAAGGAAATAGAGATTAAGGCTGAAAAAGAAGATAAGCAAATTAGTGAGTTGCATATAATGAGGAGTAGAATGAAGTTTAAGCAAATGAGTTTGGGTAGAACTCAAGATAACAGTAATTCGAGTAGTGACTCGAGTGATGATGGTGGTAAGAAGAAGAACAAGAGTTGGGACAAGTCCGGTGGTAAACAGTGTTACAGCTGTGGTAAATCTGGACACTTCATTAGGGATTATCCCGAGAAGAAGGGTAAGTTAATAGGCGAGTCGAATTTGGTTTTAGGGTCGAGTGATGACCATAGTGAACCCTATTGAGTGTTACCCTAGTTACTGCATTTGCATCCATGTGTAATCCTTTTCTGCATGTGTGTGATTGCTCAGTTCGGTTGCATGATTATATGTTGCATTTCAATGTGTTTGATATGTGCATTGGCATGGATTTGAGTGATTTTATTACTTTGTGTAATGTGTTTGCATGCATAGTGAGTTTGGGATGCATTAGCAGTGTGTGAGTATATCTTTTGGTAAGGTGGAGTATAGATGCCTAGGGGTACATTGTGGTTTGTACCGTGGGATGTGATGTGTGACATTTGGATCACGGTGATGAGGTGATCAAATGTTAGGATCATTTATCTGGAAGAGACCCTAATCAGCTGGAGTGCGAGTAAGTCACTTCTATTAGGTGGAAACCCATTATCCACGTAGGTTAGGAAAAGTGATGTGATGATAGAGGATTATCCCGAGAACTTAGGATCTATAGAGACATACCAGTTAGACATGAGTTGAGTGATTAGTCTAGTGAGTATTGCGGGCGATGAAGTGAGATTTGTGTTCTCAAGGAGTGAGCAACACGGAATGGGATAGGATAAGTGTAGTGAGCTCTTCGTGAGGTCATTTATGCATTTGTTGCATATATGTTGGCCTGTTGATTGACTTGTTGTTAATCTGTTGTTCTGTGTGAATATGCTTGACAAGATCTGTGTTATCCTATATGATATCTCCATCGCATGTTTATTTGCTTTTGATTGATTGCTGTGATTATTTGCTTCTACTTAGGTGTTCTTGATCTTAGCCCTGGTGAGTACATTAAGCAGGTATGGTATGTGTTTCGGGTTCGAAACACGAGGTAAGATCTGTGATACCAATTTTATTTGTTACATTGATTGTGCAAGTATAAACTGTGAGTTTTGGTTACTTGCAGATTTATTGAGAATCAAGGTGGAGATTTGTTGGGTTTTTGATACCCAATAAATCCAGGCGTTATAGTTGGATTATACTTCATAGCCTCGACTGATGAGTGAAGTGAAATGTCGACACCACAATTGTCTAAACTATCTAGTAATCCACTTGAGCCATTTGAAGCAGCCTATTAGCGCTGCTCATGGCCCAACCCAAAACTTTGATGGCTTTTTCGATTGTTAGCCCACTTATATATTTCTTATTGGGCTCTATCTTTTCTAACATAAAGCCCATACCTATTTTCCCCATATACCCATTGCTCCATCACTGTTGCTATTAGTGTGAAAGTGTTGGGCAGCCGTTTTTGAGAGAAAAACGAGTGCATTGGCTTTGTGCTTCATACCTTGGATTTGTGCCTATTCTTCTACCTTTCTCTTTGCCTTAGTGGCTGATATTTGGCTCCCAATAGTATTCACATTCAATCCTTCGTGGGCAGCCTGTAGAGCAACCGTTTGGGGGTTTTGTGTTGGTTTAGGATTGGGTTGCAATTGTGGTGTTCGATTGAAAGTTAACTGAGCTGGTTTCTTGGTGTGATTGGAGCTCAATATTCTACTGAAGCATCCCGTCTAAAAATTTAGGAGACAAATTTACTTATTTAAACTTTGTATTAAACACCATACCTCACGCTTGTATTTATATTTTATTGATTGTACTGTGCCACAGCCTAAGTATACCCACTAAACTCTTCTTTTTCAAATCAAACATACACAGAATAAATGAACAACAAAAGTTATTCAAATCCATCAAAGACTGACCTGATAATTATCTCCAAACTCTTCACTAAAAGCAGCCTTGATGGCTTCAGCAGACGCTCTGTGACCCCCACCAGTATCACTCATCAAAATCAAAACTTTTTTCGGAGTTTCAGAGTCGACGACATTCATAGGCACTCCGTCTGATTCCTCCAAAACACCATTTCCATCATCTCTAAACCCGTTATTCACACCTGAATTAACCCGAACCGAGGCGAAACTAAGTGGGAATTTCTCACAGTGGAATTTAATAGCTTTGTTGAATTGATTCAAGGCTCTTCTAATGCTAAAGGAAGCACCTTTGGTGCTCAAACCCAATGAAGTCACAGCCTTTGGCCTCTTCTTGGCATCAAAATACAAGGAATTAGATGAGAATACCGATTGCCCATCAGGATTAAGCTTAGAATAATTGACTAGAAAAGAGCCCAATTGGGATACTAAGCCAAAGGGATTTGTGGTTTCTTGAGTCACAGTCGAAGGCTGCATCTTTAGGGCTGTTAGTGTATGGGTTTAAGAAGTGGGTTTTCTTTTTATAGCAATAAAAATTTATTCTTGGAGGGAAACCGAGACATGCGCGCACAAGAAGTCAAGAACACACCCAAAGAGAGAGAGGAAGAAGGGGAGGAGGATTGGGAATTTGGGAGCCACACGAGAGGATCTTCCGGGGAGATGTAAATAAAAGGGAAAATTGCAGCGCGATGTCAAACATGAGTTGATCCAAACCTTTACTTTATTGCAACTACCATATCAAACTTTTCAAAAACTTGCATCTAAATTCCAAGTGAATGGAAATTGTTAATTGACTTTGACCATAATTTTACCTAATTATATAAACCTTGTAATATCCCAATGATTTATAACAAAGTCCACGATAGAAATTAAAATTAAAATTTTATATAAGTCAAATTTAATAAATAATTTTAACCAAACTCTTCAAAAGAAGTAAATTGGTCTATATATTTTCCTATGGAGGTACAATGGGTCTTTATTAACGTAAAGTAATAAACCAATCTAAATTTTTATTAAATCATTACATAAATCTTACACGTCCAACCTTATAAAGATAGTTCCTATCTCAACTCTCAACTTGGGGCATTTACCTAAAAAATTTAAGTGATGTACATATTTTTACAATGGTTATATGGCTATTTAAAGAAGATTTGGACAGTTTAAGGACTAATTTGTTGTTTTTCAAAGTTGAGAAATAGTGCTATTTAAATAATAAGCCCTTGTTTGCCCCCCATTATATCACATTCCATTACATTAATTTTTTCTCTCTCTTCATCTCAACCATCCATTTATCAAATCTTCTATATATTAAAAGTGGGTATATAACAGAATTTCTTGTTTTTAACGGAAAAACTAACGGAATTTGTTGTTTTAACGGATTATGTAACGGAATTTCTTGTTTTAAACAAGCAACTGCACCTTCTTTCAGTATTTTTATCATAACTTTGTATTCCGATATCCGATTGAGGCGATTCAAAATGTATTGGAAAGCTAACTCATCTGGCTACAACTTTGATTCAGATATCATTCTCCAATTCGATCACTTTCTATGCCAAAAATAGGTCTCAATATGATACTAAAATATCGGAGCATAACTTTTGGGTTGGAAATTGATTTGTGATCATCTTTTGACTAAATTTGATTCCATTGACGTCTTCCTTTATCCAATTGACTCCGAGCACTCTCAAATCTTCATCGTGAGGTTCGTCACAACTTTTAAGTATTTACATTTTAGTCCCCGAACTTTGAATCCCTTACAATTTAGCCATTTCTCCAAATTTGTCAACTTTTGCTTATTTTTTTCGATCTCACCAACTTACATCACAACATCAAAATCACACATCTAATTATTTATCAATTACATAAACATTACATTATTAATTAATTAATTAACCAAAAAATTACATCTTTATTAATAACAAATTAATTCTTAAACAAAACTATTAAATATAAATTAGGCAAACGTGCATTGCACGTTGCTTGCACCTAGTAAAATAATAATACACGTGATGAGTAAAATTAACTCATTAAACAAGTTCCTTTAAATCATAGTTTTTAGTTTGTTTTTGAGCACTTTTGAGCGTTTTGATGCGTGTGTTCATGTTGTTTTATAGTTAGACACTTTGGATGAAAATGAGGAGATTTGGAGCTTGAAATAGAGATACGATGATTAACATGGAGGGAGATAGGAATGAAGTGGAAAAGCAGCTAAAAAGAGGAGCAAATAGACGCCCCAGAAAATAAGCAGAACACCGGGCACCAAGGCGCCATCACCGGGCGCCAAGGCGCCCAGGCAGCAAAAAATTAACAGAATGTCCGGCGCCAAGGCGCCGAATCTGGGCGCCTAGGCGCCGCCTGCGGGTTAATGAAAAAAATGAATTTTTTAAAAAGAAATCCGGCCCAATCCAACTCCAATCCGTGTTCACATGTATTGAGGCTATAAATACAAGGTTGAAGACCTAATTTAGGGTGATTGGACGGCTAGAGAGAGTAAGGAAAACGGAAGCAAATTTCTTGAAGAATTCATTCGAAGAAGAAGGATTGACACAACGTTGGAGAAGAAATCAAGCGACGACAATTAGTTTTTCTAAACTCTTGTCTTCTCATTCATGTTTTTCATGTTAAACTCCATGTTGTCAATTATATTTATTATGAACTAACACTTTAGATCTAGGGTTTGATGTAATCCTCTTGAAACATGTTTTGATTCCTTAATATTTACACTCTTTTGGATTTTTCTGGTTATTTATTTATGTTGTTTGAGTTTAATGCATTCAATTACTTGGCCAATAGTTGAATGATTCGATGCATGAATTTCGGCACTCGAGAGAGGGAAATTTAGGCGTGATCATAGAACAACATAACCTATGTTTCTTAGATTTCGAGAGAAAGTACGGATCTTTGAGGCTTGTTTTGAATTAAGAATCACGTGCTTTATAATTTCTATATACTTAATTTGGAATAGAGATATTGGAATTAAATTGTAGAAATAAATTCTAGCCGGCACTCGAGAGAGGGGATAGAATTAAATTAGGGTTCTTGCCTATAAATTAAGAAAAATCTGACTGAGGTGACATATTATAGGTTGAAAAACATTGTTGATAGTGTGATGAAATTATTCCCTAGGCTTTCATAATTTGATAACTTCTTTGAGTTTTATTTTCGTGTACTTGCAACTTTAGTTATCGCCATTAACACAAAAATCACAACATCAGTCCAATTCGCTTGTCCAGATAAAGTGGAAACTACACAATTATAGTACTCATTAGAAATCATACATCAATCCCTGTGGGTTCGACATTCTCTATTTCATCACTATATTACAAAACTTAACACCGTACACTTGCGGCATTTTCACGTTGTATAAAACGCGTGACAACACACAAATCAAAAACTTTTCAACCACACATCTCCCATCAATCACTATTCTAAAAATTATCTACCCCCCAAAAATTTAAATTAATGGGGGGCAAACATGGGCTAAATTTAGAACCATGTTACTTTTTTCTCAAAAATTCTTCGTTTATATATAGGGGTATTTTCAAGAATGTCCACAATTAAGAATGTGAGTTGAAAAGTGTCCAATTTTCAAATTTAATACTAAAGTATCTATTATGCCCTTAATGAAAAAAAAAAGACATTTGAATCTCTACGTATTCTCGACATTTGAATCTCGTTTTATTTTTTAATAATACACACGTCAAATCACAATATTAAATGTTCTCTACATTTCAAAACGTCATTCTCGACATATTAAATGTCTAGAAGGATATTTCATTTCAAACATGACATTTCTCTACATTTGAAATGTCGTTCTCAACATTTCTGTGTCAATGTAAAAAATAGCATTAATTATGATTTGACATCTTGTCATTTGTAATAAATTGAGCAGGTTATGTATCAAGATTTCATTAGCCCATATTTTTTTTGCAAAAATGTCCATTTTATTGTCTTTGAATGGAATCACAAATTGTTGACCATGAGTATTTTGGTCTAAAATATACCAAAATGGCTATTGTTGCAAAGATTTTTAAAATTTGCCATTTTTACAAGTGACTAAAAGAAAGTGGACATTTCTTACAATTTCCACTTATATATATTGTGTAATTTAATTGAGCAACGTACCAAACTTAATTAGCGGGCCCCACCTGAGAGGTGGTAAAAATTACAATCTCCTAATGATTGTACACCAAACATTGTTGGTGTGTGTGTGTGTGTATATCTTCTATATATTAAAAGTGGTTATGTAATGGAATTTCTTGTTTTAACGGAAAAACTAACAGAATTTGTTGTTTTAACGGACTTTATAACGGAATTTCTTGTTTTAAACAGGCAATTGCACCTTCCTTCATTGTTTTTATCATAACTTTGTATTCTGATATTCGATTGAGGCGATTCAAAATGCGTTGGAAAGCTAACTCATCTGGCTAAAACTTTGATTCAAACATCATTCTTCAATTCGATCACTTTCCATGCCAAAGATAGGTCTCAATATGAGACTAAAACACCGGAGCATAATTTTTCGGTTGGAAATTGATTTGTGATCATCTTTTGACTAAATTTGATCATATTGACGTTTTCCTTTATCCAATTGACTCCGAGCACTCTCAAATTTTCATCGTGAGATTTGGCACAGCTTTTAAGTATTTAATTTTAGTCCCCGAACTTTGGATCCCTTACAATTTAGCCATTTCTCCAAATTTGTCAACTTTTGCTTATTTTCTTCAATCTCACCAACCTACATCACAACATCAAAATCACACATCTAATTATTTATTAATTACATAAACATTATATCATTAATTATTTAGATTGTGTCTGTTTCTGCTTTTCAGCAGAAATCAAGCGGTTGGCAGCATAATTCATGCCGTTGAGAGCCGCAATTTTGGACCAATTCTCTCATTGTAGGGTTGTAGGTTTGAAAAAAAAACGGTAATATAATCAATTTTCCTTCCTCCTTGCAGCGCGCCCAGACACGCCCTTAATTAACCAAAAAAATTACATCTTTATTGATAACAAATTAATTCTTAAACAAAACTATTAAATATAAACTAAGTAAACGTGCATTGCACGTTGCTTGCACCTAGTGTGTGTGTGTGTGTGCTGTGTAATTTAATTGAGTAACGTACCAAACATGTTAAAAATTAAATGAATTAACTGAAGAAACACTTAACTAACACTTACATCCGACCCACCCAAAATGTGTGAAGAATCACTACCATCTATTGCGTGCTACTTCACTCTTTTAAAGGACAACCGTTCTTACATTTAAGGGTTGTTTAACAAAACTTATGACCAAAAAAAAAAAGTAATTTTTTATGAAACTTGATGAAATGTGTAATTAAAATTAATTGTTAACTTTGATCTCAATTTTTTAGTAAATTTAAGCTCTCCGAACAATGACAAAGTCTTGAATCGTTGATCTTCAATCTCTTATTCGAGTAGTAGGTAATTAGTCTTCAAATATTTAAAAATGAGCAAATTAGCCCTCAATATTTCATTTCTACTATAAAACATTTTTAAATTATCATGTAATCCTCTTCAAAACGCACCTTACTAATCGAACGTAATTCTATTGAATTCAATAACACGTCATACATGTTTTGAATAAATAATCTTCGACATCCCATTCATATGTGAAGAACCCTTCGATCCATTGTCACAACACCCCCACCTTCTACCCTTTTAAAAGGCTACCATTTTTCACCACTAAAAGAGATTGTTTGTTGAACTTTTAGGACACACATAAATTTTCCCTCAATTTTGCTTTGTGCCGCACAACGAGTACTCATTAGTAGAACTCTTCAAGTTTTTATATAATGCGCACTTTAGACTTAAATAACTATACATTTTAACTTACCTTGAATGTAAAATTGCAAGAATAGTCTAAAATTTAATAGAAAGTTGGTCTTCAATCTTTAAAAAAAATCAAGTATGCCTTGTAATTACATGACCGATTTAACGACATAAAATTTCAAATTTCTAGTATATCGTCATATAGCTCTCACGTGTCTAGTTTTATAAAGCTAATTTTTCCTTCTGACGTACCATCAATATTCAAAATTTTTAAATTGCAAGTGATTTGATTGGCAATACTTACAAGTCAAGCAATAATTTTCTAATACGAAAAATTGAACATATTAAAAAAAAAAAAAAAAAAAAAAAAAATATATATATATATATATATATATATATATATATATATATATATATATATATATCACTAATTTTAGCATATGGTGAAAAACTAGTTTTAATCTTTTCGAGAAGCGAATAACTTATATATTCTAACTTGGACGTTGAAAGATAATGTTGAAGAAGCTTGAAGTTATCTCATCGTGTGTAATTGAAGTCGTAAGACTCTAAATTTGTAAGGTCTCACTACGATATCCGTTTTGAATATAAAAATAAAAAGGAAAAGTTGAAAAATGAAATACTGGAATAGAAATTTGCGCGCAACAAGAAGAAAGATTGTGCACAAGACAAGAAATGTAAGAAAATAAAGAGGAGAATAAAAAAGTAATCAATTGAAGACAAATACACACGGCTGCCAAGGAGTGAAGAATGAAGAAAAGAAATGGAAGAAGAGAGGAACACGAGAGAAGAAAAAGAGGAAAATAGAGATGAACACGTGAGAACTCGAAAATTATCGAATATGACAACATTTCGAATTATTGTTGAATTTGTGGACAGGCAAAAGCCAACACGGTGAATTGAAACATCTTAATAGTCAGAGAAAAAGAAAGCAAAAGTGATTCACGTAATAGCGGTGAGTGATATGAGAGCAACCTAATCCATGAAAACGAGGTTATGGGAAAACAATAAAAGCATCGTTCTATTAGGCGAAACATGATTGCCGCTACAAAAAGAATTTTTATTTTGAAGATTTATTTAATAAATTAATTTTTCTTTTTCACAAGTTTGTGTTTAATTTAAATTTCTATCACGATGTTATTTAGCCCTGTTTGGTGAGAATTAAAATTAGACTTTTACTACAATTTTGATAAAAATTGAAAAATTGTATGGTTAATTGAAAAGTTGTAAATTCCATGAAACATGTTGTTAAAATTAATTGTTAATTTTGACTTAAATTAAAATCTAAATTTTAATATCTATTGAATTGGAATTTAATCTCATGTTTGTTTATTAAAATACATCTGATTATTTGTTAACCACGCATTTTTTAAAATACATTTTTTCTCTTTTATTTTTAATCACATATTTTTCAATAAAATAATATTACACACAAATTCAAAACTTTTCCTTATTTTTTAACCACACCTTCTCCATTAAAATATTATTCTAAAATACATTTTGGGGGAAAAAATGGGGCTCAAATAGGCTGTTATTTGTTTTTTGAAAAATTTGGGATTACGATTATAGAGTGTGTTTGGTAGGGATTTTTAGGAGAAAAATTGATTTTTGAATAGTGATATGATGGGAAATGTGTGGTTGAAAAAGAAGAAAAAAGTATTGATGTGATGGAAAATATTATTTTATTGAAGAATGTGTGGTTGAAAATGAGAAGTGATTTACTGTAGAAAAGGAGAATTGTTACCAAACAGGTTCATAATTGATTCTTTATTTTTTTCTTTTTATTTAAATAGGAGTGTACATTCATCATTTCAAAGTTTTTTATCGAGAAAATAGATGAAAATAACGATTTTCACAATGAAATATGTAAATACGGGTGGAAATGCAAAAAAATGCAAGATAATGACGTTTTGCACAATAAACTTCAAACGTAATGAAGTTTTGTGCTAATAACCTTTAAACTAAATATTATTTGATTTTAACTTATTTTAGTTGTTGAGTCGAATAATCTAGTCTTAAATCAACAGTAAATAATTAAACACTTTGTGATAATCAAACGCTAATAAGGATAACTTAGCCCCTGTTTGTTTGCCACAAATTAAAATTTTAATTTTCATTCTTCTACTTTAATAACCTGAGTAATGCAAGCAATACATTTTGACGTGTAATAAGGATAACTTAGCCCCTATTTGTTTGCCACAAATTAAAATTTTCATTTTTATTCTTTTACTTTAATAACCTTTGGATTACTATGAATTGCTGAGTAATGCAAGCAATACATTTTGACGTGTATCCAGGTCAAAGTTTGAACACCCACTGGCCCTCTCTTCCAATCGTATTGGATTTTTGCGGTGAACGATAAGTACGAGCATTTGTGTGGGGACTATGAAAGACATTTTTCCATCTAAAATGCCAAATAAGTTACTGTGGAAAATGGTGAATGGTGACGCATTGATTGTGAATTGGTAGTTAGTGCATTTGAATCCCAAAATGTATTTTCCAAAATCTCATGTTTAGGAATATATATATATATATATATTTTTTTTTTAAATAGTGATTTTGTAGAGAATGTGTAATTAAAATATAAGAAAAAAATTTAAATTTACGTGTAAAATTATTTTATGAAAAATATATTGTTGAAAATGAGTTTTTGATCCCCATTTTTTTTCAAAATACATTTTTTTTTTCAATCACACGTTTTTCAATAAAATAATGTTACACACAAACCCAAATATTTTTCTTATTTTTAACTAAACATTCACTATCAATCTGTTATTCCAAAATGCATTTTTCATAAAAAATGGAGCTCAAACAAGCTCTAGGTTTAGGTTCATTTTAAATAAAATCTTCATTAATCTGTTTATCATAATAAATGATCTCCTACATATAGCTCATGTTTGGTTCAAAATGAATAATTAATTTCAACCACATATTTTATGGATCCCACAACTTTTCTACAACTCATTTCAATAATCTCTAACAAAATCTACTAAAAATTTGATTTTAATTTTCACTAAACAAGAGCTAGTTGCCTAGCTTATGTAAAATAATAATGACATGTAACATCGATTGATTGATAAATAAATTCAGGGCATGTCACACAAATTAAATGATCTACCAAATAGTGTAAAATATGCAACTTAGCTTAGTAGATCATTTATATACTAATCATTCCCTATAGGCACTGGTTTGTCGCCCCCATTTAGCCCTTGTTTGACAACTATTAAATGAGAAAAATCATGTTTTGAATAGTAATTTTTAGAAAAAGGCGTGGTAAAAGGTAGAGAAAAATTTTGGATTACGTGCAAAATATTTCATTTTGTGAATGCGTAGTTGTGAATAAGTATGTAAAAAAAAAAAAAAGAGTTTGAAAATAATTGTAGTGTGTTTAGAGTTATTTATGTCAATTTTCCGATGTCCTATTTCGAAATATCCTTAGTCCCCCCCAATCTTTGCTTGAGTGGCGCTTGCATTCACAGGCAAGAGGCAATAGGGCCATTGAATAGCTGGAAAAAGTTCGGGTTGATTCAAAAACATCTAAAAAGGCTCCTTTTTTATACCAAAAGATTCAATTGAAAGGTTGCAACTTTACTAGAAGGGTAATGTGGAAATCTATAAATAAATTTCATGTTTCCACTTTATCTACACCTTTTGATATTATGTCAATATAATGTTTTTATCCCCTTGTTTTCGTGCATAATAAACTTGATCCTTCTCTTCAAAACTTTCTTTGTATTTCGTCATTTTCAAAAGACAGAGTATAGACCTCGAGTATAGAGATCTATAAATCTTTAGTGTTTGAATTGTTTTCGTAGATTCACAATGTAGACGCTATTAGACTACATTGTATCTTGAAGGAGTATTTATGTTCTTGTGTACACCACGGTATTTATAGGGGCAAATAACATTTTAAGAAAGTGCTATAATGTGTCTTGAAATCGAGTTTGACATATATAGTTCAAATTTTCTAAATCTTCGAACTTTTTTTTCTACTTCATTGATCATTCTCATGTATTTTTTGAAGATATCCCACCTTGTCAAAATTTATATTTGCTTATAATTTGATCAAACTTTATTTCATCCACACGTTTCGTAGGTTCCACAATTTTAATTTACTTTTTAACCACAAATGCCTTAGAACTCACTACTTATATTGAATTATAATGTTTGCCAAACATACTTGTATAAATTGAGAAGTTAGACCTACCAAATGATCGAACAATTGATGTTTAAACGGGAATAATTGATAACTCCCTAACATTGAAGTTAGCTTTTGAGAAAATAACAATCTTTTCTGAAAATTGCAAAAATGCGGTCACTTTACAGTTATAATGAATAATTTTATAAGATTGTGTTGTATAATTGATTTGGTATGTTTCCCAAATTAAAGGAGACCTATTATATAAATACGTCAAGACATTATTGCAAATTAGTTATTTCGTCCATCAATAACATGTTTATTGACTACATGGAAAATTGAACTCAAAATTGAGGCTAGCCATTGAAGCACGTTGACAAAACGATTAACGTATGCTGTGATTTCTATAAACTCCTCTCAACCTTGCAACGGTACAAGTATTTTGTGATTAGTTCTGTTATCTTTATATTTCAGTTTTGTATTTTGAGTTTTGAATTCATTTTGGGTTTTGTATTTTGAGTGTCCTTTAGAAATTGTTGAAAATATGTTCTTTTTGGTATTTTGAAAAACTATTTTGAAAACACTCAAAACACGTTTTGAAAATTTTGACTTGATTATAACTGAAAACACTCAAAACGACAATTGGATTTTCTTTGTAAATTTTTAAAAGAGAACTCGTTTTTACTGTTTTGGAAAATCGAAAACAAAAAAGGACTTGAAAATTGTAAAGAGAACCGAACCTAATTTTTGAATGTCTATTTAATTCGTGAAGAATATTTAATTTTGTGACATACACTTTGTAACCTAAAATTTATCGATATGAAACAATGAAATAAAGCAATTAATCTGGTATCCTCTAGAATTGTGGCAACTCTTCTTCTGTGAATGCGACTGACCTCCATCAGTATGACCTTGAATGACAGTTTAATGAAAAATAATTAACTCGTTACCTTTCCATTTTGGAGAATTTCGATGAGGAAGAAAATATCAATGGGAAGAATAAAAGGAAACAAAAACATGTGTAATTTACCATAACTTTAGAGACGAATCAATTAAAATAACTTTAAATCATTAATATGGTCTATTATTATTTTTTGAAGTTCACCCAATTTCTCAAAATCGAAAGTTAAATACATAGTTTGGCCTAATTTTTCCTATTTAAATAGATAATTGGCACAAAACACCCCCAACCTTCTCTCTATTGCGAAATACCTCTCTATCATTTTATTTTGGCACAAAAACCCCCTGGATAACATTTTCTTTGCCGAATACAATATTTTTCTTCATTTTCTTACCATCTTCTTTAAATAAAACAAAAAGAAAAAAAAAATAAAGAAGTAATTGTAACTGCAATCCCAATTTTTTTCAAATAAAAAATAAAAAAATGCAAGAGTTTCAAATAAATAATTAAAAAATTGAATAGGAGTATAAATTAGTTTTAATATTTTATTTCAAAAATTAAACAAAATAAATAATTTTTCCACTATATTTTATTTCTTTTATTTATAATATTATCGACATATAAATTAGTTTTCATTTTCAATAGATTTATTGTAATTAGTATATATTATATGTATATAAATCAAATGAACAACGACAATATCATCAATTATATTATCGAAGATTGTCAATAGTTCTTTGATCACTAATGGTCAATGAAGAAGTCATTAATGTTACAGACACAAGGTTCTCTCTTTTTATCAAAAAAATATTGATAATAGTCGATAATATAATCAATGATATTGTTGTTGTCCGTTTGATTTAAATACATATAATATATATTAATTGCAATAAATTCATTGAAGATGAAATAGAAAATTAAAATTAAATTATACGTTGATAATATTATAAATAAAAGAAATAAAATATAGTAAAAATAATATTTATTTGTTTAATATTTTAAATAAAATATAAAAACTAACTTATATGTCCATTTAATTTTTTATTATTTATTTATGACTCGTTTGCATTTTTTAACAAAAAAATTGAGACTACAGTTGCGGTTTATTTTTCCTTCTTTTATTTAAAGATGAAGATATATTAATCATTTCACAAGACTTCAGTGACGGACCCACAGTGAGTCCTGGTGGGTCACATAATCCATCAACTTCTAAAAATGATTTCTTTTATATATATATATATATATATATATATATATATATATATATAAAATCATATTTCCACACTTAGTGTCCAAATTGGAAAATCAAAGCCCTTCCCTAATCCCCTTCCCTTGGAAAATCAAAACCCATTCTATTCAATTTCAGTATTCTTTTTCTTCCTCCTCTCCTTTTTTCTGCAGTTGATTTTGAAATGTTTGAATGCTGATGAGTCATCTCGTATGTTAGACTCGAATGGAGATGCTTTTGTTTTCCATATCTAGCAATAATATTTCTTTCAAGCATTTTATTTTTATTTATGAAGCATCCTATTAAACCATTCTATTGCATATCGAATGCTTTTATTTTTTCACAATTTTTTTGCAAGTTTGATTGTGCTCCCAACTCAAAATGTCTGCTTCCACTCCCGCAAGGCTTTATTAAGAAAATTGAAGAAAATGCTGTATTCCGCAAAAAAAAAAAAAGGGGATTTTTAATTAAAACAAAAAAATAGAGAGTATTTTGAAATAGAGACAAAGAATAGGAGGGGTTTGTGCCCATTACGCTATTTAAATTGTGAACAATATAGTCCACAAATTACGTTTTGAATTTTATAATAGGTTATTAGCACATAACGTCTCCACTTTTCTTTGTTATTGTGAAAAACATTCATACCTTTCATTTTTTGGCATTTTCACTCTTATTTTCACATTTCATTGCGCAAAATGTCTTTTTCACATATTTTCTCAATTAAAAATTATGAACTGACAAATATACACATCTCTTTAAATTTTTTAAAAAAAACTAATTGCAATCACAGTCCAAAATTTTTTAAAAAGACGCAAATAAGTCACAAATAAATTATTAAAATGATAATTAGTACATATTGTCCATATCTTTCTACTTTATTGTGAAAAATATCATTACCTTCCATTTTTTGACATTTTCACCTTTAAATACACATTTAATTGTGCAAATCATCATTTCCATCCATTTTCATCCAATTTTTCAATAAAAAAATGTGAAATAATGAATATAACCTCATATATAAATAAAAAAAATATATTTTTTAATTTCTAATTCTTTAATAATTTATTTGTAAGTCGTTTGCATTTTTTAATTTTTTTTAATTCTTATATAAATTTAATTAGGACTCGTTTGCACTTTTTAAAAAATTAAAATTTTTAATAATTAATTGGGGACTTGTTTGCATTTTTTTATAAAAAAATTGGGATTATGATTGTAATTAATTATTTAGCTTTTTATTTAAATAAGAGGTTATATTCGTTATTTCACGTCTTTTTATTGAGAAATTGGATGAAAATGGATAGAAATTGTGGTTTGCGCAATCAAATGTGTAATTAAGAGTGAAAATGGCAAAAAAAGAAAAAGAAAGGTATGGACATTTTTCATAATACGGTAAAAGATATAGATATTATGTACTAATTATCATTTTAATAATTTATTTGTGACTTATTTGCTCTTTTTAAAAAAAATTGGAACTGTAGTTACAATTAATTTTTTTTTTCTTTTTGTTTTATTTAAAGATGAGGTATATTGGTCATTTCATAATTTTTAATTGAAAAAATAAGTGAAAATGACATTTTGTGCAATGAAAGAGGGAAATAACTAATAAGGGTGAAAATGCCAAAAAATAAAGGATATGAACGTTTTTCACAATAACATGAAAGATGGAAACGTTATATGCTAATTACTCTTTATAATATTATACTTGGCTTCTGTTTGAGCCGCATTATTTTTTCATTCTCATTTTTCTACTCATTTTCAACTACACATTTTTCAATAAAATAATATTTTTATCACATCAATAATTTTTTTCTTCTTTTTCAACTACATATCCCATATCTCATAAAAAAATGCATTCTTGAAAAAAAATGTGCACCAAATAGGAGCTTGATATCAAATAAAAAAAGGGGAGGGTTTCTATAGAAACTTTCATTTGCATTATGTAGTCTTATTTGCATTGTGTGGCTATAATCAATGTACCACCCCAACAAGTAACAACACCCTTCACATTCTTGAACTTTACAATTTTCTTTCTTCGATTCCATTTCTGTTTTCTTCTTCTTCTTCAGACATGGCCATATTACAGCCATTTTTCTGTGATAAATCTCTGCCCAAGATCCTCAACTTCTCACCCACATGCACCACTCCAAAAGTAACAAATCTAGTACCCACAAAATCAAAGGATTTAGTATCCCGTTCACAAAAACATAATCATAAAAAGAGTTATTTTTCAGTGAGGAAGCACTGGAAAAAGTGCCATGCAGTTGCTGAGGAGATTATTGGTGGGCTATCATCATCTGCATCATCAGATGATGAGCAAGGTGAGGGTGTGATTTTGAGTCCATCTAGTCAAGATGAAGTGGCGGAATATGATTGGACAGAAGAATGGTACCCTCTTTATCTCACCAAGAATGTACCAGATGATGCTCCATTGGGTCTTACTGTGTTTGACAAGCAGGTTGTTCTTTATCGTGATGGCAATGGAGAGATTCTGTGTTTTGAAGATCGATGCCCTCATAGGTAATCCTGTTTAGATTCTTATATCTGCTTTATTGGGAATTTACCCTTAAATTTCTCCGCAAATGGTGGTTTATTTGTTCGAGATTTAGACGGATCGAGTTGATGGTACG
This sequence comes from Fraxinus americana, assembly GCA_035079005.1. Classification (NCBI taxonomy): domain Eukaryota; kingdom Viridiplantae; phylum Streptophyta; class Magnoliopsida; order Lamiales; family Oleaceae; genus Fraxinus; species Fraxinus americana. Next base: position 18,046,131 of record CM068713.1, on the reverse strand, counting down.
TTCTTTTGGGTCCATCTCCATTGGGGTTTTATCAGGAACAATTTGTTTGTGCCTCTTTTGTAGTTAATTTTGTCTGAAAAATTGCATATTTTGAATGTGACTTTGTTAATCATACTTAATTCAAGAAATCAGAGTGAGGAATCTTGAATTAATATGGACTATCTGTTTAATTCATGTGAACTTTGTAAGTAATTTTAAGGTTCCTAATTAGAACCACATTTTGAATGTCTTATAATTGAATCCTAGTTAATACGATATATTCTGGCATCAAACTTCTAGCCAATTATGCTGCTTTACTTGACTGATGGATTTTTGAAAAATGAAAAGTGGATTAAACAATTTAGGCATGTAATGGTAGTTCCACTGGATTCATGGAAGTTGAGTGACTTGATTGACACAATCACGACATTTATTGTCATACCAGACTCGAATCAGCATTCGGTTAGTATTTAACAGCCCGTAGGACTTTTTCAGTTAGTTTTACTAACCCAAGTGAATCGAGTGACCAACGTGAGGCAATTGCACAAGTCGAGTGACCAATTTGAACTCAAAAAGGTTTAGTGAGATGAGATTGCACTATAAATTCTGGTTTACGAATTCGTATGTACATCTTTGAAAGACTTATGGAAAAATTATGGAGAGGATACACAGATTTATGGAAAAATAACCAGTCATTTGACAGGAAGACTGTTCTTTCAATGGCTTTACAAGAGAAGACTCCATCTATTATTAGCAGAAATGTTTGCCTGCTTTATAGCTCATAGTTCTTCAGATTTGATTTTTTAACCTTTACAATCAGAAATGAATTCTTTCTTGTTGCTCCATGAAACTATACCTATCTGAGTTACATAACGTTTATTAGAGTTCTTCAACCTAATGGAAACTATCTGATTATATTCTGTAAATATTTCCAAATATAGGTTGGCAAAACTTTCTGAAGGTCAATTGTTTGACGGGAGACTGGAATGTCTGTACCATGGTTGGCAATATGACGGCAGTGGTAAATGTGTGACAATCCCTCAGGTCTGAATTTAATGCTTCTTCCTCGTGGCATTCATCATTTCATACTAGATAAATTGAACAATATTTTTTTTCTCATGATTTTTGGGACAGCTCCCGACGGGTGCAAAAATTCCACTATCAGCTTGTTTAAAACCATATGAAGTGAGGGATTCTCAAGGAGTTATATGGATATGGATGTCTCACAAGACGCCATCAAATGCTAAGAAAATACCTTGGTTTGAAAACTTCGCGAAGCCAGGTTTTCGAGATATTTCAACAATTCATGAACTTCCGTATGATCACTCTATTCTTTTAGAAAACCTCATGGATCCTGCCCACGTTCCTATCTCACACGATAGAACAGATTTTACTGCAAAAAGAGAAGATGCGACAGCACTATTTTTCGAAGTGACTGAAAGAACAGCTCGAGGCTTTGCAGGTTGGTGGGGTCGAGAAAAAGATCGGTTGACGCTAAACTACATACCGAACTTTTTACGTTTTGAAGCACCATGTGTACTTCATAACAGTAGGGAAATCATTGACAAGAATAACAATAAGGACTACTTTTCTGGTCTGTTCCTTTGTAGACCGTCCGGCCAAGGAAAATCCATGCTTATTGTGAGGTTCGGGAATACTAGAACACCACCAGTGCTCTTAAAAATCTTTCCACAGTGGTACTTTCATCAGAATGCGAGTAAGGTTTTTGAGCAAGATATGGGATTCCTTTCATCCCAGAATGAAATTCTCATGAAAGAAAAAGTTCCCACAAGAGAACTGTACATCAATTTGAAGTCATCAGACACATGGGTAGTTGAGTACAGGAAGTGGATGGACAGAGTCGGGAATGGAATGCCTTATCACATCGGCCATAGCACAATTTCACTACCAAAAGATCCGGCTGTAGTCGAGCATGCTCCAGCTGGTTTTGTTGCCAATCTTTCCGCCTCCCAGCCGGCAAAGGGAGGGATCGGGGATATGCATGCTCCAAATCTTGCCAACAGATATTTTCGACACTTAATTCATTGCAAGGATTGCAGGAGTGTTCTTAAAGCTTTTCAGGCTTGGAAAAATGCCCTCTCTATTGTTGCTCTTGTATCGACAGCACTGGCTATTCTAGTATCCGGACGACAGTGGAAGGCCCTACTTCTGTTCTCTACAACTATATGCTTAGCCGGAATCCACATATGTTCGACTGCAATCGCTATGAATACAACAAACTTCATCAGAACGCACAGAAGATTGTAAGCAGTGATCAGAGGTTTGTTTAGTTACTTTTCCAGCAGATACAAGTTTTTAAAGATTTGGCAAATAGTCTTTCAGTTCTAAACTCTACTTGACAGAACATTATATCTGGTTTTGTATTTTTTACACGTTAGAATGATAAAGATTTGCCTTGCATTAAATTATCTTGGCTCTCTTGAATGATACGTGGAAAATCAAACACTGCCTATGACAAAATGGTAATTTTGGACACCTTACAATAATAAACGAAAAATTTTTAAGCTACATTTTTTGTAGGCTGCATGCGTATTGTTGACGGACAAGCACTTGGAACTTTGCATTGCTCATCAATTAGGACTACTGATTTTATTTTTCCTTTATGATTGAAATTGGAAAAGATTTCATTTAATTCAACATGGTTTATATTTGCCGGTAACAATCATATAATTAAACGTTTGATCTATCAAATGATGGAACATTTCAGATTTAAATTGTGAATATGCCGACTGAAAGGGAATGAGTTAATGTAAATATTTCCGGAGTTTTTCTAGTTTCTCCCACCATTTGTATCTTCTCCTTTCACAGATAAATTATTTGAACAGAAATTAGTTTTCTGCATTATTGCAACCAATAAATATTTCTTTTTCCTCATAATTGATCTTTTCCTCGTTATATCATGAGAAGTGACTCGTTTACGACTCTTTTACATACTGTTACGGGTTAAAGAACAGAACGGACACGTGGCGTTACGTCACGACGGTGGGACCGGCTTGATTCGATCAGGATATAATTCTCTAGCTTCAGTTGCGAGTTCCGAGGCCCTGGCTACCAATCCGAGGCCCTCGTTGTTACTCCGAGGCCCCTCCTTCTAACATCCGAGTCCCATCAAAGATCCACTTATAAGGATTCGGCCATGGTGAAAATCTCTTATAAGTGATTGATGTGACTTGTGTGTAAAGTTTACTTATGTCTTGTCTCGTCAATGTCAGAGCATTTAATGTTAGTACAGCTAGGAGAGTCAACTTGATTGCTAGGATTTGAGGTCTTGGTCGAGGAGATGAGGCCACGTGTAAATTGATCCGAAGGTCACAATTTGAGTTGTAACACTATAAATACCCCAACCATGTAATACAATGGAACTAATGCAAAAATTCATAGAACAAACTGAATATTTTGGAGCTTTATTTCTCTCATTTCAACACTTCTTTTACAACATTCTTCTATAACGAATCTTGTCATTTATCGATTGGTTTCTTATACAATCGTATTTCTTTTATGCCGGTGGCCTGAACGGAGACGTCTCGTGCCTTTTAGCCACACCCACGCTCGTTTTCTGGAGTCCTCATGACCGTCGATCGGCATTAGCGTGTTGGATTAAGCTTACGTGTGCACGAGTGGGCCCGGCATCTGTTGGCAACATTTTTTGGGGTCAACACATACCATTGTTCGAATTGATAGCGAGACATTATGTTCTGAAAAATATATATTATCTCGTAATGGGCATTGAAGTATCGGCACGTATAGTGTGAATAAAAGATTTTAAGAGGGTTTAGGATCTTAGGCAATGACCTTTATAAAAAATTTCTATTTTTAGTTTTCTTGGCATTGTTGTGGCCATAGAGCATCAAGCCAACAAATAGAGCCTTCCTGTTAAAGGATAAATCTTATATCGGTTAAATACTAAAATATAGATCAACATATAAAGTTTGAACTACACCTCTTAATAAAATTAACCTTTTAAAATGAAATCTCAAATCTTAATACTTAACATTCTTTATCTTTGAATTTTCTTCTCTCTCAAATGATTCCATTCCTTCTTGGAGGCAAACATGGCCTTATTACAACCAGTTTTCTCTGCTAATTCTCTTCCTACAGACACAACTCCGAAAGTACCGACACTATTATGTACAAAACAAAAGCACTTGATATTCCAACACCCACCACTAGAACATATCGAAAAAGCAGTTATTTTCAATAAGGAAGCACTGCAAAAAGTGTTGTATTGTGGGCAATCACCATCTTATCATCGAGGTAAAGATGATGAAAGGTCAGGAACACACAATATTAATGTTGAGAAGCAACAATAAAACGATCTCTCAGAAAATAAAGAGTGTAGAAATTAAAGAAAATACAAGCGATTTCTTTCGGCCTAAGCCCCGGAGGTTCGACAACTACTTCTAACGCCTACATCACTCGTTGTGCATCCAATAAATTGGATTTATGCTCGGTTCCACTATATAGCCAAAAATGACAACGAAGGTTACAAATGTTTAGCCAATACACAGAAATAGTACAAGAGTGCTTATCTCTCAAAGACACAACGATCGATCCACAAAGAATCACCAAAAATCTTCACAAACCCACTGAAAACAGTAACTCGAGAGAGCACAAACTCTCTTACAAATATTAACTTAGAATATCACTAAACAGGGGCTAAAAATTATAGATCGAAAGTCTCAAATTCGAAATTTGAGAAAAAGATAAACAGAAGAGAGAACCCTAGATGAGAGAGCTTCCTTCAAACCACAACTAGAGAATGAAAACTAGGGCTGGGCAAAATGTCCGAACCGAACCGAACCGAACCGAGCGGGTTTTTTAAAATGAAATACCCGAACGGGTATTCGAATCGAGAACCGAATGGTTTGGTTCGGTTCTCGGTTCTCGACCAAGAACCGAAAAATAGAATAAAAACCGAATTTTTTTTTTTATATTGGATAAATCAATTTCTTTTATTTTTTCTAAACAAATTAATAATTTTTTTCTTATTAAATCTTATTAGTTGAACAATTTAGAGTTTATTTATGTTTGTTAGTTGTTTTTTTTCAATTTTTTATTGTATAGTTTCTTAGTAATTAGTATGAAAAGTCAACCAACTGATGATTACATTAAATAGTTGGTAAGTATTATCAATACTTTAAAATATTTTATCTTTGTGACTTCTAATTTATATTTAACTTTAATGTAAACTTAAAGGTTTGAAACAAATGAATTATTGATATGAATATCGAAGTTTTATTAGTAATATTTACTTTTTGATATTTTTATTTGACAACTTATTATTTATATGTTATTAAATTAGATTACGTTCATTTGTAAACGTTAAGATTGAACTTCGTATTTGTATCTACTTTTTGTTATTAATATTGGTATCCACTTTCAGGTGTATTTATATAGTATTATTTTAAATGTTAAAAAATTTAATTATAGTACGGAACCGAACCGAACCGAACCGAACCGAACCGAACCGAACCGAACCGAACCGAACCGAAACCGAACGGTTCCAAAATTATATTTGGAACCGACGGTTCCATTTACTAAATACCCGAAAATTTCTGGAACCGAAAAAAATCGAACCGAACCGAACCGACCCGCGCCCACCCCTAATGAAAACCCTTAAAACCGCGTGCCAAGTGAAACGACACAAATAATATAAGCATCCAGAAGCAAAAATAACGGCCAAGATGTAACCACGTGTCTCAACCAGTTAAAGGTGCATTATTAATAAAGTTGCAATATCCAGAAACACGACTTCAACACAAATTCTGGAAGCACCAATTCGGACAAGGGTTTGAATCTCACATTCTCCACCTTGTTACCAGAATTTGGAAATATAATGCAGCCAAGAGCATAATCACAATTTCACTTTTCATTTGCTCTAAATACATGTACATGCATTACAAAGAATCAATAGATATAAATTTCAAACAATTTAAAAATTTATTTAAATGAATCACTTTTGTACCCATATCAGATGGATTAAGCTGAGCTGTAACTTTGCCAATTCTAAGAATTTTTTTTAAATAACATCTTTTATAAAATGATATTTAATATCAATATGTTTTGTTCTATCATGAAGCATAATATTTTTGTTAAGATGAATAACACTTTGATTATCAGATAACAGTACGGCATGATTATCAACAAAGCCAAGTTCAGACAATAAACCATTTAACCACATTCCCTCTTTTACAGTATCAGTAGAAGCAATATATTTTGCCTCTATAGAAGATAGAGTAACAACTTTTTGAAGTTGAGATTTCCAGCTAACAGCTGTATCACATAAGGTATAAAAATAGGATGAAATTGATCTCCTATTAGCTTTATCTCTAGCATAATCAGAATCTGTATCTCTCCTTAAAGTAACACCATCTTTACTTAATTTAAACATGAAACCTAAGTTCGGTGTACTTTTAAGATATCTTAATAACCATTTTAAAGTATTTCAATGCTCTTACCCAGGGTTACCCATAAATTTGCTTAATATGCTAATACTAAATGCAAAATCAGGTCTAGTACAAATCATCAAATACATGATAGAACCAATAGTATTTACACAAGGAACTTTAGACATTCTTGCATATTCATCTTCATATTTAGGACAATATTTAGAAGACAGCTTAAAATGATTAGCAAGAGGTAATGTTACAGGTTTACAATCTTGCATGTTAAATTTTTTCAAAACTTTAACCACATAATCATGTTGATTTAAAAATAGGAAGTTCCCTTCTTTCTTTCTCCAAATCTGCACGCCTAATATCTTTTTAGCAGAACTAAGATTTTTCATTTTAAATTTAGATTTCAATTTCAATTTAATATTATTAATTTCAGACTTATCCCAACTGGCAAGCAGCATATCATCCACATAAAGAACTAAATACATAGAATTTTTACCTCCATCACCTTTACAGTATAGACAAGTGTCATATTGAATTCTTTTAAAACCAAGTTTTATAAAAAATGTATCAAATCTTTTGTACAATTGTCTAAAAGTTTGTTTTAAACCATATAAGGATCTCTTTAATAGACAAATAATATTATCAGGATCTCTTATTTCAAAATCAGTAGGCTACCTCGTGTAAATTATTTCATCTAGGTCACCATACAATATTATTTGTCTATTAAAGAGATCCTTATATGGATCTCTTATTAAAGAGATCCTTATGTTATTAAAGAGATCCTTATGTTTTAAACCATATAAGGATCTCTTTAAGAGACAAATAATATTATCAGGATCTCTTATTTCAAAATCAGTAGGCTACCTCGTGTAAATTATTTCATCTAGGTCACCATACAATAAAGTAGTTTTAACATCTAATTGATCAAGTTTCCATTTAAATTGAGCAACAAGTGCAAGCAAGCATCTAACAATAGTATATTTCACAACATGAGAAAAAAATTCAATATAATCAATACCTTCTTTTTGAGTAAAATATTTTGCAATAAGTCTAGCTTTAAATCTAATGTTTTTACCATCTCCATCTCCTTGTTTTATTTTATAGATCCACTTACAGTCAATCAGTTTATGCCCTTTAGGTCTTTTAATAAGTTCCCAAGTTTTATTTTTAAGAAGTGAAGACATTTCATCTTTCATGGTTGCTATCCAGTTTTTACTTTATTTACACTTAATGGCATCATCATAGGAGTTTGGCTCATTTTCAAACCGTTCTTGATAAGTGAAAAAGGAAACAAAATCATCACTGTCAAATCTAGTAGAAGGTTTGATCTGCCTCATCTCCATATCTCTTGTGAGTTGATACTCATCGAATGGAAGAGTAGTATGATCAGATTGGTCAGATTGATCAACTTCTTGATCATTTTTAGTTTCAGGTTCAAGACCAATTTCATCTGCTACAGGTACATGAGTGTCTTGCTCAATTTCAGAAGACTACACCTCAATTTGAACATATTTATCAGTCAATACATTTTCTTTTTTCTAAACATGGCATTAAAAATTCATTGAAAATAACATCTTTTCTAACAATGACTATATACTACTTTTCACATTTTGCCCAAAATCTCAGCCTTTAACATGTTCATCATAACTCAAGAAAACACATTTAAGTGTTCTAGGTTCTAATTTTTCAATGTTTTGATGAGCATATGCAGCGCAACCAAACACCTTTAAGTGATAATAATTCACAGAACTATTAGACCAAATAGATTCAGGTATTTCAAAATTTAAAGTTTTGATAAGACTTTTATTAACAAGATATGTTGCAGCTTTAATAGCTTCACCCCAGTTTAGGCAAACCATCAAAAGCATACATCTATTTAATAGAGTTATATTCATTCTTTCAACTATTCTATTTTTTTTAGGAATATAGGTGACAATTTTATGCTTCAAAATATCACGTTCTTTACAAAAAAAATATTGAATTCATGATTGCAAAATTTCAAACCATTGTCAATCCTTAAAAATTTTATTTTTTGATCAGTTTGATTTTCAATTTGAGTTTTCCAATCTTTAAAAATATAGAATATTTCATCTTTACATTTTAATAAGAAGATCCATATTTTTCTTGAAAAATCATCAATGACCAGTAAATAATATCTGAAATCAGATAAAGTGCACACAGCTACAGGACCCCACAAATCATCATGTAAATATTCCAATATTTGTTTGAATTTATGAATTTTCGTTGGAAAAAGTAGTTTGATCTGTTTTCGTGTAACATATTGTTCACAAGAACTAAAATAACCAAAATTTAGTTTTCCAAAAACTCCTTTAGAATGTAAAGAACTCTTTTTGCCAATATGGCCAGTCTATCATGTCATAATTTTGCAAGTGTAAAATTTTCAAGTGCAACAGAAGCAGTTAAGCCAAGTAGGGGTTTAGCTTTCAGAAAATAGAGGCTATGTCTCTTAGGGTGCTAATGATTAAATCACTATCCCTAAGAATTTTAATATGTCATTGACCTAAATTTATGTTAAATTTCATATCATCTAACATACCTAAGGACACTAGGTTCCTCTTCAAATCAGGAACATATCTAGTTCTTTTTAGGAATAGAATATTACTATTATCTAGTAACAATTTTATGATACATATCCCTTTGACTTTACAGGTAAAATTATTTCCCATTATAACTTGCCCTCCAACTGTTTTTTTCAAACTCAAGAACATAGTTTTTATTTGAGCACATATGGAAGGAACAACCCGAGTCAAGTATCCATTCATCACCTAGTTCTTTTCCATATTAACCAGGACTAGACCATTTTCAGGCTTAGATTTATTATACACTAAAGCATTACTCTCATCATCAAACTTCATTTCTTTCGAATCATTTTTCTTCTTAAAACAATCTTTAACAAAATGACCTAACTTCCCACAATAATAACACGCCTTACCTTTAACCTTATTTTTGGATTTATCTTTATCACTAAATTTATTTTTATTTTCAATAAAAGACTTAGAATGATAATTTGATTTACCAAAAACTTTCCCTTTTACTAACGAATTATCTCCATTTTGACTATTACTAGAATCAACTTTCATCTCTAGAGTCTTATTTCTTAGAGAATTTATTATAATATCAGTAGTAAGTTCTTCCCTACCATACTCTAGAGTAACCTTAATGTCTTTATATCTGTCACTAATGGAGTTTAACAAGACTACGGTCATTTGATCTTTTGAAAGTTTTTAATCACGGTTGGCCAAATCTTGGGTAAGTTTTGTAAATTTGTTTAAATTTTCATCCAAATCAACTGAGGGATCCATTTTGAAATAAAAGAATTTTTTTAATAAGAAACACTTATTTGAAGTAGTTTTTGTCACATATTTGTCATGAAGGTTGGTCCACAATTCAAAAACAATTTTTGTTTCACTAATACTTCATATCACATTTTCGGATAAGTAAACTAAAATAATACTCCAAGCAACTTCTTCAAGTTCAATTTTCTTTGCAAGAAGTAAATCAACAGACCATCTATCATCTAACACATCTCATTTGCATTAAAATAACCTTCATATTTTGACTCCACATATTGAAATCACATTTTCCATCAAATGACTAAACTTAGCAGAAGTTAAGTTATAGTCAAGTATGATTTACAAATTGAAGACAGTTTTCACAAATTTGCAAAGAACAGTAAGAATACAGATTAGGGTCGCTCACAAATCACGGTAATATATTTAGTAAAACAAGATTTTACAAATTTCAAGCGCACACAGAGAATATGCAAATCAAGACTAAAAAGAAAACACAATAAAAGATATCACAAAGCTATGTTTCAAAGATTCATCATGCAAGATCCTCTAGGTACACACTCGTACTTGATTTATCTCAAATTCTCAGGCCTCGTAGGAGTCTTTAGACAAAGATTAATCTCAAGGGGGTTAATGTATACGGTAAATAAAGAGAAAAATTAAAAAAACCCCTAAATTTTAAAAGTGAAATTTACAAAAAATTTAGAAAGATCTCACCCAGCGGTTTAGAAAACTTGTTTTCTTCCAATTTTGCTTGACAGCAATTCCAAAAAATTTAGATATGTTGCAGATCAACCAGTTTCTCCAAGATCCAAGTATCTTGCTCCTCAGTAATGACTCTGATACTACTGTAAGACCAGGAACACGTGATATTAATGTTGAGAACCAACAATCAAACGATCTCTCAGTAAATAAACAGTGTAGAATAAATAAACAGTGTAAAAATTAAAGATAATACAAGCGATTTCTTTCGGCCTAAGCCCCGAATGTTCGACGACCACTTCTAACTCCTACATCCCCCATTGAGCATCCAATAAATTGAATTTATGCTCGATTCCACTATATATCCCAAAATGGCAACGAATGTTACAAATGTTCAACTAATACACTGAAATAGTACAAGAACACTTATCTCTCAAAGACATAACAATTGATCCATAAAGAATCACCAAGAATCTTCACAAACCCACTGAAAACAGTAACTCGAGAGAGCACAAGCTCTCTTACAGATATTCACTCAGAATATCACTAAACAAGGGCTAAAGATTACGGATCGAAAGTCTCAAATCAGAAATTTGAGAAAGAAAAATAGAAGGGAGAACCCTAGAGAGAGAGTTTCCTTCAAACCACATCCAGAGAATGAAAACCCTTAAAACCGCATGCCAAGTGAAATGGCACAAATAATAGAAGCATCCGGAAGCAAATACAATGGCCAAGATGTAACCACATGTCTCAATCCGGCTAAAGGTGCATTATTAATAGAGTTGCAATACCCAGAAACATGACTTCAACACAAATTCTGAAAGCACCAATTCTGACCGGGGTTCGAATCTCGCAGATTATGATTAGAGGGTGATGTTGAGCCCAGGGGCGGACCCACATGGGCTCATGTGGGGTCATTTGACCCCACAATTTTTTTTTATAGCTAATACCCAGACCTAGTTAAGCAGTTACACAAGAGCAGCCTAGAGCCCAGTCCACAACTCACAAGCCCAAATCCAATTGTACTCCACACCAACCCATTAATCCATAATCCATTTATTTACCCAACCCAACTAATACCTTGACCTAATATTCCCCCAATTCCAAGGTGAATTTGTCTCTCTTCAGTTCAGTCTTCTCCATTTTTCCAACTCTTTTCCAGTCTTCCTCTTCTCCACAAAGTCGATAGGTGAATCATGCAAAGTGTTCTGCGATGAGAGGTTTAAACCCCTAACTTTCCCCATTTCCCCCTATAGTCAAATTACTAAATTCACGATTTTCTCTGAATTCTCCCAACTTCTAACACCCAAAGTCAATTTGAAATCCCATACCCAATCATCCCAACCACCTAAGAAATATCAAAGGATGAAAGTTCACACTTTTAACATAAACTTCAAATCTAAAACACAATAAAGGTAAGATTTCTTCGTGAAATTCAATTTTTTTCCTCCTATTTTGATCTCTTCTTCTGGACTTTTGGATTTAACTTTGACTGGGGAGGTTGGGGTTAAGATTTGATGGGTGTTATTGGAAGAAGTAGGATGAAAAAGTTTTGGTTCATTCAAGTTCTCAATGTATTTGATTTATTGGCAATTTTCTACTCTCGTAATGTGTTCGGTGAAATGCCCCACCAACATTATAGTGTACATCTATTTTAACACCGTTATTCTCGACACTTGTGTCTCCAGTCGTCCTCTTCTCCTCTCTCTGCTAGTTTTCCTCTTCCGATCTTTCTCACTTATCGCTACAGCTACTGGGCTACGGGACGGGAGTCACGGCCCTCACGGGACCTCTCCAATCCTCCATCAACAAGGTATGCATTTACCAACGGGTTTGGATTTGACCCCACAAGATAAATTGGCTGGGTCCGCCCCTGGTTGAGCCCAACAACTAGAGATGAAGTGGCACAATATGATTGGACAGAAGAATAGTACCATCTTTATCTCACCAAGGATGTACTAGATGATGCCCCTTTGGGCCTCAGTGTGTTTGACAAACAGGTTGTTCTGGATTTTGATGGTAATGGAGAGCTTCAGTGGCTTGAAGATCGACGACCCCACAGATAATCCAGTTTAGATTCTTATTTGGTTTCTTTATGTTCTTTAGTGCTTGTTTGGTAGGGGTAGTACTAGTATATACACTTGTGAAATAAATTTCTATGAGTATATGCATATTCTGCATATGTGTGATAATCACAGTTTATGGGGATTTTATAAGCATTTCTATTGTTCCCAACTAGGATCATGTTAATCTGAAGGTCGAAGTCTAGTTAATGAGACTTATTTTGGTCATCAAATAATTTGGTAAATCAGTCAACTCCTGTCAGATTATATTGCTTTAATTGACTGATAAGACTTCAGAGAAATCAAAAGTGGATTAAACAATCTTATTAGGGGAAATTACTAGATAGTCGATTTTGGCTTGTAATGGTAATTCCATGACTGACCAAATTGTAGCTAACGTATAGGTTGAGTGACTTGCTTGAGACAATGAACGACATTTTTTGCCATGCTTGATGCGAGTTCAGCATTGCATTGGTATTTAACGGCCACATAGGACATTTACATTAGATTTACTAACAGGCCTGAATAGAGAGGCCAATGAGAAGAGACAAGAGCAGAAGTTGAGCGACCTGTTCGACGCAAAAAAGGTATCTTGACTCGGATGAAACACTGCTATTAGTAACCATTCTAGAGAGTGACACCATTTCTGGATAGCGGAGAAGACTCGTCTAGCCTTTACAACCAGAAATGCGAAAGGAATTCTTTTTAAAAAATTTAATCATAATCTGTGTAGATATGGTGGACTGTACATGATTGGCTTCTTTTCTTCCTTAGTAGTGTCATTTACTATTCCATCCAGTTGCCCTTAGAGGTGTCAATCCGGGTGGTTCGGGTCGGGTCTGCCCGCCAACATATGAGCCCAATAATGGCCTGCGTGAAAAAAGCCCGTCCGTTACGGGTTCCGAGCCGACCCACAAATTTTGGACTACAACTCAGGCTTGTCCACTAACCCATGCGGGTCACTGTTTGTTCCAATTTGGTCCGTATTATTGTATAAATAAAATTATAAAATTATAGAATTTTTCATATTTATAGAAAATATATATATATATATATATATATATATATATATATATATATATATATATATATATTTTTTTTTTTTTTTTTAAATATAAACTTAGAATTGAGTAAAATGATAAATTCATATTTATACCAAGAAATGTTTACATAAAATTCAAATTTTGTATTATATGAATTATTTATAACTTTGCAAAGTTAAATTTAACTTAAATAAATAACAACTAAATGCATTTTTAATTACTGTTATCAAATATTTATAGCATAAGTACATCCCAATTAGGTTGACACCTCTCCCCTTTTTTTCAAAATTAAATTTTTTTTTTTCACGGGCTCGGGGGTTAACCACGGCCCGTGAAGGTGCAACCCGCAAACCCCGCGTGTCACACCTCATTGACCCGTGAACCGCCCGCTCGGGTCACGGATCGGCCCGCAGTCCTGGGTCAATCCGGGCCGATTTTCACGGGTTTGGTCGGCCCGTCCGTCTGACACCTCTAATTGCCCTCCAATTGTTGAGTTGTTGTCTTCTTCTACAGTCGGAGGCGAGGAGGAATCCTGCAAAAGCAAGGAAGATCTGTAGAAAAAAGTGTGTGAAGATAGATATGAAAAGTTTAAAAAAGTGTAGGTTTTTGGTGTTTTCTTCTTGAATATTTTGACATTTAGGACAAATAATTACTATCAATGTGGACCTTTTTTATCCTTCATCTACATCAGGATAGAAAATCAAGGCATTAGGGAATAACATAAACTTTTTTATCAAGGTGATTGTTGGTGGTCATGATTAGTTTGTGCGTGCGTGCGGCGGTGGGTGTCGGGCGTGCCGACGATATGAGGTTGGAGGTGACTGTGATTATTTTGTGCGAGTAATCGAGTGTGACCAATTAAAATTGTGACACACTCTAATCTAGTTGTGACAAAAAATAATGCGTGACTAATTAATTTGAGAATGTCATCAATAAAATAAATGAGTTGTAACCAATAAAATCTTGGATTTGTTATCGATGCATAATATGTGACCTAAAAATTGTTACGTGACTCACTTTATTAAATTGTAATTGAGTTATAACCAATAAAAATGTTGATTTTGTGATCGATGAATAAGTCGTGACTTATAAAATTTTCTATTTTTGACTGAGAATTGTCTATAAAATTCTTGATTTGTGACCATAAAATAAGTTGTGACCAATAATTTGATAAACTGTGATCGATTTGCAATGAATAAATGAGTTACTAAAGTCACAGTTTACTGGTCACAGATTTGAGTTCACAAGTCCCGGTCATTTTGTATAGGCCACAAATGAATATTGACGGGCCTGGATCAGTATGATCAATTAATTTGATAGTTAACTGTGACTAATTAATTCGTGGTTAATGTTAGATCATTGTCACATGTTTGATTTCACAAGTCACAATCATTTTTTATAAGTCACAAATCGATATAAACGGGTCAAAATCAATATTAACAGGTCACATTTCTTTGTAAAATCACAGTTCAAAAATACAGGCCACATTTATCGGAATAGCCGTCGTAATCGGAGAAGTTGCCGGAACGGTCGCCGGAATCGGAGAAATCGATGGAACGATCACCGGAATAGTCGTCGGAATTGGAGTAGTCGTCAGAATGATCGTCAGAGCAATAGGGGTGGTAGGGGGTGGTAGAGGGTGGGGTGGGTTATATATATATGTTAAATATCTGATTTTAGAAATTTGAAAGTTGTTTTCTTATTTTTGAAATAGTATATAGTAAAAATAAGATAAATGAATTTTTCCCTTTAATAAATTAGTAACTAAGCAAATTTAAAATTATTATTTTTATTTGAATTATGAATAGATCAAATGATAACCCTTTGTAAAAGTTTTGTTACCATATATTAACAAATAATTTGACAGAAAATGTGAAAAGAACAAAAAATTGAAGGAACAATTCTACAATTTCTTTATTTTTGTTTTTATTCATATCCCTTCAGTAATTTTTCTTTTTAAAGTGAAGTCGTGCAACTTTAGGTGAAGGTGAAAGTCGCAAGCTTTACCAACAATGAAACGAGATAAAGTCGCATTGCGGATACTTGAGAGAACGATTTTACCTCTATTTTCTCATAAGAATAATTATGGAAATTACGTTTTGTTGCCTGTAAGTGGAAAAAGCTGCCTTTAATAGTAAACTTATTTACTTATAATTGAGTTTTTCAAGCTTAAACATGCACTGTTGTCTCTTGAATGAGGCCACTGCAAACCACACTTGCCAATTTATCAAAAGTTTTAGCAAACCATTGCCAAGCTATCAAGGTGTCACTGATTACAGATACTTACACTGCCAACAACATTATAAACAGCTATATAAAATGCAAAGAATTGATCAATGCTCTCAAACTGTTCGACGAAATGCCTTATCCAGATACCGTCTCTTGGAACACCCTGATCGCAGGGTATGTAAATTCTGGATGCTTTGACATGGCATGGGGCGTCTTGAAATCCATGAAGAATATTGGGTTTGTGTTCGATGGCTATACTTTTGGGAGCATTTTCAAGAGCATCGCTTCGAGTAATCATCTTGAGTGTGGGCAACAGGTGCATGCTGATGTGATTAAGATGGGGTATAAGGGAAATGTTTATGCTGCCAGTGCGCTTTTGGATATGTACGTGAAGTGTGATAGGGTTGGGGATGGAAGTGTGGTGTTTAATGACATGCCGGAGAGGAATTCTGTGTCGTGGAATGCTTTGATTGCGGGATATGCAGAATTGGGCGATCACAAGCATTGTTTTCAATTGATGATGTCTATGGAAAGGGAAGGTGTGCGGGTTGATGATGCCACCTTTGCACCACTTTTGGCGATGCTAGAGGGGGTTGAGTTTTGCATGTTCATGAAGCAGATTCATGGAAAGATTATGAAAATTGGGTTAGAGTTTGATAATACTGTCTGTAATGCTTTGATCACCGCATATTCAAAATGTGGGTGCATTGATGATGCGAAAAGAATTTTTGATATTACTTGGGGATACCGAGATCTGGTTACATGGAATTCAATGCTAGCAGCTTATATGGAGCATGATCAAGAAAAATGTGGATTTAAGCTCTTCTTGGAGATGGAAAAGCTTGGTTTAGAACCAGATATTTATACATATACTACGATAATAAGTGCTTGTTTTGTGGATTCTCAACAGAGTCAAGGGAGATCTTTACATGCTTTGGTTCTAAAGAGGGGATTTGAACAGTTAACGCCAATTGCTAATGCCTTGATTTCGATGTATCTGAAATCCATTAACAGCAGCGTAAATAATGCACTGAAAATCTTTGAGTTCATGCATGTCAAGGACCTTGTTTCTTGGAATACAGTTTTGACAGGCTTGTCGCAAAATGGTTTGAGTGAAAATGCCTTGAAGCTCTTTGGACAGATGCATCTTGAGTACCTAAAAGTTGATCATTATGCCTTCTCAGCTGTCCTTAGATCTTGCTCTGATTTGGCCACACTCCAATTGGGTCAACAAATTCACGCCTTGGTTGTAAAATCCGGATTTGAGGTGAATGAATATGTGGTGAGTGCTGTGATCTTCATGTATTCGAAGTGTGGGATAATTGGAGATGCCTGGAAATCCTTTGATGCATCATACAAAGAGAGTTCAATAACTTGGAACTCAATCATTTTTGCATATGCGCAACACGGGCAAGGTAAAGTTGCTCTCGACCTCTTCTCCTTAATGACAGAGAGAGACGTGCAGTTGGATCATATCACTTTTGTTGCTGTTCTAACTGCATGCAGTCACATTGGTCTGGTAGAGGAAGGACTTTCATTCCTAAAATCCATGGAAAGTGAATATGGAGTTCGCCCACAAATGGAAAATTACGCCTGTGCTATTGACTTACTTGGTCGAGCAGGACGTCTTCTAGAAGCAAAAGAGCTGATCAAAGAAATGCCATTTGAACCCGATGCAATGGTATGGAAAACTCTACTAGGTGCCTGTAGGTCTTGTGGTGATATAGAATTGGCAACTCAGGTAGCCTGTCATTTGCTAGAACTTGAACCCGGAGAACACTGTACTTATGTTCTTCTCTCGGACATGTATGGACAACTTAAGAGGTGGGACGAGAAGGCTAACGTAAAGAGGCTGATGAAGGAGAGGGCAGTCAAGAAAGTACCTGGTTGGAGTTGGATAGAAGTTCAAAATGAGGTGCATGCTTTTAATGCAGACGATCATTCACACTCTTGTTGCCAAGAAGTATACCAGATATTGAGAGAATTAGTGGATCAAATAAAAATTTCTGAAACTGGCAATAACTCAGTCATATCTTTGTATGATCTGGATCTTGATCTTGTGGATGATAATTGGATTCCAGATGATCATCATTTACTGAAATCTGTGAAGGCTTAAAACTTATGAGGAGTTCATACTTCGAGAAGAAAAAAACTGTCATTTTCGACCGTAAAATTGAGAATGTTATGTTAGCAAGATACAATAATGCAACTACTGCATTAAGATGAGTCACTGACCAACCAACCAAGAAGTATTCTGTCATCCTCTTGAGGCCATTTGGTGTGAGAGAACAACCATTGGAGTGCTCAACATACGCAGTTTTAGGACGTTTTCTATTTAAGTTAGAGAGATGAACTATTTTGAGTAAATATCATTATTTTGAAATAGAAAGCACCCTTGTCATGTAAACTAATGTGATACTCTTATTTCCATATTCATTTTTAACGAGGCAAGAGAAATTATAGCCTTTAACAGCTCTTCCCCTTTTTATCTTTTATTTTTTAATTCACCTAATGGAATATTTGGTCACGTATCCTCAAATATAATAGAAGTATGATTGTTAACAAAATTGCAACCCGTACCTTCATGAGCGAATATTTTTCATTAAAGGTGTGACACATGCACAATTTTTATAAATGAGTGACAATGATATTTGAGTTCAACTACTTGCTATGTTGAATCTTCTTATTTAAAAGCTTACATTTTTTTAAATTTTGTCGATTTTATGAAGATTGCACGTCTTCTTCTGTTGCTTCTCGTGGTCTATGTTCTATGAGTAATACAAGACAAATGCAACATTTTAATACATTAAATACTTCATTAATTTATTATGTTGTTCTCTAAACAAAAAGATATTATATTTTATAACTTAAAATACTTGATAATTTATTATTTTTAGGTATGGTCAAATAAATAATTTAAATAAACTAAGAGTGTATTTGGTAGGGATTTTTTGAGGAAGAATTGATTTTTGAATAGTAATATGATGGGAAATGTATGGTTGAAAAAGAAGAAAAATGTATTGATGTGATGAAAAATATTATTTTATTGAAAAATGTGTGGTTGAAAATGAGAATTGATTTACTGTAGAAAATGAGAATCTGTACCAAACATGCCCTAAATATTATGCTATTGTTGACACACCAAAAGTACAGTCCAAATTAAATAGCCCAAAGAGTGAGACCTAATTGGGGAGTCTAGGATAAAGGCCCAAATAAAACTATCGGTGAATGCCGAGGAAACCCACGAACACAGTAATATCATCGCCCAAACTTGCAAGATGTCTAGAATCTGAGCGAATGGAGTGCATTACGGTCGCCCAGAGTGATAACCTCGTTCTCGCCCAAACTTTCGGTCACCCAGAATCTTAATACATGAGATATTATGGTTATCCAGAATAGCAGTTATTGAAACAGTTATCGAGCAGATTATCACATTCCACGATTTAAGGAGCCCATTTGAAGGCGGTTGAACGATAAAGAGTAATGACAGCAGTTAGAGATGGCAGTTCCACGACAATTTAGCCACCATAAAGAAAGTGGGTAGTTAGAAAGCAATCAAGCAGTTTTTAAGCGGTTTGTCACGAAGAAATCATCATGAGAATATAAAAGGAAGAAAAGACATAGAGAAAAGACCCGAATCAAACACTTTCAAACAGAAAATATGTAATTTCAATTTCTTAGATTAACTTTAATTATCCATTTTCAGTACTCGTGTGCTTGCGCCCCTTGGAGGCATTCCGTTTATTTTCAATTGTAATTCTCATCAATAAAGCACCCATTTTTGGGACTTTGTCTCAAGAGATTTGTCCCTTACACAATCGTCTGAATTTCTTTTTTAATTGTTAGCGACAACCCGCGCGAAACAGTCACAAAATAATATTTGTTTTGAAACACTGAGGAATTAACAGCAATGAGATGCCTGCATATAATCACATAATTAGATGCTCTAATAATAAAGAAATCGAAGGAATAAGACACTTTACCCAGATAACACCCTATTTAGTAACAACTCTAAATCGCCCTCATGGCACATCTCCAAGTGATAAAAGGGGAAGATGGAAAAACTCCAACTTTGCTTGAGACTGCCGCGTCAAGGGTTCGAATCCTAAAATATTGATTTAGCCATTGGGTAAGTGTAAGTGTACAAGTAGCCTTCCACCCAATACCCTTGAAGGCATAACCTGTGATTTACCTCTTCCACCAAGATCCAGGGCAGAGTAGGAGGGGGCCGCCAATGATGCGGTTCATCCTTTTTTTTAATGACTCTAAACCATTTAATTTATTGTTTGGCGTTTTAAAAATTAATTTCAATTTGTTTTTCAAAGTTTTCAACATTATGAGATTTTTTTTTTTTTTTTGTTCCTAGTTAAAGCGAGGGGTGTCCAAAAGTCTCGAATTGAATCGAGCGGTTCTTCATAAATTAAATACCCGAACGGGTATCCGAATCGAGAACGGATGGGTTTGGGTCGGGTCTAGACCAAGAACCGAAGAACCGAATAAGAACCGAAACTAAATAATTTTTTTATTTTTATATTGAATTAATTAAATTATTTTTTTTATACAAATTAGCAAATTGATTAAATAAATTATATTATTTCATAATTTTAATTTTAAAGCCCAAATCATTTTTAAAATTTATTAGCTCATTTTAATTTGAAGTAAATGAATATACTTTATGTAGTTTTACTGTAATATTAATATCTATTTTTTGGTATTTGTATGCATTAAATTAATTTTATTGGACGGCTAGTTATTTATATGTTTTTGAATTGGGCTACGTTAATTTGTAAAAGTTACGAATGAAATGTCATTAGTTGTATTTATGTAGTATTGCTGAAAATATTAAAAAATTTAATTATGGTACGGAACCGAACGGAAACGAACTGACCTAAACCGAACCGAACCGAACCGAACCGAACCAAACCGAACGGAACCGAACCCGAACGGTTCCATAATTATATTTGGACCCGACGGATCCATTTATTAAATACCCGAAAGTTTTGGGTCGGTTCGGGTTTCTTCAGAATCGAACCGAACCGACCCACGGACAGCCCTAGTTAAAGCGAAGATAAACTTATATAAAGTGTTTTTTTGCTAAAAATCTTTCTTTTGTATTAAGAAGTCAAACTTTACTTAAAAAATAATAACGCTTCCTGCTCCTACTATTCGAGACCTCGTGAGCTCCTTGAAATGTGCTCAAAAGTAGCTATTCGAGAGATACCAAATAAATGCAAATGGAAGAAAGGTGGAGGTGGAGGTGGAGGTGTGTGTGAAAAAAAAAAAAAAGGACAACGATATATTATAATTTTTGACAAAATGAGTAACTACCATCAGAAAAAGACCACCAAGCGAAATGAATGTGGTAAAATAACGGGCTAATTACATTAGAGGTCACTGAACTTTCACCATGCAAACAAGTCATTAAACTATGACCAATAATATAGTTAATTAACTTTAGTGAGTAAATGAGTAAAAAAAAAATACTTGATTTATTTACTTAAAATTTTGAACAAATTTCAATGAACATTTATAAAAGAATAATGATATTTATCATCATAATAATTGAACATCGGTAATGTGACAACTCATTATTCCTTATATTTCTCTCTCACTTTCTCTCTCCTCTTCCCTCTCTAAAAAAATTGAATTTTCAATTTCATATTTCACATAAACTGTCACACCATTGATAGTTTATTATGGTAATGATAAATAATATTATTTTTATAAAATTAACTATTGATAGTTTAAAAATTGGTAATTAGCACATAACATCCCCACATTTCACTGTTATTATGGAAAACGTCCACACCTTTCATTTTTTGGCATTTTCACCATTATTTCCATATTTCATTGAGCAAAAAGTCATTTTCATCTATTTTTTCAATTAGAAATTGTGAAATGACAAACATGCCCTTCACTTTAAATAAAGCAAATGGAAAAAGGCAAAAAAAAACTAATTGCAACAACAGTCTCAATTTTTTTAAAAAGTGCAAATGAGTCTCAAATAAATTATTAAAAGGGTAATTAGCACATAATATCCCTACCTTTCACTATTATTGCAAAAAAGTCCCTACATTTTTATTTTTAACATTTTCACCATTAATTATACATTGGATTGTGCAAACCATCATTTCTATCAATTTTCATCCAATTTCTTAGTAAAAAGCTGTGAAATGACAAATATCCCCTTCTTTGTAAATAAAAAAGCTAAAAAATTAATTGTAATCATAGTCTTACTTTTTTAAAAAAAGTGCAAACGAATCTCAATTTAATTTATTTAAAAAATAAAAAAAATAAA
Source organism: Fraxinus americana (assembly GCA_035079005.1). NCBI lineage: Eukaryota > Viridiplantae > Streptophyta > Magnoliopsida > Lamiales > Oleaceae > Fraxinus > Fraxinus americana. Next base: position 18,024,087 of record CM068713.1, on the reverse strand, counting down.
AAAAGTGCAAACGAGTTCCAAATAAATTATTAAAAAATTAAAAATAAAAAAATATTTTTTTTTATTTAAATATGAGTGTGTATTCATTCTTTTACGGTTCTTTATTGAGAAATTGGATAAAAATGATGGTTTACACAATCAAATGTGTAATTAAAGGTGAAAATGCCAAAAAAGAAAAGAAAGGTAATAACATTTTTCGCAATAACGGTAAAAGATATGAATATTATGTACTAATTATCCTTTTAATAATTTATTTGAGACTCATTTGCGCTTTTTAAAAAAAAAAATACTTGGGACTATAATTGTAATTATTTTTTTCTTTTTTCGTTTTGTTTTATTTAAAGAGAATTGTATATTTGTAATTTCATAATTTTTAATTAAGAAAATAGATGAAAACAACATTTTGCGCAATGAAATGTGAAAATGAAGATGAATATGCCAAAAAAAAAAATGAAAGGTTTTGACGTTTTTCAGAAAAACAATAAAATGTGGAGACATTACGTGCTAATTGTCCTTTAAAAATTATTACAAGATCCACACAATATCATACGCATGTTTAATAAATGAAATGCACTTTGCAAGAATTAACAATTTAGAAAGGATGTTGAACAAACAAAGCATCTATGGCAACGTCAGTGAAAATTAGCTACGCTTCGTTATTCTTAAAGATGCGCATTAGTCATTGTTGATGTTTATGCTAAAGAGTTTAAAAATTATTACAAAATCCACACAATATCTTGCGCATTAGTCATTGTTGATGTTTATGCTAAAGAGTTTAAAAATTATTACAAAATCCACACAATATCATGCGCATATTTAATAAATGAAATGCACATTACAAGAATGAACAATTTAGAAACGATGCTGAAAAAACAAAGCATCTATGGCGACTTCAGTGAAAATTAGCGACGCTTTGTTATTCTCAAATATGTGCATTATCCATTGTTGATGTTTGATGACTCTGTTCATTCTAAAATTTTCTTGTCTTATGTGTGACAACGACTCTGGTATCATTGGATTTCATAACAAATTTTTTTCATCTACTGTTTATGTCTAATAAATTTCTAAGATCTCTTTATGAGTCCTGTTTACTACATATTTTTTTCTAGGTTTTCTAAAGACTAGTCGTTGACATGTGCGTTGCACGAATTTTGTATTTGTTGTGTTTTTATTAGTGTAAAAATTTTCAAAATAAAAAAGTTGTTTAAGATTTATTGGATTATTCATAATGCTTCATCTAAGAAGGTGATTATTTCAAAAGCTGATATTACTGCACAAAGAAATTCACCAAAAATAAAATTGAAAACATCACGTGTATGTAGAACATGACAATACATGATAATAGAAACGTTTGACATACATAAAGATTGCAGGTTTACAGGAGTAAAAATATTTGATTCATTAAATAATAAAGCATGCATCGAAAAATGAAAATGCACACCAAAGAAGTTAAAATGATACCATGCAGCATTTACAAAATAAAAGCAATGAACTATGATGGAACTTACATATGTATGCTAAGACGGAATGGATAATTCTTGCATTGTCATTTCTGCTTCTTCTCTTGGTTGTTTATAAATGTCGGGATCTGAGTATACAATAAATATTGGAATAATTGCATTAAATCAACTAAAGCACCTACCTAACCCCTCAAAAAAATGTAAAACATATCCAATGAGTATGTGTTGTATTCTCTGATGTTCGGACTCTCGGAATAGTTGGATTACCCACGTCGGACATGACATTGATATGTGTATGGGATATGTGTCAAATTCTCCAAATTTCAACCGAACATTTCGTCATTTTTGCTTCTTCTTTTTTTCTTTTTCTTTCCTTTCCCTTTTCTTATTTCCCCTTTTTGCTATCAGTAAATCTAGAGTCGCCGTCGAGAGGGTGGAGAAAGGTGGCGGCGCTAGGTTTTCCCTTTTTTTTCTTTTTTTTTTTCCTTCTATTTCTCTCCGTATCGGTTAGGGTTTTGTTTGTATAAAATGAAAACAGATTTCATATAGTGCTATTTAGTGCTCCACTAAATTCAAATTGCAATCAGATCCCTCATTTTTTATTTTATATAACAATTAATAATCTCATAATCTAAACTAAACCTCAGAACTCTATTTTATTCATCTTGACCTCCTATTCAATGTGCATTCCCTTCTTTGCGAATAATTGATTTTGACCTATTCAAAATGATATCTTAAATTAGTAAAATAGTTGAAATTTAAAAGAAATGAAATTTGGACTTTTTTTTAGTCATATCCCCGTATCCTATATTTTAGAAAATAAAATATCTGACACTTAAATACGTACAAGTACCCAATACCCATACCCGAATCTGAGCATCATATGTTGTATTTTCTAGATTGCATATATAGGTTGTTGTAAAGGGGTTTTGCTTTCATGTGTGTTGTATACCTCTTATTATGGTCTATGTTGTGATAAGTCCTCTTGGACCAGTTGTTCACGAAAATAATTGTTCGTTTTAAATTAGCGCAAGTGTACGGTTCGTAACAAGTAATAAAGTGGAATTGAAAATTTCGGATATCGTACCCACGGAGATTGAATTAATTTGATTCTAATTACCGAAACCTTAACTGAAACTATAAAAAGATGAGAATGTTTGTTTTGATAAATTTATAACTAATCTAATACTAAATATGCAAATATGAATGAATTAATTAACTAAATGCAATTTGGCAATGGATGTAAATTTGAGTTTTTCTAATATGTGATGAATGTACTAGGATCACGAATCCCTATGCAATAATCTTTTTAAACTTAGTTTCACACCTTGACACACAGTTGGAATAAAGAAGAATCAATGCTCCTAAATTATCTAACAATCTCTCTCGAGTAGAGTTAAACCTATTCAAATATGCGACCCGACTATATTTCTATGACGGATGCAAACATACAAGAATGCATGAATTTTTATGAACACTTAAAGATTCACATAAGGCATAGCGGTATATTTCTATCCCCTATCGGACCCTATGATAATTTATATATGACGAACCTATTCCACTTCTTTCGAATACGTGAAATAAGCCACCAAACTCACACAATCATTGCGCATATAATTGTGGAGAAAAATAAATTCATATAAATCATTCAAATATCCCAAAACGTGTTTTTATTGTCACGAATATAAAACTAAGAAATAAAAATCATATTACGTAGTTCATCTAGTCCTAGCACAAAATTAATCTAGCCTAGCATGGTGGGAAGAAGAAAATCAGAAAAATAAATAAAGAACGACATCACCAATTGGATTTTTGAATTGGATTTTCGTGTTCTTGGAGTTGGTTTTCGCGTTCTTGCCTCTTTTCTGCTCTCAAAAGTCTTCTCCTATCTCCTCTGTCACTTTTGGACGGCCCTAGGGTTTTAAAATACCCCTCAAGATTCGTTTCTATAAGAGTTGTAGTCGAATTAGGAAATCAGAATGTTTTTCCCGAAATGGCCTGGGCTAGCGCCCAGTACAAAATGGGGCGCTTGCCCAGGCTAATTTTTTGGCTTCTGTTGATAATATTTATTCCGGGCGGCCGCCCAGGCAAAATGGATGGAAGCTTGCCTAGGCCAAATTTTCTCCACTTTTCTTTTCCGCCCTTTTCTTCATTCTTTCTTCCATCTTAGTCCTCCTCATCAATTTACTTCAATTGTAATATTTCAACTTCCCCCCATATGCATGTTGGTCCTCAAAGCTTCATCAATTAGCCCATTTATCCTTCTTTCTTTTCCAATTGCTTCAAAACAGGTCCAAAACTGAAATAGGAAAAAAGTAACCTAAGTTAAGTAAAATACAATAATAAAATGACACAAAAACCTAGTAAAATGGCTCCGAATAAGTGCACAAAAATGCACTTATCACCAGTCTAACCTTCTAATAGAATAGACTAATCTTCTATGTGGAAGTAGTGCTTCCAAATTTTTATTTCATGTAATGGTCTTATGTAATGGGAGTAGTACTCCCATATTTAGGAGAAGGGGAAAGGTGTGAGAATAGGAGAAAAGGAGGAGGGTGGGAGGAAGAAAGAAATTGGAGAAGAAATATATCATTCTTATGTAATGGTCTTATGTAATGGGAGTAGCACTCCCATATTTAGGAGAAGGGGAAAGGTGTGAGAATAGGAGAAAAGGAGGAGGGTGGGAGGAAGAAAGAAATTGGAGAAGAAATATATCATTTTTTATTAGCGCAAAAAGGGCACTTTATAAGGTTTGAAATATTTTATCTTGAGAAGGAAAATATTTAAGAAAAACAACTAAATTAAACCTAATTATAACATTCATAAAATATGAATTAAAATTGAAAAGTAAACATAATAACATTCCTTCTAATATTGTATCATTCTCTCTACTCCTTTGTACTTCGGGGAGGTAAGGTTGGCCTGTCCCTTCCTTGTATTAATTTTTTATAGCCAAAATTCTAAAACTTGGAAAATGAGCAATCCAGACTAACAAATCGTCTAGCTCAGCACAGTTCCAAACCCATAAAATCACGTCCACTTTCATGAAGAGTTTTAGGAAGAAGAGTTCAAACACAACCAACAAGTTAAGATTATGGACTAATTCTCATCACATAATTCTTTAATAGGATATGGTTAATTTTGTTTACTTTTACATGTAAAATTTTAAATATTTCAGTTTCTTTTATTCAGACTATTTAGTATGAAGCTTAGAAAGAATAGACCCCTTCTAGAGGTTTCAGATTTGACAAGGAATCCAAATTCTTCTTTGACATGGATGGTCTTAAACCTTGGCATAGTAATGCAATTAAGTTAGAAATCCAAATAGCGAGGGACATACTTACAGAGTGAGATAGTGCACTGGCACCTTAAATGGGCTTCCAACATAATTTCAGGTGAGCTTATGAAGCTAAATTTGTACTCAAGCCCCAAAGAAATCCAACTTCACTAATCAAATCCAATTCAACATTGGGTTAAAATGTTTACTTGCCCTTATATAAGTTGGACCAGTCAAAACATAAGATAAGCTAGACATAAATCTTCATATTTCATAGCTCCAAAATAAATAAAATAACCATGTAACTTCTTTTCCATTTCTAGAACTTCATCTCATAAGCACAATACATCTCAAGGAACAAACCAAATTCAATTTTGCCAATGAGCCACAGCATTATCTTAATACATAAAAAAAAAAATTCTTCAGAAAATATAGCATCAGTTACTCTTTCATCTAAATTTTAGGATCTTTCCCTTTCAGTTGAGTTTTTACAACTCCTTGTTGCTTAAGTTCCTAACAAAATTTCCAGCTAGTTGTCCACATGTAAATATGCAATTAAGTTATGCCTCATTTTTTCTTCTCTTCGAAAACCAATCCCCACCCCTAAACTTCTAGACCCACCTATAAATAATATTTTCCTATATTTCAATTTCTTTGTCAATAAGGTATAAATAACATCTAAAATTGTTGTCTTTTCTTAGACAAATAAAATATTTGAACATTACATGGGAAAGTAGTAAATCAATTTTGTTTTGACCACTAAAGAAATTTTATCAGGAAAAAAAGGGTCGAGCTCATAATAACTCAAACAACAAAAGAAAAATGAAGCACTTAAGAACCCACCAAACTGTAGTGACTCTAACATTCGCAAGAATGACAATATTTATATAAAAGAAGACTAGTATAAACCATAGCAGTAACAACCTTATAAACCAAAAAATTACTGTAAACAAGTTTCAGTTACATGAAGCTGCATTCTATCATCAATTACCTATATAAAGAAATTTACTTACTAACTTACATGTTGAAGAGAGCGAAGACCACGCTCAGCAAACTTATCGATAATGGAGTGAACTTTTTTCTTCAAATCTTCCTTTAGGCCACAGAGCTCCACGATCTCTTTGGTAGAAAATTTTGAATTAGGCAAATAATATAGAGGAAGATTAAATATAAGTTAGAAATGTGTTTCTATAATAGTTCAATAATTTAAGTAATTAGAATGTCAACTGAACTATTTTATTGACATTAGACGAAGTCAAGAACAATGGCACATTTTGCAGTCATAAGTTAAAAATAGAAGATGTCTTGAAGTTCCTCATACATCATTTTAGCCACCAGACATAAGTATGTACTATATTACATCAGAATTCCTTACACAATAACCACCATTAGTGTTATTGGCGGCAAACAAACCGCCTAACACCGCTAAATCATTAAATTATATCCAAGATCACCATAGATGCAGACTATATATAATAATAATAAACTAAATAAACAATTAACATGAAGGTGTCGTCAACTCACACGGTAAAAATACAATAATAAACCTTCATATGACTCAATACACGTAGTTATATTGAAACCTAAAGCAATTAACAACACCTCAATCAACAAATCAAAGAACCTGGATGACTTTAATCCAGTAGAAACCTGAGAGCGTCCTGTATTTAAACACAATGTTGTGAGTAGTCATGGAAGCACTGTACCTAACATATAATTAAACAAAAACAACTAAAAGTAAACAATTGAAATTGTTAGTTGCCACTTATTTATCTATCTTCTTAAAAAGATACCCAATAATTTTTTCATGTTAGATTCTGAAAGCAAGTTCACTGAAAAGTGCACCATCACTATCAGTTAATTTCATCAAATTTCCATCAAAAGGATCTAACAATCCTCCATTGTCGTAGCTTTATCTAGTATTTTTGGATCACATCGCATTACAATCCATCATTCATGTCATGCATGTCGAAAGATGTAAAAAGAGAATCAAATGCCTACATGAAGGAAATGAATGAATATATGAAGGCCACAAAATGAAGAAAGGCGCGCACACACGTGCACAAAGGGTCAGAAAGAAAGAAACGAAAGTAAGGTTAAACAAACATGACCATACGTCTTCTGAATCAATTAGCATCCAATTGCGATCAGGTGATTCAACAAAGATCCTGCCAAAACTAGGGTCCTGGCTAGAAGAAAATACAACAAATTGCCAAAAATAATTATGCGTTTAATCCGACAATTACACAACTTTAAAACTGATTAAAGACATGGATTTACCTCTATACTACATTCAAAATGCTTCTTCTTATAAAGAAATCACAAAAAGCTATATTATAGTAACAGTTCACGAAATAAATGCTATACCACACACCCACATCCACTCATACCAACAATCACATTAGCATGTGACAGCTGTTATGGATTCTTCTAAAGACTCTTATACTGCAGCTATTTGACTTATCAGAAAATAAAAATTAAATATATACAGTAGGGTCTTAACATAATTTTTTCCAGGTAAGATTGATTTCCCATTCAAAAGTTCTGCAAATATGTAACCAAAAGACCACATGTCAACAGTTGGACTATATTTCGTGGCTATAAGAAGCAACTCTAGAGACCTGGGTGATCAATGGTTTGAAATAGAAAGTCTCAAAGATTGATTTTAATTGTCAGCACTATATAAAAAAAAGTATGCGCTGCGCGGACACGGTGTCTCTGTGCTGCGCGAATACCCGGACAAGGTACCCGTCGTGTCTCCGTGCCGCACAGAGACTTTTTTAAAAAAAAAAAAAAAGTGCTAACAATTAAGATGTCTGGAACCAATTTTCAATATAAAATCAAATTGTTCAAAGTAGAAAGACATATCAAATTATACAAACTCCAATACGTCGTTTTTATAACAAACTGAGAAAAAAAAAAGATATGAAAATGGATATATATAAGATGTGGATAAAATGGATATCCCCAAAACTGCCTTTTTTATATAGTACTGAAACTAGGTTCATTTTTCCTTATTTAGCTCAATTTATATTTGAGGAAATTACACCAAATGTCATTTTGCTATCATGTTTGTACCAAAATGTCACATTTTTTAAGAAGTTGCAAAAATGTCAAAATTGGACATTTTTACCCCTATGCATAAATTAAATACCTTCTATGTCTTGCATTGATTGGGATTTGACTACACATGGAAATTGTTCAAATTGTCTAATCGTCAAAAAAAAGGAAAAAAATGGGGGGAAATCATTTTCATTTCCAAAATCTTTCACCTCCAAAACCTTTCACCTCCTCCAACCCAGAGAAAGAGAGAGAAAGGTGAAGACAACTCAAATGGGGAAATCAATTTAATCTCTAAAACCCTTCACCTCCTCTGGCTAGAGAAAGAGAACGGTGAAGACAACCTCCATCGGCCAACATCACCGTCAACGACTCACCATCGGCCATAGCGAGAGACGGAGCAAGTTCGGTAGAAGCCAAAAATAGAACTCCACCGCCCAAAGAAGGAGAAACCGACCGTGAACTCACTCCTCACTCAATCGACTCGCCGGAAAAGATTGATTGTGTAAGTCAATGCTTCAACATTTTTTCCCTAACGTCCTGAAATTATGTGATACGTATTTTTCAATTTGCATTTGGGTTTGTTGTCAAGAAATGAGTTTGCTAATTTTGTGAATCTTTGGGTCTCTGTATATCGAATTTTACATCTGTTTTAAGGGTTTTTTAATTACTAAGGGAAAATGGTTGTGGAGGAAATAAGAGGAAACAGTTGGTGTGAGAATGGAAATTATGACATTTTCTCAATGGGTATGTGTGCTCTTGCGGTTCATGATGAACCAAGTTGCTTGAGGGTATTGAAAACTCTATTTAGAATTGTTTTTGGAGAATTGTTGATTAGTATATGTCACCGCTTCAATGCTCTGATTTATCTAAGCAATTATCTACATATGGGTGAAATGTGAACATGTGTTCTGTTGTTCTCGGCTGATTCCGCGTTCGGATAGGCGAACTTGCCGTTCCAATTCGTAAATCCCACGATTAAGTAAATTTGGTACAATTGAACTGTCGATCCTGACAGTTGGACCAGCAAGACTGAATCACATTATGTTCCATTTATTGTTAAGGAGGTGTCTGGGCACAATTTTCTGAGCCAAAAAATTGATTTCTTTACCGTTAATAGCAACAAGGATCCCACCACTGTGAGGAGAAGGTCAACATTTGCTGCTGCAACGGGAAAATTGCTGCCAGACACTCCCTAAATCTTCGTGACATGTCCTTTTACAACTTGTTCATGTTGCATTCGATAGTAGTTACATGTCGTTATATGGTTGATGTACACATGTTGATTGCTATTTGTTTGCATCCGTTTTTCCCATCGCATACATTGATGACGTGTGATTAGCTGACGTTTTCGCCTTCTTATTCATTGCAGAGTCCATGGACTCTTGGGATTTCATATCGACGGTAGTGGCACCTGCCGTTTCCACCGCATCTGCAGTTCCAACTGACGTGCGAAACGATGTCCCTGTACATTCTCCACAACCATATGGAGGTACTTTTCCGAGTGTTCTAACTTCTATTACGGATCTCATTATTTGTAATACGCTTGAAAACGAAATAACCTGCATTTAATGTCTTTCTGTAACAATATGCAGGTCACGAAAATGACTTTGGCCTTGACATGAATCAGATGCCGGAAGAACACGATTTCTCGTTGGGTGGCGGAGAACCCGAATTGAATGGTACGCTTTACGATGTTAATGCACGTAATTACAATATTGTACATTTTCTCAGAATTGACATTAGAGAAAATCAATATGTTAATTGTAGCACATAATAACAAAATTGTAGCAGTTTTGAGGGCAGCCGATGACGAGGAGGTTGAGCCGTTTAGGGGGTTGTGTTGCTAAATGTTGAGGGGGTTGGGGCTTTTTAGGGGATTGTGCTTTTTATTCGGAATCTGTTAGAGTCCTTGTACATGGTTGGAGAGTCACTTCCCCTGTTCCATTTCCCGACCTCGACGCACTCACCAGCGAAGAATCACAATCACCGAAGAGTGTGCTCCGCAATGTGGTGGACGACTCTGATGATAACAAGGATGATGTACGTGTAGCTCCCATCGCAGATGCTCCTGAAATAATTATCATATCTTCCGACGACCCTGATGATGACAGTGGTGCAGATGCCGGATCCGTGTGCAATTAATATCGTTAAGTATGTATATAAATTTTGACGTGGGATGAATGTGGACTCTAACTGGGATGGAAACGACGCAGTACTTAGTCGTGGTACGATGTGTTAGAAAGACATCGTAGATTTGTGGCCTCGAATTTTGTACATTTTTGTCGAGGAGCCCTTATTCACGTTAATATTATGTTCATCCGAGTATTTTGTGAATATGTAGTCTTTGTTATTAATGAAATCCACGGGCAACAATGTCCCTTTTGCAATATGTTTGTTCATTTCAATTGCTGTATTGTTCGAACTGTCGAGAAACAGAGAATATATGTCGGGATCGACGGATGAAGTGTCGGGTGTGACAGAGAACAAGATCAATACACGTGTTAATTTCGAAGTACATTAAGAGAAACAATAGGGTAATGACATAAATTAGATGGTCAGTAGTACTTTAAGTTACAACACTCCGTAATTACAAAAATACTAAGTTTTTCTTTCAACCGTAAAGCAAGTCCGGCTACCGTAATATTTGTCGGCACCAAAATGGAAGTTGTTTTGTCCCCTCTCCACTTCCATTCGTCGTCCACATTTGCGAAATTTCCCCCGTACGAGACTATGAATCTCAAATCATCACTCATACCTGAAATGTTGGGATTGCAACTATAAGAAGTCGGCACAATCAAATTATTAGGATTGAATACCATCAAATGAGGAAAACAGCTAAGCAAATCTCAACAGTTCTCAAGTGTCGAAGCAGCTTAAAATGCCGAATTGGACAGTTTAACCGTCGGGACCCGACGGTTTGAAAACTATATTCGACCATTTCAATACGAACCGTCGGGATGGTTTCCAATGCAGTGATTTGGACATTTTGAAGACATTATTATAGAATATTAATGGTGATAATCAATTCACATTCAACATGACAATGTATTTTGGAAAAAAAAATAAGTCAATGATTCATTAAATATGGAATCAATCACATTTAATGAACTATTACAAATATCTTTACCGTCAAAATAAAATTCAAAAATCTAAGAAATCAATGAGTAATAATTTGGAATTTATTATCACCATGTTGTATTAAACATTTACGAAATAATGAGCTAAGAGATGAAATAACCGCTAACCTCTCGAAATAAATGATCAATTAAGTATGTATTTTTTATGAAGGAATAAATGAAGAAGATGAATGAAGAAGACGAAGTTTTTGGAAGAAAATGTGTTCATGAAAGTCTATTTAGGATTTAGGGTTTGTTTATGTTAGGATTTGAATTTCTTTTATTTATTTTATGGAAGAAAATACATGTTATTGAATATAATATACATATATATAATGAATAAAATAATAAAAATTTAATCATCAAATCAAACCATTAATAGCACTCCAATCAAGCATTAATTGCTCTTACAAAGGTGACCAAAGGGTAATTTGGACCTTTCAACTCAAAAAAGTGACATTTTTGAACAAAGTTAGTGCACATCCAAAATTTTTGTGCATTTTCAAATTTAGTGACATTTGTGAAAATCTCCCTTTATATTTTAGTTAGGAATCTATGTTTGATTTTCTTGTGATATTAGTTCGATGCATTTTTTTTTTCCTTTTTGTGGTTTCAAATGGAGTTATTTTACTAATGTTTGACTTTGAAAAGTCATTATTTTGAATTTTGAAATTCATTATTTTTAACTATTGGAGTTTTTTATATGGATAGATTTAGCCCTTGCTTGAACTTCATTTTGGGAAGAAAATGTATTTTTAAATAGTGATTTTTGGAGAATATGTGATTAAAAAGAATAAAAAGTTTTCGATTTACCTGTAAAATTATTTTATGGGAGAATGTGTGATTGAAAATGAGTTTTAAAAAAATGGAGACCAAATATAGGCTGAAGAATTTGTACCCTAGTTGTTCAAGGCATGGGAATGCGTGCTTTATGTCTTGATTGCTTCAATGTGGTGTTCTAAAAAACTCATCTAAGCAGCGTCTAGACTCGAAATTCGGGCAAAATGCCTCGCTTCGTGTCTAGGCACCCTTTTTTCCAATTTCTAAATAGCTAAATTTTTTCATTCCTCTCTTTCATCTTCCCTAGGCACGCTTTATTAATTTTTTTTTTCATTTTTTTAAGTCTTTTATTTGACTTTACCTTATTATTATGTTTTTATTTTTTTTAAAAAAAAACTTTTAATTTGACTTTATCTGTACAAAAGTTAAAAGTGAGTTTATCTAAATAGTTAAATAAGATTTAAGCTATACTGCTATCTACATTATGTTATTATAATCTTAAAACTTGTTATTTTGTTGTAAGCTGTAAAAGCATGTATGGAATTCTATAAATCTATTAGGTAGGATTTGTGTAGTTGAAAATTGAAATTATGAAAAATATTTTAATTTTTGCATTTCAAAAACTTGAAAATTATATAATTGATTGATGGTAGGACTTATTAAACAAATTTAGTATTTTATAATTTAGATTTTTGATATGTATTATTTTAATTATTAAAAAAGTTTAAAATAATATTAAAAATAAGAAAAAGTTTTTTACACCTTAGCATAGTCTAAGCTCACTTAAACTCGTAAAGTTTGAAATTCCACCTCTGCATTTAGTCACCTTTTACACTTTTTAAAACATTGCTTCAATAAATTTAGAAGAGTTCAGTGACCTAATTGTAATTGGAATGGTATATCACTAACCTCCAATGTTATTAATTTGATGACTTGGATGGACGCGTTAGAATTTCGTTAATTTTAACAGACATGTCAGGAAATTTTGGAGGACAAGTTAATGGTATTCACACGGAGTGACCTGATTAAATTATCATTTAGTGACTTGATTGCTCCAAATGAAAATCCAGTTACTCGATTGCAACTAGGGTAAAAGTTCAATGACTTCCAGGGTAATTAACCTATAAAATAACTTGATTTATGCCAAAATTTATAATTCCTTGTAATCAGTGTGTCCCAAAAGGCAAACCGAGCATGAGCTGGCTCGTTTAAAAATATACTTAAGCTCAACTTGTCTCATGATGGGGGCAAGACGAGTTGGCATGCGACTCGATATTTTCTTTAAAAAATAAATGTTACAATCATCGATGTATAATAAAAATGTGAATTTGTAAGAAAACAAATCACATAGTCTCGTCGGCTTGCAAGTTGATATATCGAGCTTGCTCAAGCACAAGCCGATTAGCTCTCGCTCAACTACCTCGCTTGGTTTGCGGGCCAACTTGTACAAGTCGGCTCATGCTCGCACTCACCTCGAGCGCTCAGTTCATCTATGAGAGGATCAATTGTGTGGTTTGTCCTATTTAATGATCCTAGTAAAAGTCGTGTATCTTAAAAAATGTGGGAATTAGATCGATTTATAAGTAACTATAAACTTAAACAAGATCGGGCCTAGTACAGTCACACCGTCGTCCATAGCGCTCCCAAATAGAGATGTTAGGCCATAATACAGATGAAACTAAAGTACAATTTCGTACCATTAGCAGAGTTGCAGGCTTGCAGCATGACAAGCCGTTGGGTCCATAAATTGAGAAGGCTGAGGCCAATATTACATTATTATACACATCCATACTTGTCCCCACCAACTCAAATATCAATCGATCAATCCCTTTTAGCCAATCGAAACTCACAAACATACAACAAGATGCAAACAGAAGACAGATCATTGCCAAGCCAATAAAAAAGGGAGAAAAAAGGAGGGGTTGGCGTGAGGGGTGTATCCCATTGTTTGAGGTGTGCAAAAGTTCCTTTGGGTCGAATGAAGATTGACCTTTGAGTGCAAAGATTCACCCATCAAGGAAGGATGAAAATCGACCTTAGTGATTCGATAGTACAGAGCGGAAGTACCAATGAATAAAAGTTATTTTAACAATAACATGTTGATTTTTCGTATGAGCTCACATCAACAAGCAGGTTTGACACTTTGATGTCGATTCCTCACCTCTAGAGCTATATTAAGCTTCAAGAGCTGAGTTGTTCGTCTATTAAAACGGTACGTATCAATGTTCAAAACTTTGAGTTTTCAATACGAGTTTCATTGAGTCGAACAAAGTGAGAGCCACCTGAGTAGAGAATTGGACGGTTGAATCGTGAAAGACTAAATTGTGCGATTTTAATCAAAAGTTGGGAATCAACTTGGTCCATTTTTAAGATTTTGTTGGACGACAACTACGCTACCTACATCTTAAACATGATAATACTACCTACATTTTACTTGATAATCTGCACATTAAAACAGAAATTTTACCAAATTAATTTAAAAAAAAAAATTCCACATTGCCACCAATTTTTTCATTGCGATTAAAAAATTAATCTTAAAATAAACCCACTATTCATCTTCATCTTCGTTTTCGTTTTCGCAGGGCAAAACTTTCCTTGACGGTGTGGAGTTATCAACAAATGTTGCAGAATTCATCTCCATTTGACAAATTCTGACAGCCCCAAACAACTTCTCTGGCAATTCTTCCTCCGACTGCGCCTCCACCAAGAAACCCATGTCGATTGTCACCGCCTTAACGTAACCCAAAGCCAGGCGCAAAATCGCGGTGGCGATTGCTGAGCTACCAATATCAACATCTATTTCAAGATAATTAGGCCCTTTATGGTAATAACAATTCAGGGCTTTACCTAATAGGCACGCAGAGTAATTTCCAACTGCAGTTTTCACGATCCATGGTCCCATGACAATTTTGTTCACGATCTTGAACCTACTGTTGCGAAAAGCATCCGACCCATGAATGAATTGATACAATAGTGAATTAGAGTGAATGGGTTCGTCAATTTTGCTTGAAAAGTAAAACACCGCGCTGTAATGGTCCCGACCAGGGACTTGAAGATTTATCGCAATAACAAAAATCTTCGAGGAACTTTCAGGGCATTTGGTATTTCTCAAAGCGGCCATAATACGATTATCGGGCCTGGCAAGTAAATGATCAAGCTTACAATTGGATCGGAGCCAGTCGACTCCGGCAGGATTCAGCAGGCAATCTCCGGCTGGTGTTTTGGTTTTGTTTGAGAAGTATTTAGGACCACGAAGGGAAAATACTTCGCCTGGTGGAGATGCCCAGCCGTTGGAACCTGTGCGAAGGTCTACATGTTTTAGAGAACCACCATTGATCGCTTCTTCTCTCCAGTCTTCTACGGTGGCGGTGGTGTCACGGTGGTGGTGATGGCGGCATTTTGTCGGGCACATTTTGGGATCTCCGCCGTGATGGAAAGGGAGTGGGTGTGAACTGTGAAGATGAGGTAGGAATGGAATACTTTTGACCTGAGGTTCTCGGAAACAACGAAAAGGCCACTATGTATATGAGTCTGAGACTTTTAAATGACAACCATAGTTTAAGTGGCAAAAATTAAAGTTAAATTTATTTACAAATAACTTTTAAATACATATAAGCATAATTGGTGATAATCTGTTTTTGAAAAGTTAATTTTATTATAATTTCATAAAAGAGAGACCTGTGGTCAAACCTCCGGAATATGAACCTTAACTAGTTTACGATGATTCAACTTCATGCCCGCTTTTGTTTGGCAGCTAAAAGTCAAATTTTCAGTAAATTTTGATAAAAAATGAAACAACGTGATTAAAAAGTCGAGGAAATTTGTGGATCCAACACGATGTATCATGCATGAATGAAAATGAGTTGAAGAAAAATAAATTGTCGACTTTCATAGTATATAAAAGAGGTATTTGATCCATATTCTCATTGAACGAAGAGTTGTTGTGAAAAAATATGGATCGAGGTAATATATATGACACGATATGCAGTATATATGATCACAAACAAATAACAAGAAAATGACAAAGAATTAATTGGCAGAGAAACATAGTATTTTATTCAATTGACTGACATGAAAAAAAAAAAAAACAAATACAATAACTGTGTCCACACAATTATTTTATATTTCAGTAATACAAAACTTGTGAAAATAGTTTAGTATTTATAGGGGTGCATATCAAACCCTGAAAATATAGCAAAAATGGAAACAAAATAAAAAATCACGTGAAATAAATGAAACAATATTTTTTCAATAAAAATACGTGGAAAGAAGGAAAAAGAAAATATTTTTTTAAATTCAACATAATTTGGGTCAAAAAAACAAAACAAGGTGCAATTCTTAGCGTAGTTTTCAAAATAATTCCCCTAGAATGGTTAATGTGAAAATCAGAAAATGTATTATTGTATATTTGTCGTTTAAAATTCTATAAATTATCCTTATATTAATATTGCTCGCAACAAAATACGAGCAAAATAAGGAGTTATACGTTTTAATTGTTTATTGATTTTTATTTAATCCTTTTTATTGGCATGTTGGTTGGATGTCAACGGCTAAAGTGCCAAAAAAAAAGACAAATATCAACTAATAATTAAACAAGAAGAATTTCCACAGCCAAAATCTTGCTTTATATTCAACCTTCATGATTCATGTTGATGGACGGTTGGAAATTTCATAATTAAAGACTATTTTAAATCAGATCGATTCGTTCTGTTCCGTTCCGTTTACATATATTAAGAGTGTGTTTGGTAGAGATTTTTGGGGGAAGAATTGATTTTTGAATAGTGATATGATGGGAAATGTGTGGTTGAAAAAGAAAAAAAAGTATTTATGTGATGGAAAATATTATTTTATTGAAGAATGTGTGATTGAAAATGAAAATTGATTTATTGTAGAAAATGAGAAGTTGTACCAAACAGGCTTTAATTGTCAAAGTCAAACTTTACTGTGCTACATTTGTTACGATTGAACTTTGTACTATAATTATTGCTTTAAACTTGAACCAAGACCAATATTCATATAATTGTAATGTTAATTTTAAGACAAGGTTCCAATTTTAGGTTGTGTTGAGATTTAATCAATATATTTATGATTTAACTTGTATGAAAGACGTTACTTTCACGTTCCTTTATAGGGATGACAATAGGATGAAACAAGACTTGGAGGACCACTACCATTCCAACCTTGACATGAATGAGGTTCAAACACACTCTAAGATATTTTGTCTTGAAAAAATATTTAGGGCCAATTTGATTTTTTCGAAAATAATTTTTTTTTAAAAGTGATTTTTTGAGGATTTATGGTTAAAAATTAGGAAAAAACTATGAGTACTTGGAAGAACGTAAGATTGAAAATGAGACGACGGGACAGCTTCAACGGATTCTTTCTTGAACATAGCACCGAACCAAGCCTAAAAGGCTAAAACAAGCTTACTAGTCAAATAGAGAAGTGAACCCCCCGTTTGATTTTAATTTTTCTTAAATTTCATTTTTAAATCGTGAATTCATAACTTCATTTTTATAACCACATGTCTAGGTTGGACATGATTCGATTTGATCTCGATTTTTCGAATATTTAATAAATGGAACTGTCGGATCCAAATTTAATTATAAAATCGTTCGGGGTTCGGTTCCATTCTATTCGGTATCTGAGTTCCGTACAATAATTAATTTTTTTTATATATTACAACAACGCTATATTAATTCAATTATGACGTTTTCAATTTTAACTCTTACAAAATAACGTAATCCAATCTCGTAATATCTTTTGCACCTCTCTTTTTTGAGTTCTTAAAGACAGTTAAAATCACATGAAAGGAAGATAACTAGTTCACAATAATAGAACGATAGAAATAACACTACGGTAGAATAATAGATTTGAAGTAAAATTAAGGTCAATTTGATTAAGTTGGCCTTGGTTGGAAATTAGAAATGGTAAAATTATATTTTGGATTTGGACTAAATTAATTCATTAGCAAATTTGTTTTAAAAAAAATAAAATAATTTGACTTATTTAAGATAAAAAAATTAAAAAAGGGAACAATACATAAATCCTATATATAAAAATTACATTTAAAAAATAACAAACTTCAAAAATCTTTTCAAAAATCAGGTGTTAAATCAATTAATTAAATATTTTTAATTATAATATAATACAATTATCCCAATTTATTAAATCCAAATCCAAATCATTTTCTTTCTCTCTACTTTCCATCCTCTCCCTACCAATTCTCTTCATCGGAGGCGGCCATCTACTCCGGCGACTGCTCCAGCGACAGTTCTGGCAATCTCTCTGGCGGCCGCTCCGGCGACTATTCCGATGATCACCCCGACGCTCTCTCCGGCGGCTATTTACGATCCCTCTGGGAAACTGTTCCAACGACCATTCCAACGCATGCTCCGATCAACCCACCCACCCCATCCACGAATTTCCAACTTCCAAAAAATTTCCAAAATTTCAAATCACAATCGGTCACAAAGAGTCACAATTAACCAGCCACAATAAGTCACAAATGGTCACAAACAATCACAATCGATCATAAACGGTCACAACGAACTACCCGATAGTCAAATCGCGATCTGATCATAGACAGAAAAGGTTCGTCGATCAGAAAAGGTATTTTTCCCCTGTAACAATAGCAACCTTAAATCTTCTTATCTGTTCACAGAAAAGAGTACCGCACAGATGTCTATTATACAGAAGCCTCAATAAGTGTGCATAAAAAATCTGGTTCTCTCCAACCTTTCCCCTCCTAGCGTCAACAGAGAAACTAAGAACTGAGGGTGAGCTTGCTTTTCTCATCACCACTACCACTAGCCGGTTCCGCTCTGGCCATCGATGCTGATCGACTGGCTTAGTATTCTCCATTGATCTCCTCCTCCATCGCCCTCCCCTCACCATAGAGTACTAATCCTCCTCTTTGGCGTGACCTTCCTCACACTACTCAAATTAGGCGAAGGTGAGGCCACCTTAGTCTTATTAACGGGTAGCGAAAACGCTTCCCCACTGATTTTTAGTAAGAGAGCCGATCTAATTTTTGGAGAAGAGAGAGAGTGTCATATTCGATGTAGTAGGCGACTGGTCTCGCGAAACTCCTGCGAGAGAAGTTGTAGGTAGCCGGAATTTAGAGGGTGGGGTGGGGAAGAAGTCACCGATCTATTTTTTGGGTAAGAGTGCTGATCTAAATTTTGGGGAAGAGAGAGAGAGAGAGGGAGGGAGATGAATCAAAGATATGACTAATTCACGTTATTTCTAGGTAAGCGAGTGCTGTAATTTTTGGGGAAGAGAGAGAGTGTGTTAGGCGTGCCAGAGGTGTAGGTGTAATTAATTTGTTTTAATTAATTTAAAAATTAGTATTTACCACCTGATTATTGAAATTAAAACTTAATCCCTTGTTTTTTGAAATGTAATCTTTAAATGCAGGTTTAAAGGTAAATTTCTCTTTAAAAATTTAGGGAGATTCGGTTCTCAGTCAAGAACCGAGACCCGTCAATTTTCGATTCAAATACCCGTTGGCCGTTTGGATATTTAACTTAAGAAGAGCCATTGAGTTCAGATCGATTTAAGAGTTTTGTTCAAACTTAACCTGTCCTATGAGAAAAAATAAAAATAAAAATAAAAATATGAGAAACCTTTTTAAAAACAATTCGTCACTGGATAACCCTATTTCGTATCAGCAATGTTACTTTTAACCTCAAAATTTTTGCAGGAGCTTCATTTACCATGTCTACTAGTTGGGGTGCAGTACACAGGTGGGCTAAGCCGTTGCCGTTGCCGTTGCCGTTGCCGTTGCCGTTGCTGGCATTCCGATCATCCGGCCGTTTCCTTCCGACCATCCAATCTGCGAGTGCTTTTGTCATCAGCGGCGCCGCTTCTTACGGCAATTGGGCTTTGAAGTCGGTGGCAGACGCGAACCCGGTGGTCGTTGCCGCCAACGGAAATTACGGCAGCAAGCAAGTTATTAGTGTCACCCCGCGGCTATATGATTACATGTTGGCTAATGTTAGAGAGCCACAGGTTAACATCCAATTTTATCTTCGATCGATTTTTTTGTGTTTCCAATATGACACAAATTTCGGTTTGCAATATGAGGCAACTGGTTGATCTTTTAAATTGAAATGGTTAACAACATATTATTTATGAAAATTATAGAAAAATGACATGTGTTGAAGATAAGATTTCAACGAAATAGTTAATGGTTAACAAAGTTTTGTGTTGCACTTCAGATTTTGCGCGAGCTCAGAGAGGAGACAGCTACCATGCGAGGTAGTCAAATGCAGGTAATCATCATGGTTTTGTTCCAATTCAGTTTTCCTTTTTTTTTTTTTTTTTAATCCTGTTTCGGTTTCCTCCCAATAAACTGGACTATGACAGGAGAATTTGTGATTCTCTTGTTGGAGGGTTGGCTAAATTTTATTGCGACTCTATACTCTATGTAATACCTGGAAACCTCATAGTTATTTGATAATTGTTAGCATTAAGGTTGATAAGTTCTGATTTAACTGTAGGTATCGCCTGATCAGGCGCAACTTCTTGCAATGCTTGTTCAAATACTAGGTGCGGAGAGGTGTATCGAAGTTGGCGTCTATACTGTACGTAACCTGGGATTGATTGTCTCTTTTTTGTTGATAGACCATTTTCCCATCTGTAGTAGCTTTGTCCTCTATTTGTATAACAACTGTTCAATATTGAGCCCGTGAAGGAAATTTATTAGGTTGCCCATCTTTTCTATTATGAGTTGATTGTTTGCGTATTTTGACTGGACTTTTCTCCGTGAGCACCTAAATTCAGCAAACTTTGTGATAAAACCAAGTATGATAATGTTCCATGTGTAGCAGAGGACCAAATATGTCTGGGAATATAACAAAGTCACAATTTTTAGTAGCATTCCTAGGATTGACTGATATAATGCACAAATATGGTTTGAAATTGAGGGTTGGGACTTTAACAATTTCAAAACAAATTAGCATGAGAAATCAAGGGTTTGTACATTATTTAAAACCTTCAAATTTCTGGTTATAATTTAATGTTAGGGCATTGTAGCTTCCAAGATTTTGATTCTTCACTGCTAAACAAGATGTGATCACCTTTTTTTGCATTCTTCCCTGGTATCTTTTTTTTTTTTTTTTTTGTGTTTTTTTGAATGCTAAGAGAACCATCTTCCCTCATTCTTGTTGTGCAAGAATATGTCAATCAGCTATGATCCTTTCCTCACCCGTGTATGATTGTGTGCTACATTCACAACTATATGGTCTCACCTTATTTTTGTTAATTAATTCTAATGTTTGCTTTTCTTGAAAGTGCTTAATGTGTGCAGTTAGAAAATATTTATGTGCATTGCTCTGAACTATTCTTACTGTTTGCAGGGATACTCTTCATTGGCCATTGCTTTGGTCCTACCCAAAGGAGGTCGTCTGGTTGCATGTGAGAGAGATGCAAGATCACTTGAGGTTGCAAAGAGATATTATGACCTTGCTGGTGTTTCACATAAGGTATGGTATCGGTAGAAGTTCTCTAAACGTCTCTAGTACCGGTCCTACTCTTCATCTCTATGTGAGAAGTTTCTTAATTGAGCTACCAAAGAGCCGAGAGCCTTGAACTATATGGTTATGACTCTAAATTATAAAATATTTTGATCATATGTAATTGAGCATCTTTTTTTGCCTTAGTAGTTGCAATCCATCAAACATTCTTCCTAAAGCTTCGAAAGAAGAATATAAGAAAATCATATGACTAAACACTATAGGAACTTGCAAAATTTCTGCTCTACCAGAAGTGGTCAATTCTTTTATTTTTCCTTCCCATTGTAGTTCAAAATTTCCTTTTCTGCATTTTATTTCACTCAACTATGACTGCAGTAAATTGTTTCCAAATAGTGATTTTATCTTGAATTTTTATAATAATTTTCTTATGTTTGTAATTTTTCTCTTGTTCTGATATGAATTATTCAGATAGATGTGAAACATGGTCTTGCAGCTGATACTCTGAAGTCTATGATTCATAATGGCGAAGGTTGCAGGTATTTTGTGTTCATGCACGATTTTCTAATGCCATTATTGATGTTCTAATTCACTACATCCTTGCAGCCAATGTTTTCATGCTTTAAATCATGAAGTGCTTGAAGCTATTACCTTAATCTATTTCGAAATAATTGAAAGACCTCTTCTTGGTTTAAATCTTAAACTTATTGTCCAGAAACCTACATTAGTTGCAATCATGCATTATTGAATGGATCATCTGTGATTTTCGTTTGGCAGATATGACTTATTATCACTAGTATAACTCTACAATTACCTTTGACACAATTGCGCAAAATAGTTTTTAATTTTTATAGCTTTATCATTCCATCCCTACCCCAACCAAAAAAACAAAAGAAAAGTAAAAGGGAAAAACAAAAGACACGTATACCCAATAATAAAAAACCATCCACACAAGCCCAACACACTAAGAGATTTTCTTCGGATATTTATGCGATTATGATTTGTCAGTCTTCTATGAAATGAAATCACTCTAACCGCGTGTTTACTCCTCTATGTAGCTATGATTTTGCTTTTGTAGATGCCGAGAAGAGAATGTATTCAGATTATTTTGAATTGCTGCTACAACTGGTTAGTAATACAATATCTAATTAGCCTGTATATCAGTATATACATGCAACCCACAGACTTTGATGGACTAGTAGATGCTGATATTACAGTTCTATGCTTTGTGTATGGAGAAGTTTTGATTTGTCCCATCTTTCAGGTGAGAGTTGGAGGTATTATAGTTATCGACAATGTCCTTTGGCATGGAAAAGTTGCTGATCCACTGGTAAACAGAAATTTAAATCGTGCCAATTTTATGTATATTCGAGTCTGACTGGTATTTCTGGACAGGTAAATGACCCTAAAACTGATAGTATAAGGAATTTCAACAAAAAATTGATGGACGATGAGCGTGTAAGCATAAGCATGGTATGTGAATTGAGTTTTTCCTTTCCATATTCAAATATGAATAAGCAAGCTTCTATCATTTATTTTATCGATATATTGTAGGTTCCAATAGGGGATGGCATGACGATTTGTCGAAAAAGGTAGGCATAGAAGATTGCTGGTGGTTATGTCAAGGCAGGCTAGGCATCCAACCGTGATAGTTTCTTATAGATAATTCTACCTTTTTTCAGATTCAATTCAATGAATACTCGTGTAATTAGCCCTTAGAAATAGATGGATCTTGTGTTCTACTCAACACAAGACCAAATGTGTTGTAGGCTCTATAAAGACTGGCTAAGGAGTGGTTTTACACTTCTGGCCCATGTTTGGTTTGTCTAAAAATCAGATTTTTGATAGAAGTTGATGAAATATGTGGTTGAAAAGTTGGTAAAATTCGTGAATCTCATAAAATGCGTTTTGGAAAATGAGATTGGAGAAAAAATATTTTAAAAAATTGAGATCAATTAGGGACATGGTTAAGAGTTGTAAAAATGAGTGGGCCTGCTCCGACCGACTTGTTTTAGATCTGATTCAGTCTTCTTGTAGTTTTGTTTGAGGCTATGTTTGATAGCCTCTCTGTTCCATGGAAAATGGAAAACATTTTTTTTTTCCATGCAAAATAGTTGTTTGATAAATAAAATTTAGCCAATAAAAAGTTTTTCCTCTTCCCCCTCCCACGTGCTATTTTCCTTGAAATTGAAGAAATGGTGGGAAAACCTTTTCCAGGTTCTTCCATAAATTTTTTTTGTTTTTTGGTAATGTTAACAAATTTCATAGCCATTTTTCATTTTAATGGACAATTTTAATGTAAAACGAAGTCAAACGAACACTAAATTTTGTTGAGAAAATAATTTTTGAGGAAATTTTTTTTTTTTTAATATTAACAAATTTCATTACCAATTGTCAAAAAGAATTCATTTTTAATCGACAATTTTCATGTAAAATAGAGCTAAACGTGAACAAAAAAATCCAAACTTTCAAAAATTTTTCAAGTAGAAAATTATATCAATCAAACACATTTAGAGTGTGTTTGGTAGGGATTTTTGGGGGAAGAATTGATTTTTGAATAGTGATATGATGGGAAAAGTGTGGTTGAAAAAGAAGAAAAAAGTATTGATGTGATGTAAAATATTATTTTATTGAAGAATGTGTGGTTGAAAATGAGAATTGATTTACTGTAGAAAATGAGAATCTGTACCAAACATGCTCTTAATTACAATTCCAAGTAAAACATTTTCTAGAAAAATCTTTTCCCTATAAAACATTTTCTTTCCACTCATTTTCCACCATTGCAATCAAACGGACTCTAATATACGGTTGAGGCTTAGCCGGGACCTTCCAAATCTAAGGCGAATTATGATTTACGAACCCATATTCCTGGCTAAACATATCCAACACATCTTTTAAATTTTTTTTAAAGAAAAAATTAGTATGATTTAAAATTAAGTCAAAATAATAATGAATATTATCATTGATGCGTTTTCATATTAATCGTTTAAGTAGTTTTGGAATTTTAATAAAAAAAATAATTTAAGATAATAGTTGCATTATTATAACTGAAGTATATTTTTAATTAAGTTGGCGAGAAATTGTGAACAAAATGTAGAAGGGTAATAAATATTTATAGCTACAATGACTTTTTTTAGTGTAATTTTTTAATAAATCGAGCTAGTTGTACTGGTCTTCACGTGTCATAAAATCAAGGTCGACATGGCTCGTTCACTGTAGTAGACCAACTCGTGAATCATTCCGACCTAGACTAGACTACTTACGATCAATTTTTAAGATGGCTCCATCTCAAGTGTCGGCCACCCGACCTGTTTTGACACCTCGATTCCAGTTCCTACCTGTCCCAACCCATTATATACCAGATTTTTATGGAATGTGTGATCTTGACTGCATTCTTTAATTTTCTTACCCCTTTTCAAATTACGGTTGGTTACGATGAGCTCATTGCCATTCTCCTTGGGAACTCACAGTCCCACATGCCACAAACCATCCATTAACGGATTACACACTCTAAACTCGCACGTAGTTAAATCATCTTCCATCAAAATCCCTAACCCACAATATAAATCTCATTCTCAATTTGTACAAGTAAATGAATTGAACAGAAGAGAAGCACTGGGCATTGGGTTCTCTTTCGGTATTCTGCAGTTTCTTTGGCATCCACATTCCGCCACAGCAGATGAATCTAGTGCCTGTGACTGTGAGTTCACTGTAACGCCATCTAGACTTGCTTATTGCGATAAAGTTGTTGGGTCTGGTCCTGAGGCTGTTAAAGGGCAATTGATTAAGGTAATTTGACATTCCTTATTTTTCAGAAATTTTCAAAATGGCATTCTCATAATGTTTACAATGAAATGGCTTTGCTTTCTAGTTTATAGTAAGTTCTTCTTATGAATGCTTCGACTAACTCAGTTGTCATTCTCTTGATTTATTCTTGATTGATAATACCTTGAAATTTAGTTATATGTAAGTAAAATTGCTCGATATATTTCTTAAGATATAAAATTTGTTTTGTGTAGACATATTAGCTTGTCATCAAGTAGTTTCGGATAATGTCATGCAAATTTTCTCAGGCACATTATTTAGGAGGCTGGAGGATGGGAAGGTTTTCGATATCAGCTATAATTGTGGAAAGCCCCTTTCATTTCGTATTGGTGTTGGCGAGGTATGTGCATTAACAAATTTTGTTCACCCACAATATTTGCAGTAGAATTCGATATATCTCTGAAATCAGTTATTTCTAAAATCTAAGTGTGATCAATTAACCTTACATTTCATTTCTGTCCGAGGAGAAATTTACCGTTTTAAAGGCTTCTTAGTACTAAATGGTGAAGGCATAATGGTGTCAGTCAAATGCCAAAACTTGAATTGTGTCATGTAGTATACACTGGATTTCTAGACATGGCATCATAATTTTTCAGAAAGCTGCCTTCTGATTAGCAAATTGGCGATACTCATGACTCTGTCATATGTATTCATTCATGTTAGAAACTTCTAACTTGGAAAATTGTACAATTCATTTGTCTAATAATTTCTATTAATCTCAAAATCAGGATTGAACTTGCTTTCTGAACTGTTTTGATAAATATGGATATTGTGTTACCATTCATGCATCCCAAAAATACTACTTTGAAGAACTTGACATTTAAACGCATAGCCTAACATAGTAATTAATGTATTCATTCAAATTTAGGGATTGAACTCATACAGCTCATTGACCTCTGAGAGCATTCGCCTCTTAAAATGAATACTAAATAAAGAAGGCATACCTTTGCGTTTCCACTACTTCACTCAATATTGAAGACAAATTGAGTAGTCACAGAAGAAAATAGATGCATTCTTCAACAAATGACAATTACAACAACAAATTTTCTCCATTTTGGTATGATCGTGCATCCATCTTAGTATCCTCATTTCCACTACTTTCGTCTTGTGAATATATGAAAATTATAATGCCTACATGATCATGATCATGATCATCTCTATGGAACTTATTGTTAAAACTTTGTGTTCTATCTTAAAATGTCAACCTTATTAAGATAAGTGACTCAGACCTTTATAAATTGGTCTATGTTTCCATCTTTATTTGATGTGGAATTTTGTTCTTTAACATGTCCCCGTAAAATGGTGACTCATTTGAGCAAACCAATCTTGAAATTTGTGTGCTCGTTTTTTGAGTCTTAATCAGATCGAATTGTTAATTGGAAGGTCAACCTTATTAGAAAAGTAGCCAAAATCTTTATAAATTGGTTTATGTTTTCATCTTTATTTGATGTGGCATTTTATCCCTTAACACTTGCGGCATGATGTCTTTATGTGTCATGGGTCATCAAGGGATGGGATTAGGGAATTCTAGGAGGTGACGGAGTTCCTGCCATGCTTGCTAGTATATAAGCATTCTCTTACATGAAACTTGCTTCATACTTTACACGATCAAGTACCATATTTTATGTGACCTCTTTTAGGGGGAAAACGTAAGCTGAGGATTCCTCCAGACCTCGGATATTGAATGAGAGGAGCGGGATGCAGAGGAGGTAAACAAATCTCGATTAGTTTATGAGAAAATTCTGCTACGATTTTCTGCTTGGGCATCTTGATGGCTTAGAAAATGAACATGGAACAAGGCTTTTGAACTACTTATTATTGTTTTTGATGTCAGGTACATGCATTATTCTGCCTGACTCAGTTCTTTTGTTCGATGTGGCGTTCATCGGGAAGGCTTAAAAGGTTCATGATTTTGCTTGTAAGACCGATGAGTATTTTGAAGCATTCGGCTTATTTTTGTTTCCCATGTGAAAGTTAAATCTGTCCGGTTCTTAATTCTTGTACAAAAAGGGCATTGGATGGAAACTTAAAGAAGAAAACAAAGAGAACTTTTGTAGTTTCATATTCTATAGCGATGTAAGATCTACTAGAAATTATGGCATTAAACACATCAGTTCTACGAAGTTTTCTGAAGCAAGAATGTTAACCAGAACGAGCCATTTTTGTTCCGGATCATGAGTAAGAAAAATTGTTCATTTCTTTCTTCCTTGTATTTATCTCTTTTTGAGAAATAATAAAAAAAATTATAGAGGTTTTTTTTTTTTTTTTTAAATAACAAAATTGTAGAGTTTTGAGATTGTATTTACGAGCATGATAATAGGAAGGAAAAGTTAAAAAAGCTTATTTGAATAAGAGGATTTCTTAAATCTAATTAAAATATTTTAGAGACTAGAGAAGAAAGTTTACATGGATTAATAATTAATATAACGGTATGTATGTTCAGCGAACAAGTTCAACTTTTCACTAGAATATTTTTCTTTTGAAAAAAGTTATATGTACAGGGGAGTTTCAGAGGGAGCGAGATGACATTATTGGATTGGATGATGGAGAAAAAAAAAATCAATATTTTAAAAATCAACTCAGTCATCGACCAAGAAAAGAGAAATGGTCAAAAGTCAAAAGGTAGAATCTGGATTGAACTAGTGATTTATAAGAAATTAAAAAAATGCACATTTACAAAAATTAGAAAAATCTTATATATACATTCACTTACGTTGAACTGGTTAAACCGAGAATAGGTTACGGGTTTTCCAAAAACTAGTTAGTTTAATGGATTTTGAGATGGGTTTTTAAGTAGAGGTTTTATAAGCTTAACTAGACCAATTTTGGTCCACGTTCTCGATTTTCTCGATTGAACTGCTCGGGTCGATCCAATTCTCAAAACACTGAAAAAATAGATAGCAGAATAATGCAGTGTTGACACTCGGTATCGGCAAAAAAATTTGTGAAACTTCTGTTGAGAATTTACTTAACATGTACAGCGATATCTAAACAATATTTCAATTCCAACTAAAGATCTTCTCTATATTTAGAAATAAACTATGGTATGAATTATACTTTTGTTGAATTCTGCAAACTTCTTTAATTATCTTAAACACAAACAATCACGATCTACAATTCACAACTGTCTAATTGTTCAACCTCTCATAAAAATCCACATAGGGAATAAGAATTAGATAATATAGCTTCTCTTTTATCGTGCTAGTAAGATTATAATTGTGTAGTACGATTTTTCAAACCTTAGTAGCTTATTAATAGAAGTCTAATGAGCTTGGCCCAACACCTAAACTTAATTTGGCCCCATGTTTAATTAATCTAATTAATTAAGCGTGGTCTATTAATTAATTAATTAATTAATTAATTAATTAATCTGATTAATTAATTTGGCTCATTAATAAGTAACCTAATTAATAAATCAATCATGCTACATGTATATCACCACTTATATCATTTTTTACATTTTTCCACTTGGTAATACAATGTTGGACAGACAATTTTTTCACCAAATCAATACTTGCCAACACATGTCAACTATAATGTCAAAAATCAATGTACAAATGGCATTTCCCTTAATTAATTGTCTAATACTTGTCAATTAATTAATTAGTATATTTCATTCTTCTAGTTCTCATTTTGTACGTGAACTACTAGGTCACTAATCACGGTACCTAAAACGTGAATTATTATTTTGATTTAATCAAAATAAGATAAATTAAAACATCATTTTAATTTATTATTAATTCATCAAAATTAATCAATCCACACTCATCGTCTCGAATTAACATCTAACAATGTGTCGAGACAACACATGTGACATGAAATGTCACGTTGTATGACAAAATCAAACTTATTTGTTTGCCTTGAAACTATAATTCATTCGTCAATATGATCCAATCAATTAAGAGATATGAAGTTCGTCAATCTCGATTATCGATCATATCTTTCTTTCCACTATTAAGTCAATATTATTTTTGACTTATGGGTACACTGCAACAAATGATTTCATTATCAACTTAACTGAATAAAATGTAAATCATAATATCTTTTTATTTAAGAGTGATAAATCCTCTATTGATCATTCACTATCTTCATATAATTCTTGACATTGTTGAACGATGTCGTATTAGCAACTCTTGGCAGAGGAACATCCTTTTCGTTTGAACATCCCATGTCCATACACGACATCCTTTCCGTTCGAATATCCAATCAAAACGTATTGGAATTTGCTTGCATGGACGCGAGTGGGCCCGACATATGCTGTCCATGTAACAATTGCAAAAAATGGGATCAACAAATTAGTGCCGTCTAAGGGAAACCGCACACTAAAACCATGAAAACCTTGTGGAAAAAGCTGGTAAGAAGGTACGTTCCTTGGAAAATCTCTTGCCTTCAAAGAAAATGAGGTGTTTTTGAAGAAAGAACCACCAAATATTCCAAGAGGAATCATTTTATGGAGTCCAATACATTTCTTGAAGAAAGGAATATAATTTAGTATCAAAGAACCAAGTCATTGGAGAAGATACTACCATGAGTTTTTATAATGAGGAGTTAGTGCCTCAAGGAGCTAGGGAGTGCCCTGAAGAAGGGAAATTCTCTCATGTTGTTCCAGCAACTCACCATCAATTTCAATAGCAACAAAGGTGAGGTGGATTAAGAGATGGGTCCAGAATAACCACTAGACTCACCAGGGAGGTGGCCACCATGGCCGCAAGCATGAGAGATATAACCTAACAAAATATTGCCATGCATAAGCTGCTAAGGGATATGCAGAGCCAGGAAGGATATTCAGTCCCCCCCGGTACGCAGCTCAAGGAAATGCTTTCTTCCATGACCCCCCGCAAGGAATCTATTACTATGGCGAAGACAAGGTCCAAAGCCAAATGGCTGATTACCAACACTAAACGAGGGAGGAAGCTCCTTCGGAAATGGGAGTTGGTATTGAGACATCCACTGACTATGCCATGGACCGACCCAATAGGGCCCCATTCAACTTTTCTTCAAATTATGATCCGGAAGATGTACCTCAGAGATCTATAAGTGTCTTTGACAGGTTAAGCTCGGGATGACCTAGAAATAGGCAAGGTCAGCCTCCCCTTGCACCATAAATAGGCAACAGGGACCACCTCGGTTCGAAAGACAAAATGAACCTGTCCATGGCAACCTGTCCCAGAATCTTCTACCTAGGAATAGGCGTCAGAGGAGGGCAGAACAAGCTAGAAATCAAGTAGGGCCGTCCCCACCAAATCGAGAACCGCAGGCCATGGAAGATGAAGATTCGATGACTCACAAAGGTCTTGCAACCTTGACGACGATGATGACAACTTGCCATTCTCTCCGAGGGATTAGGGATGCTCCTGTCCCAAGCCACTTCGTGCTTCCAAAAATTCTCAAGTATGATGGGAGAGGTGATCCTCCTAGGCACCTCAACTACTTCAAAACTCCTATGAACCTAAGGGGTTCCATTCCTGCTGTAAAGTGTAGAGCTTTCCACTTAACCTTGAATGGGGCAGCTGAAGTATGGTACACCAGGCTTCCGGAAGAAAGTACCAAAAGTTGGTCAAATTTAAAAAAAAAGCTTTCCTTAAGCGCTTCGCAATGAGCAAGGAAGGCAAAGGGCCAATACAACACCTCCACGACATGAAGAAATAGCAGGGAGAGTCACTGAAGAGTTTCTTGTTTCGTTTCATTGACAAAATGACCTATTGTGTGCAAGTTACCGATAAGGAGGCCCTATTAGCCCTAAGAGGAGGCCTGGATATGAATTTCCTCTTTTGGATGGACGTACAAAACAAAGATCCTGCCAATTATGATGCCCTATTGGAGATGATAAGGTGCGAGATCATCAATGAAGAATTGAAGGATCATCGAAATAGAGCCAATAGAGGACTCTATCTCTCCAGAGGCAACAAGGAAGAGGTCATACTCTCCACTTGATGGAAAACCAGGTCGGACAATCAACCACCCTCAACTCAGGGCAACAATTGGCTGCAACAATAATGAATGCAATACCGACTTTATCTTACAAAGAAGTCAACCCATTGTTGAGGCACACCAAGGAAGGTCTAGCCAATAGTTTCCCCAAAGGGAAAGGGGGAGAGGACGAAGTTCTGAAATTAGAAATAGGGAAAAGACACCTCCTCTACTGCACTTACCATCATTTCTATAGCCATGATACAGCTGACTATGGGGACATTTCTGATACTCTTCTGTTGGGTGGAATATGGCTAAATACTACTTTATAGCATCTTTGTCAGCTGATTGAGCTTCCCCCCAACATACTCCACCACCTCATTAAAGTCTGTAATCTTGGAGTTAAGCTAACCCCACATGTTGCTTCAGTGCAACATTCTCATTTTTTGACCTCCACAAGGCCTCAGCAGCCAACTTATAAGCTTAGAGATTAATCACTGACGCTCAGATAGTTATCCATATTGAATTTCTCTAACGGGTCTCCAATATTTTGTTTTTATAACAAAATATTTAAGTGTTCATTTAAATGTCATTATAGCTGCTCACTTCATGATCTTTTGAAAACTGCAAGTACACAAGATCGTGGTCAAGTAATAAAATGATGAATAGAGTGTTGAACCCACGAGTACTATGTATTTGATCGATTTAAAATTAATTGCAACTTTAATGAATAGAAAACAAATTTTGTTATTTTTGTATACTAATACCTAAATTATCAATTAAACTAATGAAAGTAAGTACATGTGTTTTTCAAATATGTGAGATGCATTGTTAATATGTCGAATCCCCCCTTATAATTCCATTTTTAGTGTAACAATTAAAGTGACAATTTGAAATCATGTTAGTCAATGTTTCTAATTTAATTGAAGAGATTTGCTGCATGTACACGAAAGTTGTACACGCCCCCTCATAAGAGGGGAGGCCAACGATTATTTTATTGGCCGTGGGCCCCCTATTGTGATGGAAGTGTACACGGTACATTTAGTATTTTTCTTAATTGAAAGTCTTTCTCGATAGCGATCAAATTTATTTCCATTATATGACCATTCTATCTCTGGATGAAATATGCAAACATGATAAATGCATTAGTAAGTGATAGAATACCTATTGAAAATGCCCCATTTGAGCCAAATTATTGTAAAATGAGAATGAAAAATATAATCGTTATTGGAGCCCACATAAGAGATAGAAAATTTGAATTTAAATGTTGATGTGATAGATAACAGTCATATTTTTCATTTTAATGAGATAATAATGTAGATTAAACGGGGGCAAAGTATAGATGTATATCTCTATCATCTATCGAATCTTATAGTATTTATTATATTGTACTTAAACTCTATTGTATTTCTCGATAACAATAAAATTCAATAACAATTTAATTGGTGATCAAACAATTGAAAAGAACAATAAAAATGATAATAAAAATCCACAAATCAAATCAAATTAAAGTCAAAATAATTAATTAAAAACTAAAAATATCATAACAATGATTCATCTCATCCTAGCAAAGTATAAAATTAGCATAATATATTGAAAATACAAAAAATCATATTTAAGTGAAAAGACATAACCCGGATTTTTTATAAATTAAGAAGATGAAGGTAAATTTTGAAATCTTGAATCTCTTCAATAGTTTATTGATGAATCTCCACTTGCGCTTTCTCTTCTTTGCCCAAAAATTAAGTTTGAATCTTCATTTGATTGAATTCTTACAAATCATTTTCAATTCTCTCACAAAAATTATGAATTATCCTAATTTAATAATAATAATTGATTAATATTGGAATATGAGATATATATTAGAGGTCTCCGATATATATTCTGCTCTTATGTATTTATAGGAGTAGAAAATTGGTTGAAAATCACGTCCAAATTGATTTTCAAAAGAGTTCCAATCGAATAAAGAAAGTTCCCTTCGCGAGCGATTTTTTTGTCTTCGCACAATAGTCAGTATTTTGACTATAACGTTCTCTTTCGATATCCGATTGAGACGATTCAAAGTGTTTTGAAAAGATAACTCAAAGGGCTGCAACTTATATCAGTAGAACTTTTCTAATTTGAACGTTTACTATGCCAAAAATGGATTTCAATATTCGGTTAAAAATGTGGAATATAATTTGTGCGATTGAAAATTGATTTTGATAATATTTCATTCCTTTTTGAATTCTAACTCCATCCAATTGGCTCCTAACAATTTTCGAAGTATCTTATTGTGTCCGAATCAATTTTTGAATATTTACAATTTGGTCCTTAAACTTTGAATTTTGATCACCATTTTTCACTTCTTTCTTTTGATTTCTCATTCAACCATTGATTTTTACCTATATAAATATAAAATACAACGATTTAGGATATATATTTTTTAAAAAATTACCAAATATCGATAGTTTAGGATTCCGAATAAGTGTATAAAATACAAATCATTTCACATGTGAGAAATATCATACGTGATGGTCTATCCGTAATAACGATATATGTATCTCATTATTGATTACGACCACGAATAATTTAAAATTCAGTCATATGTGATTTATATCTCACAATCACAACTTATTGTGATTAACAAATTATTAATATTTGAATTTACAGACATTATTTAATTTATTAAAATATTAATTTAATTAAATAATAAATTTGTCATAAATGAAATTCATTAATCATACTATTAACATCCAAAATTGATTAAAATGTCTTGAAAAAAGATTTTGGGTAAGTGTAAATACCAAAATAGCCATGCGTAAACCAATAATTTATTTCTAATCCCTGAAATACCCTTCAAGTTTTTTTTAAAAAAAAATTTAAGAGCATCTTTAAGAGATTATCTAAATGCAAAATGCTCTTTATTTTAGAAAGTCAATGCTTAAAAAAGACACAAAAGAGATTCTATATTTTAACTTTTTAAAATAGAGATTGAATTTGACTCACTCTCTATAATTAATGTACAATTATTGCAGTTAATAAATTACACATTTTAATACTCTACTTCTTAAACTATTCAAAATACATTTAAATTGATTGCTCAATTGACATATAAAAAATTATGTTAAATAAAATATGAATAAAAATCAATAAATGTTTCTTAATAAAAACAAAATGAGGAGCAAAAATAGAGAGTTTGTTGGAGTGTATAAAAAATTTGATATTCTTAATTTAAATATGCTCTCTATAATACATAAGAAACTCCTTATAAACAGTCTCTCGAAAATGCTCTAAAATTTTGGCCATTGCATTTTGACAAAACTCGTGTGAACCGCGTGCCACCTAAGGTACATGCCACGTGAATGGAATGTGAACGGTCTCACACTTCTTACTTGAGTACAAAATCTTATCTACGAATATCCTTACACTTTATTACATCCAATAATGTATTATTCGAGAAATATGAATGCTATGCTATCAAAATAATTAGCTTTCAAGACAATGGAACATGTAGTTGCCTACTTTAATCAATGAACTCGTTAATTCAAATAAGGTTAGGTTCCTCCTCAACCCTATCGAAAATAATAGGTAGGTTAGGTTACACCTCTCAACCCTATCAAAAATAATAGGGCTAACAACCCTATCGAAAATAATAGGTTACTCCTCTCAACCCTATCGAAAATAATAGGGCTAACAACCCTATCGAAAATACTAGTACCAATTGAGTTATGTCGATTGACCTCTTTCGGGCAATGATCAATCCCGTCACAAGACGTGTAATGCTTAACTTGAGCACTAAAATTTCCGGAGACGTGTATAACATGATTACTTTAGGAATAATTTTCACAAATAATACATTATTTTGTTACAACATTAGATAAACAAAAACCGACGAGTAATAATGCATCGACAAAACATGCAACATAATTCATAACCTAAATATATGTACACACTATCATCATAATCCTCTTGTGATACAAGTGAATAATCAGAACTCCAAAATTAAGTCACTTGTATAAATGAAAAGTTGGGACCGTGAGAGATTCAACCCCATTTTCTGAACGCTTAGCAAATCTTCCTTTGATTCTAGGTCTGGTTTCTGCATAGGCCTTTCTTGATGCATATCGTATTGTCTTCTCAAATTTTCTGTTCTTTCTTTTCTCTTTATACCTCAACACCTTAGCTTCTCTGTCGATCCCGGAAACCGGGTTCGGGATCCCGTCATTTTTCATGTGCGCGTCGGATACATCGGCTATCGAACCCGGGTCCGGGACCACGCCCACTTCCAAAGATGATGATGAGACCTGCCATTGTTTGCAAAACATACGTAATTGTTAGCAAAATATTAGAGTAACTAGTTTTGTTTTGGTTTCTTGGAATTTCCCTTTTGACGGTTTTCTAATGAGTTAAGATCTAATCCCTAGTTCTGAGAACGGTAATAACCAAAAATACAATAAATAGGGCAAATCATTGCACAAAGTCGATGACAAGGACTGTTTTCAGGTTCTGAAATGACAGTTTTTGATTGACGGTTTTTTAACCCTCAATGAAATTTTGCCAAAGGTAAATATGTATATAACCCTGTCATCGACCTTTGTTCCTATAACATATCTGATGTAAAAGATAGAAAAGCATGCTTCGTGCACACGGAGATTGTACATGTAACATTACAGGGAGACAGATGATGTTTATTCATTGGATCTCGAAAAAAAAGTTTTGTCCCAACCAATCCTTCTCTGCTACCTGTCTCCCCGTCAATCTCCTCGTACAATCTCTCTGCACAAGGAGATTAACCCTAAAAGATAATACAATTTTTCCCACACAGCCTGCACCCAAAAACAGCTCCCGTGAGTATTAGGTCGATAAGTTAGGCATCACAAACACATTTTTGTGATACAAAACTTACTCAAGAACTGATCCGTGACTCGATAAAACCATTGCAAGACTTCATTACCTTTTTAAAGGCTACACCCTAATAGAACATGTGTTGTAGAATAGGTGAAAACATATGAACTGTCATGGATCTATGCTCAAGAAAATTAAAGAAACTGCAGATTTACTTCAGCTTTTAGCCCATTACAATTACTATTAACAAAAAGTTGCTTATCCAAATAAATTTATAAATCAAATTAAGAAACTTTTAAGTTTAGCCAAAACAGTGAAAGCTATTTAATTAGCTAAACAGCACTCTAACGTCAACTAAGGTTAAAAATATAGACAGAAAATGTGAAAAACAGATGAAGAATTTGGGTTAAAAAGCATACACTTTGACTGATGGATTGGGAGTTGAAATTGTACATGAAGGGCTTAGATCCAGTATTATAATCCGTATCATAAGTAGGAAATCCATCCACAACCGAACCCTGAACATGATCCTGCTGAAAATCATTCTTGTTTTGCACTGGCACAACCCCATCAGAACTGTACTGGCACTGCTTTTGATCATCCATATGGCGTTGTTGCTTCGAGTCTCCAGAAACTATATCGAGATCCAGGTATGGATCCATGTCGCTGAAAAAATACTCGCTCGACTTGTATTTTGGCGAGTCGAGATCATCATCCTGTTACGTAAGGGTAAAAACAAATATCAGTTCCGTTTTAAATATGGAAAACAGTAATTAACTTTAAAGGAACAAGATTCATATATATATATACCTCTGTGGTTTCTCCTTTGTTATGAGGCGTTGGCAACAACCAGGAGGCGGCCTCGGCCTCGTCTTCAGAGAAGTACTTGTTCTCGTTGTTGTTATTAACCTGTGATGACTTGTAGAAGGGTACGAAGGGGAGGCGTTCGTGGCGTCGGGCAAGTGGATTCGCGGAGTGTATGTCACGGTCACAGTTGGCGCAGAGAGCCGCCGAGTCGGCCTTGCAGGTGACCATAGCGGGTGCTTGCTCACACACATCGCAAACCAACACCCGAGCATGCTGAGACGCCACCTTGTTGGAATCGTGCACCCTGGCGTCGCAGCCGTGACACAAAAATGCCGTGTCGGCATGGCAAAAAACACTCGCCGGCGATGATTTGCAGGAATGACATAGCTTAGCCGTTAAACTCCAACTCTTACCTCCCATTGTTATTCTTCTCTGTATGTATCCGTCTCTCTCTATATCAAATTTTTTTAACTTCTTTGTGAAAAATACAGAGAGAGAGAGTGGCGATTCAAGAATTGTAATGTACTCAAAACTTTCTTGGCGTCGTGTAATAATGCAAAGTACATAAGCCTCCGGACAGCTATCTGATGGGTAAGGGATCTACGGAATAACGAATAAGAAAATGACATGTGGAGAAGTCTTGGCCAAGTAAAAAACACAATGCGAATTTATATTTCAACCCCCTACATGTACAACACTTAGTGTGTTGTAATTTTTACAACCTCTCACATGGAGGTGGGACCCACTTGAAATATAAATTCGCATTGTGTTTTTTACTTGGCCAAGACTTCTCCACATGTCATTTTCTTATTCGTTTAGTGGGTCCCACCTCCATGTGAGAGGTTGTAAAAATTACAACACACTAAGTGTTGTACAAATAGATTTTTTGTTTATATTTTTGGGAAATTGGAAATGACATTGAAAATGAATTTACAAATCACTATTGTCAAGGTAGAGGAGTCAAAAACAAAAAAAAAAATTGATGTAAAAAGTGTGAAAACCTCTCCAACGAGAGGTCAAATATAGTTACGAGCCATATTAAAATTTTCATTCTTATTTTTCTACTCATTTTTAATCACATAGTTTTTAATAAAATAATATTTGAAAAAATTTCAGAAATAAGAGCACAAATATCACCTATTTCAAAACTAAAAAAATAAGTTTCAAATTTCAAAAATCAGACTTGTTAAAAAATTTATTTAAAAATTAATTTATTAAATATATATTTAATATATTAAAGTCACAATTATATGCAATTTGATCATAATTCTATAATTAATTAGTCACAAATTAATTTGCGACATAATTTATCAGAATTATTGATCACGACTTACTTCTCGGTCACGAATAAAAATTTTATTGGTTACAAATAAAAAATTACAACACAATTTTTTTATCCGTCACAAATCACAAATATTACAAGTCATGACTTATTAGACAGTTGCAAATTATCAAAGTATCGGTCATAATTAACAATTTTTTAGATCACGTATTATTTTTTGATCACAATTTATCTTTTTATTAGTCACAACTTATTTACTAATCACAAATTAAGAATTTTATAGGTCACAGTTATTTCTCGATCACGAATCAAAGTTTTTATATGTCACAAATTGTTTATCGATTACAAAATCAAAACTTTTATTGGTCACAATTCGATTACAACTTAATAAATTGTAAGTCACAATCACAATTTTTAGGTTATATATTATTTATTTGACAAAAAATAATCAATTATTGGTCAATCACGACCACCACTGCCACTTGCGCACCCTCACCCCACTACCACCAGAACACCACGGGAAACCACCACCTCCACCACCAACATAAATGCACCACCGTGACCGCCACCACCAACAACCACCTTCACCACCAACAAAAAGAAACACCGTCATTGTCCATCGCCACCAACAACAAAACGCACCACCACTGTCACTGCCCGTCGCCACCAAAAACAATCTATCATCGCATCGCCACCACTAAACAATCACCACAACAAACACCACTAAAACACAAACTACACCACCCATCTCACAGCATCGATCTCCAGCACCACCACACAAATCGCACAAATCAAAACACATACCACAGATCGACCACCTCCACCATATGTCGGCGCTCAGATCAATGTTGTGACGACTTCGTAGTGTCGCCGCACCAAAGCTCGTCGCGGCCAAGAGAGTAGCGCTCGTTGCGGCAGTAGGCGAAGACTGCGGGTGTAAGGAAAGAGGAAGGTGAGAATCGAGAGTAGCGGTGGTGATGGTTGGACGTAGACGACAGGGGGCGATGGGTGAGAAATGTAGAGAGAAAGGTGAAGGAATGTAGAGAGGAGGGAGGAGGTGACGGGTTGTGGGGTTAGGGTTTGTGATGTGTGTATTGGAGTATATATATTTATTAAATATAATTATTTTATAAAAATACTAATTAAAATAAAACTTCTGATTTTGGAAATATTAAATATGCCATCTGAATTATAAAATGAGATCTTGAAATCTATTAGAATTTGTAATTTCCACATAATATTTTCTATCACATCAACAACTTTTTCTTTTTTTTTAACCACACATTCTCCATCAATCTACTATTTCAAAATATATTTATTCCAAAATAATGTGCCTCAAACAAGCCCATAGTGCAAAACACTATTTATTTACAGTAGATATAAGAACTTTTATTAACCCCATTTCGCCATTCTTTTCACTTTACAAAATTTGTTATCTTTAATATTTTAGTATTAATAAATTTATAATTATTTTAATTTGAAGACTAATTTTGTTTCACATTTATTTTTAAATTTTAATCAATTAATAATTAATAATTATTTCAACAATAAATAAAAACCGTTCATTAAAAAATCAAAAATTACAAATTTGATAATTAATAAATTAGCACTAGAACAACATAAATATATTAAAAACATAAATTAAAGTACAATACAACATTTAACTAAAATAATAATTTAGTATTCCGAAAGGTCTTTTCTCGCTATTTGTAATTTTCCTTGTGTGTTCAATATATTATTATAAAGGGCATTTTCAAAAATGTCCACCTTTTTGGATGTCAATTGAAAAATGTCCACCATTTTAAAATTTGTACCAAATTGCCCATTATACCCTTAATGGAAAAATGAAGCAATTTGTTTTTGTCCAATTTTTCACAAATTTCAAGAAGTAGTTTTCATGAGAAACTACATTCAAATGATATTTTCAACATTTCAAATGTCGTTCTCAACATTTGAACCCTATTTATATTTTAAAAGTACACATGTCAAATCACAATATTAAATGTTCTCGACATTCGACATATTAAATGTCCAGAATGACATTTCTCTACATTTGAAATGTCGTTCTCGG
Organism: Fraxinus americana; assembly: GCA_035079005.1. NCBI lineage: Eukaryota > Viridiplantae > Streptophyta > Magnoliopsida > Lamiales > Oleaceae > Fraxinus > Fraxinus americana. The sequence continues at coordinate 17,984,193 of CM068713.1, read as the reverse complement.
CATTTCTGTGTCAATGAGAAAAATTGCATTTATTGCGATTTGACAATTATATTCTTGAAATAAATAAGTTAGAGTTATGTGTCAAAATTTTATTGGCCAATAATTTTTTTAATAAAGTGTACATTTTTGTGTTTAAATGGAATTATAAATTGTTAACAAGAGTATTTTGGTCTAAATTCTTTCAAAATAGACATTTTTGCAATGGTGGACATTTTTGCAAATGGACACAAAAAAGTAGACATTTTGTAAAATTTCCTCTTATTATAATTTGCGGTAATATTTTTTTGATTTATTAATAGATGCAATAGTTTAGTTAATTAATATAATTTCTAATTTAACAATTTTCAGACTAATATAATTTGTAATTAAATAATTCAAATAAAAATTAGTGTAAAATGGTCTCCAATGATCTATACCAAATTTTGTATAAAAGTCGGTGTAACTATTGGAGAGGAAAAATCAAATTACACCAAATTTGGTGTAAACTATTGAAAATTATCGCAATTTGGACTTTGGAGGGTTAATGCGAGTTAAATTTTAGCATATATTTATAGAATATTTATTAGTACTCAAATATTTTTTATTCATATATGAGGGACTTATTAGCACTATTAACTTTTATATATATAAACACTTACCGAACATGCTCCACTAGTTTCGCTTTGTATTTTTAAGTAATTGTGTGCATTTGATTTATTGTTTTCAATTTTTAGTTTTAAAGATGCCAAATAGGTGTTTAAATAAAATTCCGAAAACAAAAATATAAAATTCTAAAAAAAAAAAAATTCCCTAGAAAAATAAATTTCTAAAAATTTCTAAAATTGATTATTTAAAAAAAAAAATTAAAATATTCATTTAAATGAACACACATATGCATATATTACTTGATAATATATTTACATAAAATTGTTCTATTTTAGTGAATAATCAAAATTTACAAATCTTAAACTAGATCATTAAAATCGAAAATGAATTCAAAACTCTAAACTGAAAATTAAAACACAAATCGAAACGGCCCTTTCATATTTTTAAGTAAAAGTGCTTTTAGTCTCAAGTAAAGCTTTTGAACTTTTAAAAACATTTCACAAACACTCCACAAGAGTATGAACACTTCGTAGGGCATTCAAAATATGATAACGAGTGTCTTTAGATTGTTTTTTGAAATGAAACGACGATTAGAGTTCATATCAATACAACTGTAAATATCGTACAAAATTTCTTCTATGATATCTAAGCGTCGAAACGAAAACCAAGGGGATGAATTTTTCATACCAATCCTTGGCTGGAGAGGGATAAGGGTGGGACTTGGGAGTATTTGTCTAGTTGTGGAAGTGGGAAAGGCATCTAAGAAATGCTAGCTAGTTATGTACATAAGTGTGTATTTTTGTAAATTTGTGGTCCAGTTTGGATTAATTTGACTTTATTCATATTCAGAAAACCATATATTCCTAGTTTGTTTTAAAAGTTTTAAAGGACAAATTTTGGATTTGCTCATGTTTGATACAAATTAAAATTAAAATTAAAATTTAATTTAATCACATATTTTATAGAATTCACAATTTTTAACCATATATTTCATTAAATTTTATCAAAATCAGTAAAAAAAATTAATTTTAATCTTCACCAAACAGGCTATATATGTTTATATTTGTATTTTTTGTGGTTGGTTTATGATATTCCTTTATTCATACTTGAAAGCAAAAATAGAGGTGATCTCTTGACTTTTAAAGTACATAAATTGAGTTGAAGTCTTCATCTCGAAATATCAGTATTCTAAAAAATGTTAAACGTGAATAAATTGGATGTCAAGCTTCAAACTTACCCATCTCGGCGAGATCGGGAAGTAAAAAGGTGTATTCTTATTTTTAATAATTCTAAAAATCATTTAATAGTTAAAATAATATATGCCAAAAATCTAAAACTATAAAAAATGGAATTTTTTTTAATAAAATGCAAAAAACTTGGCGCCTCCTAGACTCGCATTTTAGAACATTGCTCGAATTAAATAGTTTGTGTCAAACTTAAATGAGCTGCATTTCTTTGACCCATGTCGAACTTCATGTCGAGCTCAACACAATATGTGTTTAATGCGTGTAGAACATGAATAGTGTTTAATTGTGCCTAATATGTTGAATCAATGACTTTTTTATTATCAGCCCTGCTATGTATATAGAAAAATGCTGTCAGAATTTTGTCAGAATACCTTAGGCAATTTTTTATTCGATAATGATGCTGTCACATCAGTATCTGGTGAAATTCTAGTAACTCTACTTTTGTACAAGCAAAAAAATCCTTTTATTATTATTATTATTATTCTTAGAACTTAATTTCCTCTTATCGCCTCAATTTTTGACCATTGGACAATGGCCAAAATGTTTTATAGTCGACATATCCACATGTGGATTATGGACCACCAATGTTGGACAATCTCATGTTGCTTTAATCAACTCTACACTTATCAATTCAAATTTGTATAAAATCTTATTTTCAATTTTGTAGGAATAAATATTTATTTATTGCAAGTATAAATAATTCACCAAGATTATGTATCAATTTAATATATAATCTTTTTATGGTTAAAAATTGATTGTCCAACTATTAGAAAATTTTAAAACCAACTTTATAGAAGGACGGGCAGAGGTCAAATTGGAAGTTCACAAGATCCAATGTCACATGCACTTTTTTTATCCTCTCCCACGATGAGAAAAAGATGCTTCTCCACGAACAATTCCGTGAACCTTTTTCTTATCTGTATAAAAGCAATCTTTTCTCTTTTTAGCTTCAAAGAAGAATATGGTTAGGGGTGAAGCTATAAGAAAAAGTTTGTGGGGGTCAAATTGTAAAAAAAATTAATCGTGGGGACAAAAATTAAAAGTTACAAGGATTTTTTTTAAGAACTTGAACACGTTTCAAGCACACGGAGTTATTTCTAGAAAACACAAACATGGACCAAATCAAGTGGGAAGCCTTGTACTTGTATCTCTTGACTCTCTTTTGCTTCACCCGTTCTCGTTTCATAATTTCTTCACTTCAATCCTAGTTATGGTTTCATCCACGATTTCAGTTGGTAGGTCTATTTCAAGAATCAAAGGAGTGACGAGTAGTGGAAACGTAGTTCGACGCTCGATCTATCATTCTTCAAGAAATGAAGAATACGAATTCAATTATCTCACAAGTAGACCTTTCATGAGCTATATGTGACACAAAAGTAGTCGTTACAATCCACGATACCTGCGTTTCTACTAAAAGTTGTCCTCCTCATGTTATCTCTTCCACATAGAGAATCGTCAAACACTTATAATCCACGCTGATACTACTTTTATAAAAACATTCAATAGAAAATCATCCTTAAAATTAGTTTAAAAAGAAATTGTTTCCAATGGTCGGCAGCCAGCACATAACTGAGGTCGAAATAGGATAAGGATGAAGATCAGAAAAGAAAACGAGTCATAAATTTGTAGATGTACAGTGTCAAAATCAAAAGGACGTGAGCTAAGAGATGCGTGGCTATCCTCGTTCCAGCATGGGTCGTGTAATAATGGACCCCGACAAGGATGTTGGGTAAATTAGGACATTGCTTTCAATCTTTTACGTAGCAGCGTGAGGATCTAGTTCCCAACCTACTTAAATTAGGACTTGTTTGATAACCTTTAGTTTAATTTAATTTTGCTACAAGATAGTTATCAATCACATATTCACACAATAAAATATTGTACACGTAAATTCAAAACTTTTCAATCATTGTCAATCACAAATTGTCCAAAAAAATACTATTTAAAACTATGTTTTCAAAATTTTAAGGCCACCAAACAAGAGCAGTGAATTTGGATTCTCACGAGATCTAAACCTTCATTGTAAATGATAAATTGCACGTAACTTTTACGTGACTCAAAAGTTTGAAGAGCAATACTATCAAACTGTTTATTGATATGAAAGTCTCGCAGATTTTACATCCAGTTTCGGTCACGTTGAGATCAAAATTTACATATTTAAATAAGTTAACAACCCAAAATCACACGTTTGAAGGTTGACCAAACATAACCGTACCACATAAAAAGGTTGAAGAATGCCGTCCTAAATTTTCCATGATTTTTAAAGAGAAAGTACAATTTTCCTAATAAGTTTATCCATCAAAAATTTCTTTGATCAAGTTTTGGAAAAAAGTTACTTTGACAGTAGAAAATTACTTTTAAGATAAACAACTCTTTTTACTTGCATCTTTGAGTAACCTTAAAATAAGTAAAATAATTTTTTGTCTCTTTTCCCCCTTTTTTGGAGTGAAGCCTCAATTGTAGAAACAACGATCCTTAATCAACTAGGACAAGATGAATTTGTAATAATTTTTTGCTTCTAAATATCTTTGGATGTTACTTTTTTAACTTGCTACTACCCAAACATGTAATGTAACATATGTCAACTTTCGATCAAAATATTTATTTATCTTAAAATTTATTCATCTACTTAACAAGTGAAAGCTTAGCTACATTTGCAAAAGACAAACAAAAATAATTATAATAATAAATAAATAAATAATACAATAACCAAACATGTTCTGAAATAAAATTACTTTTAAGCTCGGCGAGACGCTCAAACTTAAATTTTTTTGGGATTTATTCCCAGTTAAGTTTTATGGAACAGAATCTTACACTATGCCCAGGTCTTGAATTGCAGTCATCCTTCAAGTGAAAAAGTCACATAGGTCCCGAGGAAAACAATGAAAAGAACATCACCGTTCAGCAATTACAGTTAAAGAAAACAAATGAAAATTCAGTGTTTTCCACGTGTAATGCCCATTAACTTACTGCTGTATAGAAGGCTTGATCATCTAGCTTCTAATCCTAATAGTTGGTACCAAGCCTGGAGTGGCAAGAGATTATTGAGCAATAATGTGAACTCGCGCCTTGCCCAAAGCAGGCTAAATGAAATTCCATTGGGTACAGGATAAGGGATATATGTCTGGTTCTAACATGCAATCTTCTCGATAAAATAAGATCTCCCAAACCGCACATTGACCAGTGAATAAGAACTCTTACATATTTTCCTTCCAGTTTTCCGTATCTTGCTCACCAGCCACAAGGCTCATCATTCATAGGCATACATCAGCAGGCATGATCTCTACATGGGATGCTGCAAGCCCTGTTAAGGGGCATGCTCAACCATTAAGAATGTCAAACAAGCAGGGTTTTAAGTTCATGAACTAACAAGGAGAAAATGGTAAGAGAAATAAAATGCTGATTATACATTTGATAAGAAATATATGAAATATGCAAAAAATTCAATGCACAATTTCTATAGCATGAAATGTGAAGTGAAGCAAAAACTTGTCATTTGAAGAACTACGATCTTCATCACGAGATTGCATCCTTATATATCATCTAATATATAATTCAATGATTGATCAAGATATGTCAACTTTAATATTAATATCATTTATTAAAAAAGAAAACGTGAGTGATCTAATAATTATCAACATTAATATTATCAAGTTGAAATGAAATTCCTCGTTATCTAACATATATCTTTTAAATCACCCTACACATAAAACACAAGAAAGATTGCTCACATAGAATATATTTGAGTCAAGATTTCTGTAAACAGTATCAGACAATGAATCATACATAGCAAAATGCTAAATTTCTTACAGAAGAAGAAAAACGAAAATCCCAATTCACTCTCAGCACTTGATGCTGAAGGAAAAGGCTATCTGAATAAGAAACCTTCTAATATTCAATAGAAATATTAATGCAATAACATATATATATATATATAAAGAGAGAGAGAGAGAGAGAGAGAGAGAGAGAGTTACAATATTAAAACTTGCAAAAGGAGAGAAAAGAACAGAAATAAAGACTATACCTCCAAAAGCCGATCCCAGCCATAACATAACTGCAGGAAGCTTCTACCACTTAAAACTAGAAAAAATTGGTGAACAACTGCAGACATTCTGGATCAGAAAACTGAGAAATGATCAATGCACAATGACAGTATTCTCATTTTCCCTCATAAGTCAAGTGCTCTATCTCCCTCTCTCTCGTCTTGCAGTACTCCTTCATGAGTATTAGATATAGAACATGATCAACAGGTACACCTGACCACTGTGCCTTGATATAGAGCTATTTTCAACTTCCCCTCTTTAACCACATTTGATAAAGATCATATGCTTTGTCAAGCTCTCTCATCTTGAAGTACTTCTTCATGAGTATTAAAAATGGAACATGATCAATTGGTAAACCTGACTCCCATATCTTGATAAAGAGCTCTTCTGCCTCCTTCAATTTACCTCTCAGACAATGACACTTGAGCAATTCAGTGTAAGTTACTATATCTGGATCATACCCTCTTCTCACCATTTCATTATGCAGCCGGAATGCAGAATTAATATGGCCAAGATTACAAGCAGCACGCACCAACAGATTGTAAGTAACTAAATCAGGAAAAGGACCATTTAAGAGCATCTCCTTCTTCAGATAATGAGCATCATCAATATTTCCATTTCTTATTACTGCGTGAATCATGATATTATATGTATATATATTGGGCAGAACACCAAATGTAACCATTTGGTCTCTCACACAGAAAGCTTTTTGTATATCTCCATGCCTCCCATAGCTATCAATTATGACATTCCAAATGAGTGGCTCAGGTATAATTGAATTTTCTAACATGCAATGAAGGTAACCATTAGCTTTGTCTACATCTCCACTAATACACAAACCTTGAATTAACACTTTGTATGTGATGTGATCAGGGGTCACCCCCATTCTTGGCATCACGTTAAAGACGTAGCAAGCTTCATTTGTCTTTCCTTCTTTGCAAAGCATGCCAATAAGGATATTGTATGTAAACACATCTGGCAGGCAACCACATTTAAACATTTCACTTAAGTACTTATACACTTGGCTCATGTGTCCATTCAAACAAAATCCATGTATGACGACATTATATGCAACGACATCCATCCTTGTGCCCATTTGGAATATCTCATCCAAGCAAGTGAGGGCTTCAACCATATTTCCAGTTTTGAAGTAACCATCCATTAGGATAGTCGAGGTTATCATATTTGAGGTTTTTCCATCATGATCATCAACCAATATTTTCTCAAGAAGCTTTCTGGCATCCTCCAACAAACCCTTCTTGCAAAGTCCATCAACGAGAATATTACATGAAACTATGTTTGGTGTAATCCCATGACTAGCCATGGTAGAAAAAAGATCCAGAGCTTTATCCACATTATTCCTAATGCAATAACCCTTCATTAACGTGTTGTAGGTAGCACAAGTGGGAAAAGGACCTCGGTCTAACATCTCGGTAACAAGCCACTCTGCCCTTCCCAGATCACCACTTTTGCAAAGTGCATTCATAAGGTAATTGTGCGTGAGAATATCAGGAATTGCACATTTCTGAACCATCTTATTCCAAAGATGGAAAGCTGCACCTACTTTACCTTGCAAACACGAAACTCTTATCACAGTTACATCCTTACAATAATTTGTTTCAGGTATGGTGCCACTATGGCCCCAAGATATGCTTTCCCTGCAGAATTCCAGAAATCATTTAAAAATCATACGTATTAATAACTAAATATTAAGATCTTACTCATAAAATTTGTCACCGACATTAAGTTTCATATGATCCTCTATTACAATGCCCCCATATACTATTACAAGCCCCCTATCCTCTGACTAATTCCCTCACAGGAAAAAAACCAAATTATTTGATCAGTAAAAAGAAACAAAAGGAAAAAACTTGTGTGTAGATAAATGAATTAAAAGTGATCTAAATTAATTAAAAAACATTTTGAATCTTCAGTTTCGTACTCACAAACTAAAATGGCTAGTTGAAGGTGGTCCAGATTGAAGTGATTTGAGTCAATTATTCAAGGGAAAAGCTAGAGCTGCAGAAAATGAGTGTTACTAACACATGTCCACACAGATATAATCTTGATGAAGGTAGGCTATAAGATGCTGCACCCACCCCGTCTTCACTCCCTGAGAATGACTATTCAACACCTTTTTCAGTCATGTCATTCTCTTCTCATCAATATTGTTTCCTTTCTGATCATGTTTCATACAATGTTTCACAATGACATTACAAAAAGTTGAAAGTCTCTACAATATAAAGAATTCTTGAAGTTGAAAGCTGACCACTCCCACCCCTCCTTTGCTTTTGCCATTGGTGTAAGATATAAGTTTCTGCATTCTTAGAAATTACGTTGAGCACTTAAAACACATAATTAAAATCAGAAGACAAAAAATCCATTAGATTATAAATGCTAAAACTACACCTAATCAAATATTAAATAATCCCGATTCACGAGCAATGCAATTTTTGTATTATGCAGTCTTATTTTCATCAGAAACAAATATTTCTCTAACAAATATCACGAAAAACTGGAGAAGAACAGGCTGACAAAATAATATGAAAAAGAAAAAAACAGTAAGATAGCAAGCAATTAATTACCAAACCAACCTCATGTCTTTTAAACGATTCAAACTGGACTTTAACATTGCATCCAATGCATTAAAAACTGCGCCGCCAGACTCCCCTTTCCCATCCGAGAATTCCTTCTTTTCTGACAACCACTCTTTTGCCCTTGGCTCATTTTGGTCGGCATTTACACTCCTATTTCCACACACTCAATAAACTGACTAAAAAAATAAAAATTCCAGATTTTTGAATAAAATAAAAAGATAATTACTTACATTGGGTTAATTAAGTTGAGGTTGGATTTCGAGCAGAAAAAATCGGTAAAAATAAGCGAAATCTGATCTTTTAACAAGTCGAGGGTTTGGAAGCTGCCGTTTAATATTCGGAGAAGAAAATGGGATTCTTCTGTAGCTATTAAGAGCTGAGATTTCAAATATTGCCAATAACATAATCACAAATCAAACTTAACAGTAAAAGATTAAACGTAATAGGAAAGTAATTAGAAGACTTACAGGTTGCATGTCTCCTCGAGAAATGTTGGGTGAAATGATGCCGTCTGTAATGCCCTTGAAAGAGACGGCGTGTTGCAGCGGCGAAGAAGAGGGAGAAAGAGGGGTGGGGTGGCTGTTTGGGGGTATTGATGAACGTGGACTTCCTAAAACTTTGACAGATGCCCTTGTTCTTGCCCACCATAACGCTTCAAATATGGGAAAGGTGTAAACTATAATAATCAAACTCCAAATAAGTTAATCTTTTAGCGAATAAAGTTCCAAGAATTCATAACAAATTTCATCTACCTTTTAATTGATTTGCAAATTAAAACAAGCCAAATTCCAATTCCGATTCCAATTCCAATTTTGCTTCATCACAAGTCAACATTCTTGTTATTGATAAATCTGTTTCATTTCTTCTAAAAATTGACCCATTCTTCGTAATAAAGCTTCCCTATTTTAATGCCCCCGGTTCTAACATTTTCATGCATATTCATCAGAAACTAACATGTTACCATTCTTCTCATTGTTCTCAACTCAAGAAATATTTCAATCATTTTGGTTATTTAATGGCACAAGAAATGAATGCTACCGATATATTTGATGCCAACCTCGAAAATGCCAATTCCAGTTTAACAAAAGTGAAGAAGAAAACAAAAAAATAAACAATGGGATGTAATGTAATGCATAATGTCAAATTCGACTTTGAACATAGACAAGAATAAAGCCGAAATTAAATAACAGATTGACGTGACTTCATCTTGTACTAAAATGTCAATCAAATAGCCTGCACCTCAATTTACAAGTCAAAGATAAAAGGGAATGACAAAACATACTTTGAATGAAAATCATTAGATGTGCTAAATCACTCCGAAATTTGATATCAGAAAAAATCAAAAGAGCAGTTAAAACATGTCAGCATTTCCTTCAACCTTATTGAAACAAATAAATGCAACATAGGAGAATATTTCACAGCCCTGTAAACTTGGAATTACCTTCACCATGCGCGAAAGTGGTTGGGTTTAAATCCCTTCTTCGCAAATCGAATTAGGTGGACACTTGGGTTCTTTCCAGCCTTCAATAGAATTTGGATTTGTGCATATCGATTTCTAGGGTTCTTCCAGGGCTTCGATTCGGAGTAAGAGTGAATTGGGGATCGAAAGTAAGGGTGAATTTTTTATCGATTCAGCTACACAAACAGGGACCGGGGTTATTTCCAGGCTGACGTGGCAACCATTTAAAAAATTAAAAATTAAAAAAAATCAAAAAATGCAATTGAAGACCCATTCCATTTCGATTTCTCCCAAATCAAACACCACACACTCCATCTTCTCTCAAATCGAAACCCGCACCGGCGAAAACCCTCCCCATGCCTTACCATCTCCGACCGCACATCAGTGGAAGGTAATGCCGCCGCTCCGGTAGCAATTCTTTTGAAGGTTGCGCCGCCTCACGGTTCACCATCTCCATCCAAGGTTTGTTCGTGCAACAAGAAACATTAATCGAAGTTGTAATAAATTAAAGAAAAAACAATAACAAGAAGTATATATGTTTTGTCTTTCAATTTTTTTGTTTTCTGAATTCATAAATAGAACCGGAGGAAATACATGAAAATAACTTTTACTGTAGTGTATTTTCAAAGTGACCTTTAACTAGGAAATGAAATTAAAAAAAAAAGTCAAAATGTAGGTTAACTTCGAAAAAGCCAAAAATACCCTCACTTTGTTAAAAGGAAAATTCCTCACAGGCGACTCTCCTTTCACCGACCCATCTCACCGGCGACTTGAAATTCCACCAACCCTCTCACCGACGAGTTGAAAGGTTAGTTGTTGTCATTAAAAGTGAGGGTTTTCATAGATTTAGTTCAAATTTATGTACTTTTATTTTCTTTATTTAGTTTTGTGTGATTGTTGAGTTGATTTTAGGGTTTAGGGAGGAAGATTCTTGAGTTGGAGGAGCTTGAAGTCGTCGGAAATGACAAAAAATGGCCATTTTCGACAATTCAACATAGTCGGATTATTGAGCCGGCTGTCAACAGCCGGTTTCATAAACCGATTGTTGACAATCGGATTGTTGGGCCGACTGCCAATTGGGCTTAACAGTCGGCCCATATATATAAATATTTTAATTTTTTTTTATAATTTAATATAATAAATGGTATAATAATTAAATATTTTACGTAATCGAAAAAAATTTATATAATTAATTTTAATTTGATAATTACTAATATCGTTAAATAAATCATTTTAATTATGAAATATTATATTTTAAAATATTAGTAACTTCTTATTTGGGTTCAAAATATTTTACGTAATCGAAAAAAATTTATATAATTAATTTTAATTTGATTATTACTAATATCGTTAAATAAATCATTTTAATTATTAAATATTACATTTCAATATATTAGCAACTTCTTATTTTTTCCGCTAAATTTTACTAATAATTGAATAAATCGAATATGAAATAAAATTTATATAATTAATTTTAATTTTACATAATCAAAGAAAATTTATATAATTAATTTTAATTTGATAATTACTAATAGAATTAGCAAATTCTTGTTTCCATAAATTTTTTAGTTTAATTATTTGTTTTGTGTAGTTGTTACAATTCGGTTCACTTAATTTTCTGAGATTATGCTGTATTTCATTATCTTATGTTTAAAGTGCAGATATTTAATGTTTTTTTTTTTTTTTGCAGCATGGCAAGGCTACCTGGAACAGTAACATTGGCAGTTACACAGTTGTGTTGGAGTTGTTGGATGAGCAGCATGCAAATATGCTTCGACATTCGTTTCTTTGGCCCCTGTACGAGTTGAGAGATGTACAGTTCTCGGGGTAGATCCTCGATGCCCTACTGTGTCGGTTGTGTAGTCCAGTCGACGACGATGCACTCCACTTCGACCTCGGGGGTAAGGTCGCCAGTTTTTCCATATTCGATTTTGCTCTCATCACGGGGCTGGAGATTACGGGTGATGATGCAGCTCGTGCCGATGCTCGGATATGATGAACGCGATTACGAGGTGTGACCATATATTGGACAGACTGAAGCTAGGCCTGGTCTACATCCTTGAGAGCATGTTGCGATGTCACCATTGGAGGACTGTAATCGACCTATTCCATCTGCAGATCGTCGACGATCTTGATGTTTTCAACACATATCTGTGGGGCCGAAGATGCTTTGAGGACACGGTGCACGTCTTCACCAGATCACACTCGAGGCCGAAATACGATGCGTACGGATTGCCTCTTGTCGTGCAGGTAAATGTTTAACATAATTTATTACAAACATATTGTTTACAATAAATATGAATATAATAATTGTATGTGTTGCAGATTTGGGCATACGAGACGGTCCCCCTCCTAGGTACCCAGTTTACGAGGCGAGGGTGTTATTGCGAGATCGAGCTCGATGATATCTGTAACGCCCCAATTTTCAATAACTCAAGACGCTACTTAAGTCGAAATATCCTGTAAATAAGTATTCTAAATAAAGGCCAAAATGCGTAAATATTTTTTTCTCAACTATAGTACATTAGAAATAAATGGGGAAACGTCATTTGAATATTTTGCTCATATCCAAGTGTCAATAACAAATAAAATAAGCAAAGTGTCAAAATTTGCAAAAATACTAAAACTTGAAATTTAATTGTCAAAATGGAAACCAACTATTAAAATACTTGTTTCAAAAATCTATAAATTAAATTGTCTATTATTTAATCAATATTGCTCCGCTCATTGCCTTGCCTTGCCGAGCTCCTTAACCTGAAATGGTGGAAAATATTGGGGTGAGCATAACGAATTATACTCAGTGGGGAGACAACAATCAGTCCAAGTTAAATCTAAACATGAAATTAAATTATGAATATAATACTAATACAACATACTGTAGAAATATGTACCGTGGGACATCCCCAAGGACCCAATTTCGATCCCGGACCTATTTACGGTCCTTGACAACATGTTAAGCACATAACAATTTTGCACTGTGGGACACCCCCAATGGCCCACTTTCGATCCCGGACCTATTTACGGTCCCTGGCAACCTTTTCATATGTATAAGCATTTTATCACAATTAAAATCACACATCAAGAATTAATATGGACAAAAATAATCACAATTGCTTAAATGTAAATCCCATCTCAAAGTCTTGGAAATTTTCTTGAAATTGAACTGATGTGATGTTACCGTGTTTTAAACTTTTCCCGCGAACTCGTCTAGCGATGACAAAATTAATATAATTTAGGATACTAAATCCTAATTAATGCTTTAAAACATTTAGGGACTTGATTGGAATTTTTGAAAGTAAAGAAAATGAGTAATTTGAACATTTTTTAAATATTAAGGGTCTAATGATGAAAATTAAAATGTTTAGGGCCAATAAGATAAAATTAGAAAATATTTTATATTCAATTTGAAGAATACATAAATTTTAGGGGTGAAGAAAGAATTAAAATTAAATAAGGGACCAACTTACACTTGTGGTCAAACTTGGGGATTTAAAAAGTGAACTTCCATATTTAATATCACCCCCCATTCCCCAAGCCTTATTTCACGTAGAGAGAGACAGAGAGTTCTTGGCTTCAAGTTTAAGGAGAAATTTCAAATGGGTTTTCACAATTTAATGCTTTTCAACCAAAATTGATGTCGGGGAACGATGTCTAATGCAAATGGTGGCTCGTATGAGAGTGTTCTAGGCGAGAGAGGAAGAATAGAGGTTGGGCTATGATTTGTTTGGCATGAAAAATTATTGGCGACATCGGGTTTTCGAGTGTTCTTAACTGCACTCATAAATCTCACTCATGAGAAGCAAGTTATGGGAAGCAAGGATTGAAGTATGAAATTTCATTATCTTCTGCTTCTGTTTTTTTTTTTTGAACATATATTGAATAGAAACAGAGATTATTGAATCCCAGAAGATTGAAAATTAATTTCGATTGATTTACCGGCACCGAGTTTTGCCGAGAAAGATTTACTGGTTCGAGAGTTCAAATTTGAAATTGGAAGAGCTGTGCAGTGTCAAAAGGATTAGACGATGATGGTAGTGAAATCAATGGAAAATAATTGTTTTAATGCTGAAGGAGTTACCTAGTTGAATGTCCAGATTTCTTGTGAGATTGCAGCCGTGAGACTTGAATGTTTTTGGAGATGGAATTGATTGAATTTCTAGGTTTGACACAATTGAGCCATATAAACGTAGGCTCCAGAATTTAATGGCTCAATTGTGTCAAACCTAGAAATTCAATCAATTCCATCTCCAAAAACATTCAAGTCTCACGGCTGCAATCTCACAAGAAATCTGGACATTCAACTAGGTAACTCCTTCAGCATTAAAACAATTATTTTCCATTGATTTCACTACCATCATCGTCTAATCCTTTTGACACTGCACAGCTCTTCCAATTTCAAATTTGAACTCTCGAACCAGTAAATCTTTCTCAGCAAAACTCGGTGCAGGTAAATCAATCGAAATTAATTTTCAATCTTCTGGGATTCAATAATCTCTGTTTCTATTCAATATATGTTCAAAAAAAAAAAAAAAACAGAAGCAGAAGATAATGAAATTTCATACTTCAATCCTTGCTTCCCATAACTTGCTTCTCATGAGTGAGATTTTTGGGTGCAGTTAAGAACACTCGAAAAACCGATGTCGCCAATAATTTTTCATGCCAAACAAATCATAGCCCAACCTCTATTCCTCCTCTCTCGCCTAGAACACTCTCATACGAGCCACCATTTGCATTAGACATCGTTCCCCGGCATCAATTTTGGTTGAAAAGCATTAAATTGTGAAAACCCATTTGAAATTTCTCCTTAAACTTGAAGCCAAGAACTCTCTGTCTCTCTCTACGTGAAATAAGGCTTGGGGAATGGGGGGTGATATTAAATATGGAAGTTCACTTTTTAAATCCCCAAGTTTGACCACAAGTGTAAGTTGGTCCCTTATTTAATTTTAATTCTTTCTTCACCCCTAAAATTTATGTATTCTTCAAATTGAATATAAAATATTTTCTAATTTTATCTTATTGGCCCTAAACATTTTAATTTTCATCATTAGACCCTTAATATTTAAAAAATTTTCAAATTACTCATTTTCTTTACTTTCAAAAATTCCAATCAAGTCCCTAAATGTTTTAAAGCATTAATTAGGATTTAGTATCCTAAATTATATTAATTTTGTCATCGCTAGACGAGTTCGCGGGAAAAGTTTAAAACACGGTAACATCACATCAGTTCAATTTCAAGAAAATTTCCAAGACTTTGAGATGGGATTTACATTTAAGCAATTGTGATTATTTTTGTCCATATTAATTCTTGATGTGTGATTTTAATTGTGATAAAATGCTTATACATATGAAAAGGTTGCCAGGGACCGTAAATAGGTCCGGGATCGAAAGTGGGTCATTGGGGGTGTCCCACAGTGCAAAATTGTTATGCGCTTATACATGTTGTCAGGGACCGTAAATAGGTCCGGGATCGAAATTGGGTCCTTGGGAATGTCCCACAGTACATATTTCTACAGTATGTTGTATTGGTATTATATTCATAATTTAATTTCATGTTTAGATTTAACTTGGACTGATTGTTGTCTCCCCACTGAGTATAATTCGTTATGCTCACCCCAATATTTTCCACCATTTCAGGTTAAGGAGCTCGGCAAGGCAAGGCAATGAGCGGGGCAATATTGATTAAATAATAGACAATTTAATTTATAGATTTTTGAAACAATTATTTTAATAGTTGGTTTCCATTTTGACAATTAAATTTCAAGTTTTAGTATTTTTGCAAATTTTGACACTTTGCTTATTTTATTTGGTATTGACACTTGGATATGAGCAAAATATTCAAATGACGTTTCCGCATTTATTTCTAATGAACTATAGTTGAGAAAAAATATTTACGCATTTTGGCGTTTATTTAGAATACTTATTTACAGGATATTTTGACTTAAGTAGCATCTTGAGTTATTGAAAATTGGGGCGTTACAATATCCGCGATCATTCGACATACCCGACTGACTCATACTGAGCACTGAGTTATTTGGTGCTGTTACCATTGAGCATCAGTCGCTGCAACGTACGGATAGTGAGTACGTGCTGCCTGAATATATGGCCGAATGGGTCGCAGGGATGTTGCCGACGCTCGGGGGAAAGACATGTGAGGCTTGTACACATATATTTTTTTCAGTGATCGTGAATCATCATACAATTTCCGTGGATATTGTTTTGTCCGACTCCACGATGTATGTGTACAACTCCGACCATTCATGTCTGACCAGGGCCAGCTCGAGCAGCAGTTGGAGCCGATTGCAGTGATCGTTCCGTTGATGGCTGCCAGAGTGGGTATCATTTTTAATAACATGCTAGCCATCGTGCGGGATCAGACGACGGCGAGACAGTCTCGATCGTAAGTATTTATATTTTGTTTTTAACTTGGAAACTTAGTTTTTTATCTAAGCCGTTTTTGAACTAACACGTTTATTATTCAATTGTAGGGGCGATTGCGGCATTTTTGCAATAAAGTATATCGAATTTTTGAGCATAGGACATATGGTTGATCGAATCAACCAGGCATGGATACAAATTTGGAGGAATAAATTAGCGACTGATTTGTACGAATTAGAGTGTGACCCGTAAACATTGTACATTTAATTGTTGATTCATTTATTTAATACTTGTAAATATTGTAAAAATTGTATAATTTATTTTGTAAGATTGTACATTTAATTTTGTTCAAAATATTTGTGTATAATTTATATGATTTATATAAAAATTGTATAATTTATCAAATTAGGAAAAAAAGTTGCGCTAAAATGATTATCCAAATATTGTTCATTTAACAGCAATACCATTACATACTATACTAATCGTCATGCAGGAGAATCTGACTCGTACAATTTCGACGAGTATGGCCGACAGCTTTACATCTGCCACAACGACGTGGTCGAGGAAACTCTCCAGTATAGGGTATTCTTGAAGTTCGTGGACGCCCGGGCCACGCGGTTCAACTACTGGTGGCGACAAACTATTAAGTAGGAGAATACAGTCAGGAACTTCCTACTCAGATTCGTTCGGTAGGGGAAATATAGTCTCAGCATACGCAGCTCTCCAATATTCAGCCGTGTAATAAGGAGAGCATAATGTTCTCGCTGCAAAGCCTCTGTTTAAAGCTATCGCAACTGCATGCTCGCATGGAAAACTCTCCAGTTGAAATCGAGCACAGGTGCGTGTGTTGTCGGTCAGGTCCACAATGTATGCCACATGACGTGCACATTGTACAGAGAAGCGGGACTCGTCTAGCGGTTAAACAATCAACCTCCTCGTAACCTCTGCCGCCTTGAACAATTTATCCTCTTGAGCCGGGGCTAGCCAGTTTGAGCAGTTTTGCGATTCCTGACGTCGTTCGTGAAACCATTGCTGTAGCTTGGTACGGATGTTCTCAATCATTGCGAGAATTGGAAACTCTTGATCCTTCTTGAACAATGCATTCAGAGATTCCACATTGTTCAACGTCATCAAGCTGTACCGACGTCCTGGAAAACGTGATCGCGCCCAATGTTTTATCCCCATTTTTGTAAGATAATGCCATGCCGGGAATGACCTATTTCCTATCTCAACCATAAACTTATTACATTCCTCGATACTATAAGCTTCGGCCGCCCTCCTGAACAATGAAACGATGCCTTGGCCCATGTATCTAGTTTTCAGATTACCCTGTATATGGTACATGCAGTACCCATGATGTGCCTTTAGGAAAACTTCAGCGATAGCATTTATTAGAGACTGACCCCGATTAGTTACGAAGGCAAGATCCTCGACTTCCCTGATCACTTCCCTGAGCTTCGTAAAGAACCAACGCATTGACAGATCATTCTCGCTGTCGACTACGCGAAATGCAAGTGGGTAAATCTGGATGTTGGGATCTTGACATGTAGCAATAATCAGCTTTCCCCGGTATCTCGATTTCAGAGTTGTACCGTCGACTAAAATCACGGGTCGCATCGCATTTTGAAATCCTCTAGTGCATTGTCCAAAAGTCATGAAAAAATACTTAAAGCAATTCTCGCTCCCTGTCTCAATGGAAAAAGTGGAACCGTGATTAGTTGTCGTCAAATTATGGCAGTACCTAGCCAATTTAGCATAACTCACTTCGGGCGAGCCCATTAAATCCTCCAACGCGCATTTTTTGGCCTTCTAGTAGCTCATGACCACTTCGTACTCTCGTCGGACGTCATTAATGATGTCCGAAGGTTTGTAGATCGTCCGTGGGTCCTGATACTTGTGCATTATCTGTCGACCAATAAACCATGACCGAGCATGTCTGTGATTGTTTTGACGAATCCCCAATTCGCAAGTATGTTCCCGTGTATACTTGCGAACTACAAATGACTTGTTCGTATCCATCTTAGTCCCTCGCAACCACCAATAGCAATGTCGTCGATGCAAGCAAGTGTCAACAAGGATTTGGTTGATTTCTTTACCTTGAACTCAAAATTGAATTTCAATGCTAGCTTGTGCAAAGCTGCCTGCAAATCTTTCTTCGTTGCAAACAGTTGCTCAACGTGTAAATCTTCATCATCGGGAACCACGCGTGAAAAATTAGATGAAGGCCCGCTCGTTCCGGCCCCTAAGCTCCCGCCCAGCTCATGTCTCTGACGAGATGAATCAATTAAATCCTCATTTGTAAATTCATTTACATTATCGCTGTCCTGAACTACCGATTGAATTATGTGCGTCGCGGTGATGTCACGATGATGAACAATTGTCTCGGGAATATTAGCGTCATCCTCGCGAGCTATCTCCACTGTATCCTAAAATCATTTGCATTATCGTCGGCTCCATCCAAATGTTCATTTCTACCTTCCGCGTCGTCCTTCATCACTAAAGTCACGTAAATCGGTGTCACTTGCGTTTTGTTCAACTCAAACAGATAATTCACTTCAATATATCAGATGTAACCTTTAAAGGTAGAATTGAATATGGCAAATTCTCTCTGAATTGATATCTCAGTACCATATTATATCGAGATGAATCGACGTTTAGCTTATTCTGTATATCATGGTATAGTTCCTCGTACGATGTAGTCTCTTTATATGTGTTGCCATACTGCCTTTTATATTATTCGTCCATTTCCATTCCCATCGATTATTTTCATCCAATTCAAAATCACCAAAATGATAAATCAGGAGTATAATCATATCTGTCAAGTATAGAAACAAAGAATTTATAAACGGAATTATTCAAAAATTCGACTTACAGCGGGGAACAAAAGTTATTAAAAATAAAACAGTCGAAAATCTAACGTCGATTTTCGGCTGTTTTATTTTTGGGCATTAAGAATTTATAAATGTAATCGAAATTTGTAAATGTAATCGAAAAACTAATACAGATGAATTTTTTTTCTTTCATGCTTAAAAAAATTATACATATGTTAAAATAGTTAGATCTGACCTAACCTATATTTATCGAGTAAAAACATACCATTTAACGAAAACGAAGTTAAAATATACGTAAATATACTTACAAAATCAAAGTAATTGATCGAAAACAATTTTTTTCTTCAACTATCAATATTTTTTCCAATTTTCAGAGTGAAGAAGATGAGAGAGTTTTTATCTGTGTTTGAGCAGATTTTGTAATTTTAAGTATGGACAATTTGATTATTTTTATTTGTTAATTAAAAGGTTAGTATTGTCTTTTTAACACAAACATGTTTTGTAATTGTTTTAGTAACTTAAGGACGTTTTTGTCTTTTTACAGCAAATGGGTCATTTTGGAAATATGGTTAAGTGTAAAAGTCAAAATGGAAATAGGTCAGTTTGACTTGGTCGTTTTTAAAAGAACCCCCAAGGCCCTGTTTGAGTCACCTTTTTGTAAAATGAGAATGAAAAATAGAGCCGTTATTTGGCCCACACAAGAGATATAAAATTTGAATTTAAATGTTAATGAGATAGATAACGGTCATATTTTTCATTTTAATGAAATAAAAAGGTGGTCAAAATGGGGGCTGAATATCTACGTGATTATGAAACCAACAATAAATATTGAATATAATTTGTATGAATTATATGACAAAAAAAATTCATCGACTCGAACGAACGGGGCGAGGTCCATTCCCCCGAAGTGGGTATGGGGCCACTACTCGTCCCGTTTAAAATTAATTTCAAATTTAAGATTTTTATCAAACAAAAATAATAGATTTATCATATTTTTAAAGAGAACATAAGTTATTTCGAACAATTTGGTAAAAAAATAATCATATTTACGAAGTAAAGACATAAAAAAAAGCAAAAAATAAAATAAATAAAAAAGAAAAAGAAAAAATAAAAATAAAAGAGGCGATAAAGGCCTAGCCCCTATCCCGCTCCGTTCCGCTTTAAACGGGTATGAGGATGAGAGTAAGGTAACAAAAATACCCGATACGACGGGGGTGAGAATGATCGACCGTCCCATGCTCGCCCTGTTGCCATCCTTAATCATTGAAGAATTCCAAGATATATTATTCAATTTTGTGCACAATGAACGCGGTAATAACTATAGTTTTAAGAGTTGAAATGTACGGATTACAATGTAGTGTATTTTAGTCTGTTTGATAATTTGTCTCATAAGTATGATGGTTGTTCTGCATTCTTCAGCTCGCAAAATTTAGAGAGAACAATGTAAAATTTGGTAGTCACTATTCAGCGAAATTTTGACACCATTTTCACACACTGTAAAGTTCTCTCGTAATCTTCAAATCCAAGAACAATGTAATAGACAAGCGTAATCCAAGAACATCCTATTCGACGGTATTGGATATTATTAACCTTGTACGGTAAACTAAAAATGAGTTTAAGATAGTGGGATTAATTAGACAATGACTAGATTTGGAAGCTGTTGTTATTTTTTTTGGTCTACACTTCTTTGCAAGTTCATCAATATCTAATTCATCCATTTCCATTATCTTCTCGAGTAGTAGTTTAGTTTGTGTATTCTTGACTGTTGGTTTAGTTGTGTTGGGTTTTTGAGACGCAACAAATTCGGGCGATGATGTAACGGTTGTCAGATTATTTTAGCAACACCATATACTTGGTTCTACTCGATACTACCGATATTTTAGCAATACCATAGACTTGGCTCTACTCGAATACTATCGATACTTATTGTAGATGGATTAGTGGCTTTGATTATTGTGTGGTTTTTTGGGATTATTGTTAGTCCATTAACTTAGCCCATTTATTGGTTTTGTTGGCCCATCAAGAGAGGTGAGTCTTAGCCCAAATTAGGTTGATAACCTAATATATATATACCTATCCCTCTCAAGTAAATCGTGTGGTGTGTTGGTGCAAGAGATGAGTACACAAGAGAGGGCAGCCGAGAGAGAGAGGTAGCTGGCCTTTGTGGGGAGATTTCTTGGTGAGATTCTACCATTGTTACTCTCTTATTCTTCCTTCCTATGTTGACTTCCTAACCACCACCTCCATGATCCTTTGTGGATGTAAATCTTGGAGCAACCAAGTGGAGGAAGGTGTTGAGTCGAGCTTGAGGCGTGTGGTGTCATTTTTGGTGTTTTTCTGAGCCCGAAAATCTGGATATTTGGTGTCCAAAATTAACAAATGGTATCGGAGCAAGTTGGGGTGGATTTCAGGCCATAAAATCGACCAGAAAACGCATGAGAAAATCGATAGAAACTGAAGCAAAAATCTGCCCAAATTTTTCCCAAAAAAATGGGACTTGCAACCTCAATTTTCGGTCAATCCAGTAGGCTTTTGGTGAAACGGAGGCCAGAATTAGGACGTGCAGGTGGAGAAGTATCTGGGAGGTCGACGCGTGGCTGCCGGCGGCGGACGCACTAGCAGCACCGGCGGTGGCACATGGGGAAGACTTTTTCAAACAGAATGTTCCTAGAAACGATATGGACCTTGTGATTTTGTCATATTTCAATTTCGGGCAATACGGTGAAAGTTGGACGATTTTACCCTTGGACACTTAGGTGCCGGGTGTCGTTTTGTGTTGCCGCAGTTGCTGGAGATTTTAAGACGAATGGTGATGGTCCTAAAGTGGTGAATTCGCATATCTCGATATTTACGGACCTTCAGACGTGGTTCGCTCTGTATTGTATTTTTTACCTTTTATTATTGCAGTTAAAATTATTGTGTAGGATAATTTACTTTTCGCATTAAAAGTCTTCGTGTGGGGGTGACGTTAGGTTTGTGATTGCCGTGAAGGGGTAATCAATGCTTGTTGTTAGACTTAGGAATTACTTGTTAATTATTTGCCTTGAATTCTATGTGAATTAGTTACCAATTAAATCTTTCATTATTAGAATTGCACGTGACCTTATGAAAGTTTACTTAACTATTTGGTATGAACTGTGTCGGTACTTTACTTGTGGTCGTTGTTGGTTGCATTTTGTGTTTTGTGCATTTTTTGGGTAAAATGACGACACATTATGAGTTGTATATGTTTTAATGAAAATTGTGATTTTTTAATTTGGTAAAACGAAAATGTTTTTCATAAAATCTTTTGATGGTTGAAATAGAGTGTTTTATGAATGATAATAAAAGGGAAGATTATGAAAGTTGTGAAGCGAATTGTGTCTATGGGTCAAGTGATGAACTGTGTGAGGTTTATTGAGAATAAACTTAGTTACTGCACGAGCATCTATGTGTAACCCCTTCTACATGTGTGATCACTTAATTCTGTTGCATGGTGATATATTACACATTCAATATGTTTGATGTGTGTAATGGTATGAATTAAAATGATCTTAATACTTGTGTAATGTGTTTGCATGTATAGTGGGTTGATATCTATGGCGTACTCCGTTTTGCTCTGTAAGTAGTGTGAGAGAGTGTAGTTAGAAGTAAGAGGGGCAGATATTTCCTCCTTCATCTTTGTGAGCCTATGTGATTTGTGAGATTATGTGAGGCAGTCTGTGAGGGTTATCTTCATTTTCTGTGTGAGCCTCTTTTGTGAGCATCGTGAAATAATCAACTCTTTCTTCTATTCTGTCTGTGAGTGCCAACTTCACCTTTCTTTTTGTGGGATAAATTCTTTGTGAATTTATAAGAGCATTGGTGATGGAGTAACCTTGTGGTGCGTTGGTCAATTTAAATTAAGCCCTAACCTTTGTGGTCGTCACAAGGTGTTGATTTGCCATAGTTGGTTTGTGATGCATTTGACACTGTGTGTGTGTGTGTGTGTGTGTCTTTTAGTAAGATGGAGTATAGATGCCTAGGGGTACTGATTATGCCCAAAGAATAATGCAGTAGTTGTAGCACAACTTTGAGGTGTCGTATCTACAGGGAGATGGAAGAATATTTAAAGGATAAAAAATGTTTAATTGTTCTCTCAAATGTGTAATACAATTTAATGTTGAAAGGTGAAATTAAAATCAATAATTCGAAGCAGTGAGACGTCGGAATTCTCTTAATTGGATTGGATCAATCATATCAATTATTCATTTTTATAACACAATTAGAGGCTTTCATCCCGACACTCTAATCGGAAGATATATTGTGAAAATCAATTTAATTTATAAATGTAATCCTAAAATTTAGACTTAAGACATATTCGCACAATTTTATTGGAGCAAGATCAAAGATCGACCATATACATCAAGCATAAGGCAATAATCAATCCGCCAATAAAGTGAAATTGATATTAAAATTCAACAATTAGTTTAATCTAATGATAGAAGAAGCATGACTGGATCTATTAAAAATATAATAATTGTTAAATCAATCTTAATAATAAATAATTGAAATTGAAGCTCAATAAATAGTTTGATTGAATAGTGGAAAAAGTATGACTGAATCCATGAAAAATCTTGTAAATATTAAAACGATTTCAATATAAACTCAAGAGAATGAAAATCTAAATTCTAACATTGTTTGACAATGAAAAGATCAAATTAAACGAATAAAAGACATGAAATCACCAATTCCAATCGAATTCTTTCGTAGATTCACCAAGATTTTTAGTTTCTCATGTGTTTCTTGAGCCAAAGAGGATAAGAATGGTATATGGGGGCCTCCTCCATATGTATTTTGCTGTTAAGTATTTGTAAGAGTCGGAAATTGGATGAAAATCACTTCCAAATTGGTTTCCAAAAGAGTTCTAATCGAATAAGGAAAGTTGCTTTCGCGCATAGATTTTTTGTCTCTACACAATAGTCAGTAATTTGGTTATAACTTTCTCTTTCGATATCCGATTTAGACGATTCAAAATGAATTAGAAAAATAACTCGAAAAGCTAAAACTTTGTTAGAAATACCTTTTTTCCAATTCGGACTTTTACTATACAAAAAATGGGTCTCAATTTTCGGCTAAAAATCTGGAATATATCTTATGCGAATTAGAAATTGATTTTGATAATATTCCATTCCTTTTTGACTTCTAATGCTTCCAATCTACCCTTAACACTCTCGAACCTTCATCGTGAGCCCCGACATAATTTTTGAGTACTTGCACTTTAGTCCCCGAACTTTCACTTTCTTCAATTCTGGTCATTTTTAACTTGTTTCTTCTTATTTCCGCTACATTTATCACTTGTCCTGCAAAACATGAATTGCATAGAATTAAGCTATATTCCAACATATTAATCAATAATTGCTCATATTTTGACAGTAAAATAAGTATGTAAAAACGTACTTATCAAACTCCCCCAAACTTGAACTATTATTTGTCCTTAAACAACAACAGTATAACTTAACTCTACAAATAACATGGTTTAACAATATGTCGTGTCTCAAGTTTGAAATTGGTAATCAGACAAATGAACAATTACAACAGTGCAAAAATTAAATCAGTTTCCACCTGTTATATGCATAACCTGACGTGTGTGAAAACTTATGTCAACATATTAAGATTATGATTGGTTCAATCCTTGACCCCTAGTAGTCAAATATGTAATTTTCTCGCTCGAGAGATACACACATCCCCAAACTTATGCTTTTCATTCAATTTTCACGGGGTGTATCCTAAGTTGAATCCATTCAATTCTGTTCCTTACCCTCTCTTAGTTTGGATAGACATTACTCCTACAAGTCCACACTTCAACAAGTCGAGATTCTCCTAAATTTTTGATTGCTTTAACCCTTAATACTAGACTAAGTTACTTGCTTCTCGTCAAATGTGTGGTTTTGTCAACTGGATGTTTGGGGCGTAATCAATGTATTTGAATATATTTTTTTCTTTCTTTTCATTTTTTTCTGCATTTCTTTTTCTCTTTTTATTTAAATATCTTCTCATTTGCTTTCTATATAACCCATGTAACGAGTTTTAGGCCGATAACTTCCAAGTCAGATGACCGTAGGGCACCAGGTTTTAAATCACCCTCATAGGCTTAATCACTCGAATTATATAGGCTCAAAAAGATACTTTTTATGTGCTCAAAGATTAGTGTAATGCCCATTTTCTTTTAGACATCCAATTTTTAAAACTAACCTCTAACTTAAAGCTTTCACCTCGTTTTTATCTCACTGAGTTTCAGACAATCCACACAAGGTTTTCATGCATGGAATCCCTATTTATCTCAGTGTTTCCCTCTAACAGTTCAATCATATCCAAACTAGCAAATATTTGGATTTATGGAATACGACACTAGAGGTTATTAGGTTGTATCACTAAATTCCGCTATCCTCTACAAAATGAACCGGATCACTAACTCAATATACCAAACATAAGTAACGTGCATAGAAAATGTCAAGTTTTACATAAACAGGTCTAAACTAATCCAATAATGCACGATTTCATCATTCACAGCTGATACTTATCCCAATGATTCTCAAAAATTTTGAAACTCCATGATATTACTTGTACAAATTCACAACAAAATCCAATAGAATCTTCCCCCCAACTAAATTTTGCATTGTCCTCAATGCATAAACATGATAGACAAATGAAAGCAATGACAAATATCACACAATAGTGCAGTGAAGCAACATAAACTTAAAGTATAAGAGCCGAAAGCACTCAATGGAATGATAAAGCGAAGAAGATGACAAAATTAACTAGAATGAAAATGCGAAAGTAAAAGGCGGAAGAAAAAGAACGAACTCTCATTGAGTTGCCTCCCAAGCAACGCCTTTATTTATTGTCTTTGGCTCGACCCAATGTTTCCTCCCTAGCCTACATCTAGTAAGTGTGGTTTCAATTTTCTTTGCAATGCACTAAGCTCCTTGGACATGAGCATTGGTGATGTTCCCTAGTCTATACTTAGTTCATTGTTCATGATTGAACGCAATCGAGACAACTTCTCAAAGTAGTCAGCATCTTCAGCACATGAGCACTGACTGAAAATTCTTCTACCATTATGCACTAGTATAGTTGGTAGGAAATATCATATCTTTCCACATGTGATTGTTCATCATTCAACACATTGAGATGAAAAATCATGTGTTAGCATCTATACTTTTATGTTGCTTTGTAACTCAGGTGATATAGTCGCAAACATCATACATGTTGCAGTACTATCGTCATCACTGTGTTTATTATAGTAGCCATCTCTTCCTTTGTTGAGTCATCAGCAAGTGTCTCTGGAAAGGGTTACTCAAGGATATAACCAATTTTTCATGCCTAAGAACAATTCTCATATTGCGGTGCCAATCAAGAAAGTTTCGTTTGGTTGTTGGCATACAATATGCTTCTTAAATACATATGGTTACTCATGATTCAGTAAATGTAAACGACGAAAAGTAAAGAAATAATATATATAGTGCATGAATTAATTCAACATGGTCTTTTATTAAATTAATTTCGCTCTCACTGTTTAACTCAAATTTATGACCCTCTCACATAAATTTATGGAATCCATACTTGATTCCCAGTGGGCTGGAATCTCATTTGTTATATTAAAATTTTGAGTGTACTTAACAAGCCCTAATAAAACATTTGAGTAGATACTATTATCAATTGTATCTCCATACAACTCCCAGATCATTAAGCCGACAACTCTTTGTCTTCACACATCTTATGTGTTAGCTTAACATGCCTCTAAAATTTATCTCCTTGAGTGTACTCAACAAGAGATAAACATTAGTTAAGTCAAACCCATCATTCAGAAATATCTAATATTTTATAGTGTCAAACATATACCTAATAGACCAACCTTGAGTGTGCTCAACAAGCTAAGATCGATTTAGGACTCTCGTTTTTCACTATAATGATGGAAGGCAAATAACAAATTAACTTAATATTTTTAACGAGGGATTTTGCATGCAAAATGTATCATCGTAATAATCATATATATTTTATTATATATCTAACATGCAGATAAACATACATATAATAGTGTGGACGATTATGGACTTATGCTATCTAGTCTTCCCGAGCCATAAGGAAGACTAGTCGGTCAGTTCCTAGGGGGTATAGCATTGATTCGTACAATGCTCCATCTCTATGGTCTCTTCCTCTTCTTGTATCTCCAATTAGTCCAGCTACAACTTGTATCCTATATAGTTGACACGCAGGCCTAAATAATATTGGACACATAGGCCCATAATAATAACAACGGACTCCCAGGTCCAAAATAAATAAGAGCTCTCGGGCCCATAAAACAACAAGAATAAAACTAACCATTCAACACATCCACATGGTCGAGTCCATAATCATCCACTAATTAAACATTCATCAAATAAATGCTTTCCTATATAATATCTAATATTATATGCAAACATGTTTCAAGTTTCTAGCAATTAAAGTCGTCTAAACTAATTTAGACAAATGGTTCGGAACAATTAAATAATTAATTAATTAATTTAATTAGCGAATTTATTTAATTAAAATCAAATTTCAATTAAATATCAAATTAGAGTCCAACTCTAATTCTACAATTATAGGGCGGGACTATTTAATTAAAATCAAAATTTAATCAAATACCAAATTAGAGCCTAACTCTAATTCCAATAAAAATTTCAGGCGAGATAATTTAATTAAAATTAAATTTTAATTAAATATCAAATTAGAGTCCAACCCTAATTATAATCAAATTAATACGCTTGAATTTAATTGAAATCAAAATTTAATTAAATACAAAATAAGAGTCAAACTCTAATTCCAAGATATTAGGGCAAACTTATTTAATTAAAATCAAATCTTAATTAAATACCAAATTAGAGTTCAACTCTAATTTCAAAAACAATTTAGGGCGAGACAATTTAATTAAAATCAAATTTTAATTAAATGTCAAAATTAGAGTCCAACTCTAATTTCAACAATATATTAGGGTGGATAATTTAATTAAAATCAAATGTTAATTAAATACTAAATTAAAGTCTAACTCTAATTTAAAATGAATTAATATTTTACTTTAGGATAAAACTTCTAAATAAAATAAAATTCACTTTAGAGTCAAAGTTTAATATTTAAGTTAAAATCTAATTTTAACGATAATATAAAAAGTCGTCAATTTTAAATAAAATTTTGAACGGGTCAAAATTGAATTTTAGGTCAAACCATTTGAAAATCAAATTAAAATCATTTTAATATTTAAATTCAAAACTATCTTGAAAATTGTAAATTGGCCAAACTTCCAAATTAAAAACAAACCCCTTCAATTTTGAAAATTGCAAGACAGTCCTTCATTTAAAAATTGCAAAAAGACCATTCTCTAATAATTGCAGACGGGGCCCTGTAATTTCAAAAATTGCATCACGAGCCCCCACCTCCACCCGTTTCTGAATCTGAAAACCCTAAAAGAAAAAAAAAACATTTTTTTTTATTTCTTCTCTTCCGGCGGCGCCGGATGAGGCGGGTCATCGCCGTGATGGCCCGCAGCCTCGAACGAGCCGTCATTGGCCGCACCGCAATGGCGACTTGATATCAAGTAGCGCTCGCTGCAAATTGCACGCGGCGATCGTTGCACAATGTGATCATGTTGCTCTCCCTCGGCGGCGAGCCTGCTGCCGTCTGTGGCAGCAGGTTTTGCCGCCATGATCGGCGGTGGCGGTGGCCCTTTTCCGATCTATTTTTTTTTGATGAAAAATTATTTTCTTTTTCAAAACAGATTTTTTTGAAGATGAAAAATAATTTTCTAAATTGCTACATCCAAAAAACAAATATGAACAATCAACTTTTAATTGTTCAATCATTCGAAACAATTTCTAACAAATACAAAGTAGGCTCTGATACCACTGTTGGGAATTTACTTAATAATGCACAACGGAAATAAAATAATTTTCAATTCCCAAACGAGGATCTGCAATGTGTTTAGATAGAAACTGTGATGAGAATGATACATTTGATGAATTCCAGAAACTCTTTTGCTTTTCCTTGAACTCCAATAATCACGATCTGCAATCCAATCTGTCCAATTGTCCAGCCTCCAATGGTGATCCACACAGAGAACAAGAATGACGGCTAGGATTTTCTTTTCTTGTACTAGCAAGAATAATGAAAAATTTCATACTGTTTTCAAACCCTAGTAGCCTATTAATATAAGTCCAAATGGGTTCGGCCCATCTGTTAAACTTAACTCGGTCCAATATTTAATTAATCAAATTAATTAAATCTGGTCCATGAATTAATTAATCCAATTAATTAATTCGAGCCCATTAATAAACAACCAAATTAATTAATTATCCAACACTTGTCAATTAATTAATTGGTAAATCTCATTCTTCTGATTCTCTTTTGTGTGTGACCCATTAGGTTCCCGATCACGATGCCTAACGACGTGAATTATTATTTTGATCTAATCAAAATCGATAAATTAAAACGCCCCTTTTAATTTATCACTAATTCACTTTCGTTGTCCCAAATTGACATCTAGTAATGTGTTAGGGCAATACATGTGACGAGAATTATCACGAAGTATGATAAAATCAAACTTCTTCGTTTACCGTGAAACTATAATCCTTTCGTCAATATGATCCGATCAATTATGAGATATGGATATGTGTCAATCTCAATTATCGATCATATCTTTTATCCCACTGTTAAGTCAATGTACGTCGAAAACTCTTTTCCGACTTACCTTGGCCAAAGATTTCATTATTAACTTAATTAGATAAAATGTAGATCATAATCTCTTACTATCTAAGAGTGACGAATCCTCTATTGATCATTTACAAACTTTATATGATTCTTGACATACCCGAACGATGCTGTATTAGCGACCCTTGGCAGAGCAACATCCAACACCACCAAAGTATGACTGTCCTCATAAGGTATCATGATAACCTCAAGTCAAAGGACCAATTCCACTACCGAACGTTAGAGATTAACCACTAACACTCAGATAGTTATCCATGTGGAATCTCTCAGCGGGTCTCCAATGTTTTGTTCTATAACAAAACATCCACATGTTCATTCAAGTGTCACCACACTTTAGCTTGTGAGATCAGCTACTTACTTCACAAGTAAGAATGCCACACGCGATAGTCTATCCGTAATAACGATATCCGCATCTCATTATTACTTCGACCACAGATGATTTAAGATTCCATCATATGTAATTTGTATCTCACAATCACAACTCCTTGTGATTAACAAATCACCAAGACTTGAATCTACGGATTCTATTATTTAATTTATTAGAATATTAATTCAATTAAATAATAGATATTGCCATACATATGCATTGATTACATATATATTCAAAATATTTATGTCCAAAGTTGATTGGATCTAGGGCATAACACTTACACCACCTTCAACAAATCACATAGCTTCAGTGGAGAAATAACCTTGTAAAACGTTCAATATCAGATCACATAGCTTCAATCAAGCCAAGCACTGACTTTGTGCAATTATAAAGGACCTTTAATCCAGATTAACCAAATATATGCTATTCTCATATAAGCAAATAATTATAGGTCAATACATGAATTTCAAGTCAAAAAACTATGCTGTTTTATATGATGCTAGAGCATTGTCTAATAGGAAAAAACTTTCTAATCTGATCTCCTGGAAAATCCATATGGATTGTTCAAATCCCAACCTGTGTTGAATACATGCTCAGAATTTTTGAGTTGGTACTATTCCAAAGTCTTCAATGTAGGTTTAAATTTCCCTTCAAGAAGCCCAAGAACAGAAGGAAGTTCAGTATCTTCAAGTGTTGAACATTGATGAAGCTGTGTTCAGTTAATAAACACAAAATTTGGTCCACCATCAGTTACAGAAATGAAACAAAATAACCTTAACAATTACTATTGTTTAGACCACCATAAAATTGAAATCCCAAATAATGGAGAATTAATTTGGACAAGAATCAAAATTTCATAGTGAATGATTACAAGGTAAAATTAAACTCACCATCTACTTCTATATATAAAAGAACCAAAGCGGTCGACAGTGAACCAAGAAACTCATTTATAATAGCTGCAAAGGGAGACCAATAGAAAGGACCATAAGGAATGGATGGGCGTAAATGGATTTTGATTTGGAAAGAAACGGAACTCACAAGTCGGGAATGTTTCGTTGCTGCCGGGATGGGAGAAGAATTGGAACTCACCTGTCGGGGATGTGGCATTGTCGGGACGGGATTTGAATCTAAACTCATCTATCGGGATGTTTCGTTGCTGGCTCAAGATTTGTTATACACAATTTGAGGAAAAAAGTTGTATTCTTTGCAATCGTTTATTAAAGTCATTTTAATATTTCTCCCTCACGTGCTTTTCCAGGTTGTTTTCCCTCCATTTCTAATTCTCAGTGACACGTGGGCCTTTTTAAAACCATGTCAAAAAGGAATGTCATTGACCCTGTCCGACAAGCATTATTCATTTTTTATTGAAAAATGCTATAGGTACCCGTCCACTTACTTGCTGGTTTACCCGCTGACGTGGAAAATGAGGGAAAAAAACTAAAAAACCAAAAAAGAAAACAAAAGGAGGGAAACCAGCGTCATGCCCACCAAACCCACCAAATAACCGGGAAATCAAAATCAATTGAAACCTCTTGAAATGGTCACCGGGAAATCAAAATCAATCTAAATTCCCTCTCTCCCTATCTCTATCCTTCCCATCTTCGTCCACCGAGTTAGCAATGGCCACCGCAACCGCTTTGCAACAAACCCCAATCACCTTCCAGTCTCGGTCGCTCCTCTCCGCCCAACTCTGTTCCAGGCCCAACGTCAAATTCCTCCTCACTACTGGCGTCAAGCTCCCGAAACTCACAATCAAGCCCCTACTCCGTCGTAAACGCGACGGAGGCAGTGCATCTGGAGCAAGAATGGCTGGCTCTGCTGCCGGAAGCTACGCCCTTGCCCTATCTCAAAACGGTTATGAGTTTTGATGAATAAATGTGTAAAAGCATTGTTTTTAGGTTCTTTACCGATTATGAGGAAGACCTTGATTTCTGTCAATCTGATGTTGATATGGCTTTGGATGAAGATGATATGTTGTGCGAGATGTGTGACGAACATCAAATGTAGTTCATGCCTACACCTACGTTTACGGGAGACACGTGCACAGAGATGCATATATCTGAACCAGCAGTCACTTTGTCAAATATTGGGACACATGAGCATAGTGATACTTGAATGCAAAAACAATTTTTTGGGGCTCGTTTTCGGTTATGATTTTGTCTACTGAATCCGAATGCTCTTGTTGTCTACCTACGGAATGTATAACCTTTGGCGGATATTAGATGCCAAGGAAATTTCAGGAACCTTGTAGTTTTGTTATAGGAAATGAGTCCATGGTTTAAGCTGTATCTGTAATGGAGTAAAAAAGTTTGATTAGTCCCTGAACTTGTAATGCAAATATGAACATTCATAGAGTCATTTCTTTATCTGTGGAAAGCATGTTCAGGTTCAATTATTAAATAGCCTTTGCTGGTAGCCTGGTTTATTACCTTTTAATTGTATATAGTATGCTCGAAAAACAAATTCAGCAGTGTTACTTCTGAATTTTGGATAGGAGGTATTTACCAAGAAAAATAATAAGAACGGTAGAATAAGTTGACTGTTGAATTGGAAAGCCAGATAGATTTGTCTTTAGAAGTAGTAAATTTGGTGGAAAGAAATGTGATGGTAATGTGCAATATATATTTCTTAGATTTAGCTTTTAGGGATACCTGGTTCCAGTTCATGCCTTTTACAGTGGATGAGAAATGCTAATGCTTTCTTATTTAATGGGAAAGAAATAGAAATTGTAAACAGCAAGTGAGAAACAGAAAATGTAAACATTGATATACCATTATCAAAAGGTCTACACCCAATTCACAATGACAATTCACATTTACAGCCAACAGCAACTACTTGAAACACTATAAAATCCATTAGAGGACATCTAAAATACATTGACAAAAAATGTAGACTCCATTGACAAAAGATCGTCTATTCCGTTCTCACTGCATGAAGACCGCAGAGAAGTGGCTGCCAAGGTGTTTGAACGTCGTCTATTCCGTTCCCTTTCCTTTCTCATCCTTGTAGATTCAACCTCATCAATGTGTTGCAACTCATCGACCAAAGCAGCTGCTGGTCCAGATTCTAATATCCCTGTGGGCGACCTCTTGCAACTATATTTGAAATTCTACATCTAGCAAGATTATAAACGACCATTTGAACTCACATTAGCCATAAAATACTCAAATTGTAAATCTTAAATGTTGATTTTTATGGAAGACCATAAACTTCATATTATGGTGGAAATCACAGATTTGAAGGAGAGTGTCTGTCTAAACAACTCAAATTACTAGAGAGAGAAAATTCTGTTAAACTGAGACTCGTTTCAAATTTACAAAAATACAGCAATAATCGGTAATAACTCCATTTTCAAAAGATCCAAGACAAAGAACAAAAACAGAAATGATAAACTCAGAGATGGGTTTTGGGAGATTTTTGGGAGCTTCCTTCGCACTCGAGGAGGGCTGCTGGAGATTGTTGGGAGCTTTTCTTCGAACTCAGATACGGGTTTTGGGAGCTTTCTTCGCTTGCTTTCTTCACACTCAGATCGAATTTTTGAACTTTTTTGGCAGCTCTCTTCGCACTCAGGGAGCTTCCTTTCGTTCAGTGTGTAAGGAGGGGGTTGGGGTTCCGTCGCCGTCGACGGTTATCGAGATTGGGGGAGGAGTGATTTGGGAGATTTCACCTTGATTTTGGGTTTCCTTCGCAGTCGATTTCCTTTGATTTTGGGGGAGTGAATTGTGAAATGAGAAATGGTGTTTGAATTTGGGGATTTTTCAGATTTGGGCCGGGTCACATTTTGGGACCGAGTTGCCACGTCAGCAGGTAACCCAAAGTGTATTGGAACGGGTACCTGTAGCGGGACTGTTTTTTATTTACAAACATCTGAAATCATGTTTCTCCACAAATGACTCTTCACATGGCAAGAAGATAATGCCGTCCGTTGCCACGGTGGATTCCATCTAGCCACCTCACAAGCCCTTCAAACGAATGTCTATAATAGATGGAGCAAAATTCATCTAAGTTCAGTGACCAATCAGATGTATATCAAAGTTCAGTGACCATAACGTGACAAAACTCAAAGTTCAATGATTAATGAAACTTTTTATCATATTATGTTACTCCATCTGTCAACCACTTTCTGTCTAAGTGGCATAACCCTATAAAAAATCAATTTTGAATTAATTCAAGTGATGCATATAAGGTATTTATGAAAATGAGAATGTGAAAAGTGACATTATCTAAAAGGTCGCAGTCTCTCTTATTTGAATTCATTTGGAGCAATTAAATAGATGTATATATGTGTATTTTTGAAAATTTAAATATGAATACGAGTTCAAACCTTGTTTTATATTAAAAAATGACAATATGCAATGAATTTTATTGAATTACTATATATGAAAAATTAACTTTGGATCAATTCAAATAATGCATGCAAGGTATTTGTAAAAATGAGAATGAGAAAAGTAACATTCTCTATCATTTTTTAAAAGGTTGCAATTTATCTCATTTGAATTCCTTTGGAGCAATTAAATAACGCATTCATGTGTGTTTGTGAAAATTTAAATATGAATATGAATTCAAACATTATTTTACATTAAGAAGTGACATGATTAAACACTTTATTTGTATTTTTGCATATGAATTAAGATGTTAAAATTTAAAAGTGAAATTCTCGGTCACTTTTTTCTAAAAGGTCGCAATCTATTTCATTTGAATTCTTTATGATCAATTAAAGAGATGCATAAATACGTGTTTGTGAAAATTTGGATATGAATATGAATTCAAACTTTGCTTTACATTGAAAAATGATATGATGTAACACTTCATTTGTATTTTTGTATGAGTTAATTTGCCGTAAATTAAAAATGACACACCATGACACACCGTAAATTAAAAATGACACACCACGTAGTATAACAAAACCAAACTTGTTCGTTTACCGTGAAATTATAATCCTTTCGTCAATATGATCCGATCAATTATGAGATATGGATATATGTCAATCTCAATTATCGATCATATCTTTTATCCCACTGTTAAGTCAATGTACGTCGAAAACTCTTTTCCGACTTATGAGTTCACCTTGGCCAAGGATTTCATTATCAACTTAACTGGATAAAATGTAGATCATAATCTCTTACTATCTAAGAGTGACGAATCCTCTATTGATCATTCACAATCTTCATATGATTCTTGACATACCCGAACGATGCTGTATTAGCGACCCTTGACAGAGCAACATCCAATCCCATTTGTTATATTAAAACCTTGAGTGTACTCAACAAGCCCTAATAAAACATTTGGGTAGATACTATTATCAATTGTATCTCCATACAACTCCCAGATCATTAAGCCGACAACTCTTTGTCTTCACACATCTTATGTGTTAGCTTAACATGCCTCTAAGATTTTATCTCCTTGAGTGTACTCAACAAGAGATAAATATTAGTTAAGTCAAACCCATCATTCAGAAATATCTAATATTTCATAGTGTCAAACATATCCCTAATAGACCAGCATTGAGTGTACTCAACAAGCTAAGATCGATTTAGGACTCTCGTTTTTCACTATAATGAAGGAAGGCGAATATAAATATGACTTAATATTTTTAACATGCCTCTAAAATTCATCTTCTTGAGTGTACTCAACAAAAGATAAATATTAGTTAAGTCAAACCCATCATTCAGAAATATCTAATATTTCATAGTGTCAAACATATCCCTAATGGACCAGCTTTGAGTGTACTCAACAAGTTAAGATCGATTTAAGACTCTCATTTTTCACTATAATGATGGAAGGCAAATAATAAATTGACTTAATATTTTTAACGAGGGGTTTTCATGCAAAAGGTCTCATCGTAATAATTATATATTTTTTATTATACATCTAACATACAAATAAACATACATATAATAGTGTGGACGATTATGGACTTATACTATCTAGTCTTCCCGAGCCATAAGGAAGACTAGTCGGTCAGTTCCTAGGGGGTATAGCATTGATTCATACAATGCTCCATCTCTATGGTCTCCTCCTCTTCTTGTATCTCCAATTAGTCCAGCTGCAACTTGTATCCTATACTAGTTGGCACGCAGACCTAAATAATATTGGACACGCAGGCCCATAATAATAACAACGGACTCGCAGGTCCAAAATAAATAAGAGCTCGCAGGCCCATAAAACAACAAGAATAAAACTAACCATTCAACACATCCACATGGTCGAGTCCATAATCATCCACTAATAAAACATTCATCATATAAATGCATTCCTATAATATCTAATATTATATGCAAACATGTTTCAAGTTTCTAGCAATTAAAGTCGTCTAAACTAATTTAGACAAATGGATCGGAACAATTAAATAATTAATTAATCAAATTAATTAATTAATTTAATTAGCGGACTTATTTAATTAAAATCAAATTTCAATTAAATATCAAATTAGAGTCCAACTCTAATTCTACAGATACAAGGCGGGACTATTTAATTAAAATCAAATTTTAATTAAATACCAAATTAGAGTCCAATTCTAATTCCAATAAAATTTTAGGGCAAAACAATTTAATTAAAATCAAATTTTAATTAAACGTCAAATTAAAGTTCAACTCTAATTATAATCAAATTAATACGGTTGAATTTAATTAAAATCAAATTTTAATTAAATACAAAATAAAAGTCAAACTCTAATTCTAAAATATTAGGGCGAACATATTTAATTAAAATCAAATCTTAATTAAATACTAAATTAGAGTCCAACTCTAATTTTAAGAAATATTTAGGGCGAGACAATTTAATTAAAATCAAATTTCAATTAAATGTCAAATTAGAGTCCAACTCTAATTTTAACAATATACTAGGGTGGATAATTTAATTGAAATCAAATTTTAATTAAATATTAAATTAAAGTCTAACTCTAATTTAAAATGAATTAACATTTTAATTTAGGATAAAACTCCTAAATAAAATAAAATTCAATTTAGGGTCAAAGTTTAATATTTAAGTTAAAATCTAATTTTAACGAAAATATAAAAGTCGTCAATTTTTAAATAAAATTTTAAGCGGGTCAAAATTGAATTTTGAGGATAATCATTTGAAAATTAAATTCAAAACCATTTTCAAAATTGCAATTTGACCCTCGGTTTAAATTTAAAAACGGAGCCCCCCAATTTCATAAATAGAGGAACAGGCCCTCCAAATAAAATAATTGCACATTTGACCCTAGAAACATAATTTCAGGCGGGGGCCTGCAATTTCGTAAATTGCAAGAGAGGCCCCCGCCTCCACCTCTTCTCTCCCGTCGCTGAAAACCCTAGAACTTACCCTTTTTTTTTTTTTTTCACGGCGGCGCCGGCTAACCCGACGCCGCACACGGGAAAAATGGTGGTGCGCCGTTGGCGCACCACCGTATCGCAGCCGCACGACGCCAGCTGCAGTAACAAGAAGCAGCTGTCGCGCCGCCGCTTCTTTCCAAGCAAAGAATGACAGCGTCGACGCTGTCATTGCTGCGTCGCCACCGCAGCAGCGACGGTCGCTGCTGCGTGACGGTGTCTAGCCCGTGCCGCCTGCCCTGGTGGCGCCGCCGCCATGGCCGGTGGTGCCACGCTTTTCAGATCCAAAATTTTGACTAAAAAAAATTATTTTCTTTTTCCAAAACAGATTTTGAAGATGAAAAATAATTTTCTAAATTGTTAGATTCAAGAAAAAAAATAAACAATTAACTTTTAATTGTTCAATCATGCAAAACAATTTCTAACAAACACAAAGTAGGCTCTGATACCACTGTTGGGAATTTACTTAATCATGCACAGCGAAAATAAAACAATTTTCAATTCCCAAACGAGGATCTGCAATGTGTTTAGATAGAAACTGTGATGAGAATGATACCTTTGATGAATTCCACAAACTCTTTTGCTTTTTCTTGAACTCCAATGATCACGATCTGCAATCCAAGCTGTCCAATTGTCCAGCCTCCAATGGTGATCCACACAGAGAACAAGAATGACGGCTAGGGTTTTCTTTTCTTGTGCTAGCAAGAATAATGAAAATTTCATACAGTTTACAAACCCTAACAGCTTATTAATATAAGCCCAAGTGGGATTGGCCCATCTCTAAACTCAATCTGATTCGATGTTTAACTAATCAAATTAATTAAATCCGGTCCATGAATTAATTAATCCAATTAATTAATTCGTGCCTATTAATAAACAACCCAATTAATTAATTATCCAACACTTGTCAATTAATTAATTGGTAAATCTCATTCTTCTGATTCTCTTTTGTGTGTTACCCATTAGGTTCCCGGTCAAGATGCCGAACGACGTGAATTATTATTTTGATCTAATCAAAATCGATAAATTAAAATGCCCCTTTTAATTTATCACTAATTCATTTTCGTTGTCCCATATTGACATCTAGCAATATATCAGGGCAATGCATGTGACGGGAAATATCACGTAGCATGACAAAGCCAAACTTGTTCGTTTACCGTGAAACTATAATCCTTTCGTCAATATGATCCAATCAATTATGAGATATGGATATGTGTCAATCTCAATTATCGATCATATCTTTTATCCCACTGTTAAGTCAATGTACGTCGAAAACTCTTTTCCGAGTTATGAGTTCACCTTGGCCAAGTATTTCATTATCAACTTAACTGGATAAAATGTAGATCATAATCTCTTACTATCTAAGAGTGACGAATCCTCTATTGATCATTCACAACTTTCATATGATTCTTGACATACCCGAACGATGCTGTATTAGCGACTCTTGACAGAGCAACATCCAACATCACCAAAGTATGACTGCCCTCATATAAGGTACTATGATGACCTCAAGTCAAAGGACCAATTCCACTACCGAACGTTAGAGATTAACCACTAACACTTAGATAGTTATCCATGTGGAATCTCTCAGCGGGTCTCCAATGTTTTGTTCTATAACAAAACATCCACGTGTTCATTCAAGTGTCACCACACTTTAGCTTGTGAGATCAGCTACTTACTTCACAAGTAAGAATGCCACACGCGATAGTCTATCCGTAATAACGATATCCGTATCTCGTTATTACCTCGACCACGGACGATTTAAGATTCAGTCATATGTAATTTGTATCTCACAATCACAACTCCTTGTGATTAACAAATCACCAAGACTTGAATCTACGGATTCTATTATTTAATTTATTAGAATATTAATTCAATTAAATAATAGATATTGCCATATATATGCATTGATTATATATATTCAAAGTGTTTATGTCCAAAGTTGATTGGACCTAGGGCATAACACTTACAAGAAGGTCCTCTAAAGAGCCTTATTCCATCCGAAAATGGGGAGATGAAGCCCGACCAGTTGTTCTGCCAAAGGAGAACCAGTGAGTACTAAAAATGTTTATATTTGAACATCCACAAACATGTTGCTCCAAAAGATGAACCTGGATCTACTCCAAGCTGCCATTTAAATTTCCATAACCTATCCAACAATAAGAAGAAATCATACAACCCGTCGCAGGAAAAATAAATTAAAAATCACCTATCAGGGAGCAATAATCTTTTATCCCATATGAATCAAAGAATTCCAAAACCCATATCAATTCTCTCGATCTCTCTACGCACCTTGTTATGAACAGATGATGTATTGCTTTCAAATCACACCCTAATACAAGCACAAAAATGGTTCTTCACTTTATTCGTTATAAAAGAAATTAGATTTTAGTATATAAAAAAAATTAGTCAACTGCAACCCATCATCTTCAATCTCCTTCCACCCATCTTGTTCGGCACCCAATGCATCTGCACTGCTAGCAGCTACACCACCTTCGATCGAACAAATCCATCACTTTCACCTCTACAACCCCCATTATCGCCTCTTGCTCACACCGATTCCGATCAGCCACTGCTTCTCCCATCGTCACAACACCCATCGCTGGCGAACTCCTTGTACAGTTCCTCATGTTTTGGTTTTGAAGCTCAATTAATTAATTGCTGGAGGAAGGGGGAAAGGGAATGATGGTATCGGTTGCAGTGGAGAAGACAAAAATGTTTTTTTTTTGTTTAATTATTTTATTTCGAAAAATATAAATTCACAATTTTACCTTTCACTTAATTTTTTAAATTGAGTCAAACTAAATTTAAAGGTTGACTAACGGATAAGTGGATGGAATCCGTGTTTTGGACCTCCGCTGCAACTAAGTATAAAGGTTTGGGACTACGGTCGTAAAAATAAAATGTTAGGGTGTATACTGCAGTAAAATGAAAGGTTTGGGACTGGAGCTGCAATTTTCCCTTTATTCTAAGTAATATTGATATATTTATGATTTTTGGTTCTTTCAAATAAACTCTCCTCTATTCTTTTTATATTAAACAAAACAATTATTATTTTCACTGTAAAATTTCGTATCAAACTAAATACACTTTTAGTTTGAGTTTAAATGAGATCTTTGGATTTATGAAGATTTGATGGGATGAGCATAAATCGAGTTGAAATTTGATACGCATTGCATAGCACATAGAACACAACTTGTTAAAGGAAAATTGACACAATAGCACTAATTGAAATTAAAATAATAGACTTGCTTAACACTAGTGAGCTGGTTCACTCATGATTAAGTAGAATTTGGTCAAGGTGTTCAAAGGTAATTCGGATTGAATCACGATAAAACGTACATCAATGAGAAGTTAATTCAGATCATTTACAAAACAAGTTTATTAGCACATCTACGACCGACATCCCCTAGCAACTGATGGAATTAGCGAGAAAGACTCGTGCAGTAAATATTTTTTCGTTCATGCAACGTAAAAAATTAAGAATGTCTACTATGTATCTATTCAAAGTTAATCTCGTTGAAGGTCTCTATGGCTTCCCTATCTTCCTTGGTAGTTTTTAAGGAGAGAAGAATTCTTGATTGACTTAAAACAATCAACTACAATACTATACTTGAGGATGGCATCATGTGGGACGGAAAATAAACATTATATGGGACTTGAGGACAAACTTTCAAAAGTCTCATTTAATAAAAGCTTGAAATCACATGTCCAAATAGGGAAGGGTCATAACCTCAAGACAGTTGATGATTGGAATAACGCAGCTATTGCCAGACATTTGACAAATTTAAGGTAAAAATGGGGTTGATCTTTCGTCAAAATTTGGATAAAGTTGAGTCAAAAGTTCAGAATGATAGGCCATAAAGCGATGTACACGGTGAATCAAGTTAAAAGGGAAAGTCGCCAAAGACAAAGGAGAGTGAAATTTCAAATTTAGGGGTGAATCCGAGCTAAAGTCATATAATACACCCACCACTTGAAGAGTAAAGACTCACACATAAAATTAACACCTATTAAAATAAAGGCTTCAAATGGTCTATTAGAGAAGGTCAATGGGTAAATCCAATATCTATTAGTATCAGTACTCACGATCTAGACAATACCCAGGTAACTCATAAGGCCTCTACATTGAGGGATTTGCTTAGAGTCAAGCTCACTTTTGACCTGTTTGTAGCGTAGTCAATTAGTTTCAATGTGTAGGAAACATAAGAGAGAATTATTTGAACACATGTTAACTGTTATGCGAAAATATATTTCCAATAAAACAAACTGCAAGTGTACGGTTCGTTAATAAGTAATAAAATTGACTTTTTGAGTTTGAGTGTTGTCCCACAAGGATTGATTATTTTTAATTCTAATCACCGTGACCTTAACCGAAAAAATAAAAATGAGAGTGTTTGTGTTTGATGAATTTATAACTAAATTAATGATGCGGATGCGATTATGAATGCTTTAACTAAACTGAATGAAATTTATGTCAAATGCAAGTTGAAGTTTTTCTAATATATGGTGAATGTACTATGATCACGATCCCTATGTAATAATCTTTTTAAATCCAGTTCTACACTTTGACACATAATTGAAATATTGAAAAATCAATACTCCTAAATTATTTAACAGTCTCTCTCAATTAAAGTCAAACATATTCTAATATGTGACCCGACTATATTTCAATGACGGATGCGAAAATACAGGAATGCATGAGTTTTTGTGAGCACTTAAAGATTCACATAGGGTATAGCGGTATATTTCTATCACCTATTGGACTTTATGATGATTTATACCGCGTCGAACTTATTCCCCTTCTTTCGAATGCATGAAAGAAGCCACCACACTCACACAATTACGTATACAATAATTATGGAGAAAAGAAATTCATATACACCATTCAAA
This sequence comes from Fraxinus americana, assembly GCA_035079005.1. NCBI lineage: Eukaryota > Viridiplantae > Streptophyta > Magnoliopsida > Lamiales > Oleaceae > Fraxinus > Fraxinus americana. Next base: position 17,941,716 of record CM068713.1, on the reverse strand, counting down.
CATCCCAAAAACGTGTTTTTGATGTCAAAGATATAAACCTAAAATTTAAATATCATATTACATATTTCATCTAATTCTAGTACATAATTAACCTAGCCTAGCACAGTGGAAAAAGAAAATCCGAAATATAAATAAAGAACGACATCACCAATTCAATTCTTGAGTTTAATCTTTGCTTCGTGGTGTTGCTCTTTTTGTTTTTGCCCATTTTATTCTCACAAAACCCTTATGAATATGTTCTACTATCTTCTGGACGGCTCTCAGGTTTAAATACGTACCATGATGTTGTTTCCATAAGTCTTTCAATCGAATAAGGAAATTAGAAATTCGCGCCAAAAAGCTAACTATGCGACTGCATAATTATATTGCATGCAACCGTATAGTATTCTTGAAAGTGGCCCTGGAATTTGCTAAAGCCATCGATATGACCGCATAGCTTATTTAACTTCCAAAATGTTACAATTTGGTGCCTAACCTCAATTTCACATTTCTCGACCTCTTTTCCCACTTCTTCTTCAAACAAAACTTCATTCTTTAGCTCAATTTGACCAAGCCATCTCCACATCTTCAATTCCTCTTCTGGGTTATCTTTTGATTATTTGCATCTTGATCCCTGAATTTTGGTTTTCTTTCGTTTTAGTCCTTTTTCATTTTGTTTCTCATAATTTCCGACACATTCATCACATTATCCTGAAAAACACAAATTACATAGAATTAAACTATATTCCAACATATTTATTAATAATTATCTTTGTTTGTAGCCCGAAATAAGTGTGTAAAATGCACTTATCAATTCCCCCAAACTTGAACTATTGTTTTTTCTCAAACAAAATTCTATCTTAATTCCACATAAAACATGGTTTAACAACCTGTCGTGTTTCAGGATTGGAATTTAGTAATTAACAAAATGAACAACTTCAACAATGCAAAATAAATCGATGTCCACCTGTTACATGCATAACTCAACGTATGTGCGTGTGAAAACTCGTGTCAATATATTAAGATCATGATTAGCTCAACACTTGACCCATATTAATCAAATATTTCCTTAATTCGCTCAAGGGTTACATACCTCCAAACTTATGTTTTTCACTCAATTTTCTCGGGGTATATCCTAAATTGAACTTATTCAATTCTATTCATTATCCTCTCTTAGGTTGAATACGTCTTACTATTACAAGATTTCATTTCAACAAGTTGAGATTTTCATATATTTTTTATTGTTTCAACATTTAAGACTAAACTAAATTATTTGCCTCACATTAAATGTGTAGTTCTATAAACCAAATGTCTGGGGATTAATCAATGTAATTGTATATATATATTTTTCACTATTCATGTTTTCTCTTTTTTTTTTATAACATCTTATCATTTGCTTTCTATATATAACCCATGTAACGAGTTTTAGACCGATGACTCACAAGTCAGATGACCGTAGGGCACCGAGTTTTAAACCACCCTTACAAGTTTAATCACTCGAGTCATATAGGTTCGAAAAGATGCTTTTATTCACTTAAAAGATTAGTGCAATGTCTCTTTTCTTTTATACATCCAGTTTCTAAAACTAACATCTAACTTAAAACACTCACCTCGTCTTCGTCTAATTTGACTCTATGTTTAGATTTAACTTGGACTGATTGCTGTTTCTCCACTGATTATAATTCATTATGCTCAACCCAATATTTTCCACGCTTTTAGGTTAAGGAGCTCGGTAAGGCAAGGCAATAAGCGGGGTAATCTTGATTAAATAATAGACCATTTAATTTATAAATTTTTGAAACAAGTATTTTAATAGTTGGTTTCTATTTTGTCAACTAAATCTCAGGTTTTAGTATTTTTGCGAATTTTGACACTTTGATTATTATATTTGGTATGGACACTTGGATGTGAGCAAATTATTTAAATTATGTTTCCGCATTTAGTTATAATCTACTATAGTTGAGAAAAAAAGTATTTACGCATTTTGGCTTTTATTGAGAATACGTATTTACAGGATATTTCGACTTAAGTAGCGCCTTGAGTTAAATGAAATTTGGAGCGTTACAGTGTGGCATCAGAGCGCAGGTTTTACCTTTCTGTAGACTTGTGAAAATTTTACAAAAATAAAAATAAAAAATAAAAATGAGATAATGTTTAGTATTTAATTGGAATGCTACCCGCTCTTGCCACGCCATGCCCACTCCGAAAAGGTAAAATGTTTAGAAATTTATTTGATGAAGTTTGAAAATTTTCATTTGCTGGATACCATGAATTTATTATATAACTGCATCTGAAATTGAATGTTTACAACGAAAAGTTACATGAGAATGAAATTTTACTATGATTTATGCAGTTTGAAATGTTTGAAAGTTTGTATCCAGTACATATTATAAACTTTCCCATGAGTTATTATGTTTAGGAGTCGAACTTGTGATGTGAAGTATTTAAAAAAAAATTCAGAAATTATAAGTTTAGTCCTCGGAATTAGACAAAAACTTGTGGTAACCCATTTCAGTGGAATTTACCTTCATAGTTGATATGCCAAAAAGAACGTACGAGAGAGATGTATGAAGAATTGTTTGTGGAATTCAGTAGGAAAACATATTTCGGATTATAGATATTGGTTGCAATTTTATTATTTTGTTTTCCTTTTTGAAAAATTTGAGATAATAATAAAATTTGCTTTTAGCTCTACCGTGTTTTGCTATGATGATTCCTTTTTAGATTTTTTTAAATTCATGGATGAGCATCGTGAATTGCACAATTAAGTGGATGTTGAGACTAATATTGTTATGGTTTAGGGAATGTCTCGTAGAACAAATCGAGCTCCCGCGAATCGGGCTGCTGCAAACCCCCGGCCATGCTGCTGCTGGCGATGCTGGAAACAATCTTTTAAGGGACCTCGTGAATGCTCTCCAGGGGCTCACTCAGCAACAAGCCCCAACAGCTCCACAAAATGCCCCTAATTTACCAAATCCACAGGCTAATGCAATCAACACTAGCATGGTTATTGAACAGTTTCACCGATATAAGCCACCAACATTCAATGGTCGAGAGGGACCCTTAGCTGCAGAGGAACCCTTAGGGCATTAGAACGGATCTTTAAACACATAGCTTGCTCGGACACTCAGAAAGTGTCACGCGCTGTGTTCCAACTTGCTGAGGACGCAGATCATTGGTGGGAGTCATATCAGCGCACTAGGACTGATGCAGAGCAACTTGAACTGACATGGGAAGGATTCAAGGAATTAATATTACAAAGGTATTTTCCCCAGTCTTTCCGGGATCAGAAAGAACTTAGACAGGGAAGTATGTCCGTGGTGGAATATGAAAAACGAAATTTAACCAGTTGTCCAAGTATGCTATCCATCTGGTTGACACGGATATCAAGAAGGCTAGAAGGTTCGAAAGGGGCTTAAGCCCAGAAATTGGAGGAATCATGGCAGGTTTGGGACTCACTACATATGCTGAAACGATTGAGCGAGCACAAGCTATATCCTCTCGCTTAAACCTAGAAAGGACTACTCAGAAACCCACAGAGGCACCAGTAAAAAGGAAATGGGACGGTCAGAATATGGGCAAAGGCAAATATCAGAACAAGAAAGGGAAACTATAGGGAAAAATTGAGGAAAAGGCTAGCACTGAGAAACCCGTATGCCAAAAGTGTGGTAAACAACACTTGGGAGTGCCTGCTCGGAAAGAGGATATGTTTCAGATACAAGAAACCCGGTCATTTTGCTGGTGAATGTCCTGAATTCAAGGGTAAAGAAGATACCAAGAAGGGAAAGGCTTGAGTTTTCTCTTTAACTCAGAAGGAGGCAGAGAAAGATTCAGACGTGATAACAGGTATTCTATCAGTATTCAATATTCCTGCTATCGTTTTGATTGATTCTGGTGCTACGTATTCTTTCATCTCTGTTAGTTTTCATGTTAAGAATGGAAATGTGTGTGAAAGTGTGAATGATGCTCTAGAGGTTAGTACTCCTTCAGGTAAAACTATTATCACTAATCTGATGTCGAAAGCTGTTAAGTTTGAAATAGATGGGAAGAACTTAGAAGCAGACTTGTATTTAATAGACATAGGGGATTTTGATATCATTTTAGGCATGGACTGGCTTAGTTGTAATCACGTTACGATTAAGTGTCATGAGAGGGAGGTGCTCTTTCAGAAACCAGGAGAATGTGAATTCACCTTCTTTGGGACAAAATTCAAAACCATGCCCCGTGTCATATCAATGTTGAAAGCACAAGGGATGTTGAGAGAGAGTACCAATCAAGGATATCTAGTGAGCATCACTAGTGTTCAGGCAATTGAGGTAACTGCTACAGATATACTAGTTGTGCGTAATTTTGTGGATGTATTTCCAGATGATCTGTTTGGTATTCCACCAGATAGACAAGTGGAATTCACGATTGACTTAGTACCTGGAGCTGCACCCATATCTAAAGCACCTTACAAGATAGCACTGAAGGAACTTCAGGAGTTGAAGGTGCAACTATAAGAACTGTTGGATAAAGGATTTATTCGACCAAGTGTATCACCTTGGGGAGCGCCTGTACTATTTGTGAAAAAGAAAGATGGATCAATGAAAATGTGCATTGATTGTAGGGAGTTGAATCGCCTCATAGTCAAGAATAAGTATCCTTTACCACGAATAGAAAATTTGTTTGATCAGTTAAAGGGTGCCATTGTATTCTCCAAGATTGATTTGAGATCAGGTTATCATCAGTTGAAGATTAAGGATGGTGATATACTAAAAACCACATTTAGAACTCGATACGGACATTACGAATTCACTGTGATGCCGTTTGGGTTAACTAATGCACCAGCTATCTTCATGGACTTGATGAACAGAGTATTTCATCAATACTTGGATCGATTTGTAATTGTCTTTATTGATGACGTTCTGATTTATTCAAGGGACAAGAAACAACACGAGGAGCATCTCAGCATTGTATTGCAGACACTTCGACAGGAAGGGTTGTATGCAAAATTTAAGAAGTGCGAGTTCTGGCTCGACCGAATTGGGTTTTTTGGACATGTGATTACCGCAGATGGTATTGAAGTTCATCCAGCCAAGGTTGAGGCAGTCATAAATTGGAGTGCACCAACCAATGTGAATGAAGTTCGTAGTTTCTTGGGATTGGCTGGCTATTATCGAAGGTTTATCGAAGGATTTTCAAAAATAGTTGGGCCGATGACATAGTTGACCAGGAAAGGAATGAAGTTTCAGTGGACAGAAAAGTGCGAGAAGAGTTTCCAAGAGTTGAACAGAAATTGATATCTGCACCAGTTTTGGCTATTACAGAAGGGTCAGAAGGTTTTGTTATCTATAGTGATGTATCGAAACAAGGTTTGGGATGTGTACTGATGCAACATGGAATTACCCTATACATGACATGGAATTGGCTGCTGTAATTCATGCTTTAAAAATATGGAGACACTATCTATATGGTAGTAAGTGCGAGATATATACATAGAGCATAAGAGTCTAAAGTATTTCTTCACTCAGAAGGAATTGAATATGAGACAGAGAAGGTGGTTGGAATTAGTTAAAGATTATGACTGTACTATCCACTACCATCCTGACAAGGCTAATGTTGTTGCCAATGCACTTAGCCGGAAAGGTAAAGGACAGTTAGTTGCCCTAACCAGTCAAGAACAGTTGATCAAGGATTTTACCAACATGAGACTTGAAGTTGTAGCTCCTCCACATTACACAACTACAATGATAGCTGATTTGATTGTTCGACCGACTCTCAGAGACAGAATTAAAGAAGCTCAGGGTAAAGATAAATTTTGTGCAAGATTAATGACCGAGTACTCGCTGGCAGCGTTAAAGGTTTTGAAGTATCAACTGATGACACTCTTATGTTCAAGGGAAGACTGTGTGTACCGAAGGATGAAATCTTGAGGAAGGAGATTCTAGAGGAAGCACATTATTCACCCTATACTGCACACCCAGGAGGTACGAAGAAGTACCAGGATCTACGAAAAATTTATTGGTGGAGAAACATGAAGAAGTCAATTGGCTTTTTTGTTGAGAAGTGCATGACTTGCCAACAAGTGAAAGCCGAACATTAACGTCCATCTGGATTGTTGAACCCACTTGAGATCCCAGAATGAAAGTGGGAACACATAGCAATGGATTTTGTTGTTGGACTTCCTAAATCAGCTAGAGGTCATCAACCTATATGAGGTCATAGTTGATCGTTTGACAAAATCTGCTCATTTTCTACCAGTGAAGATGACTTTTAGTTTAGACCAGTATGCTCAGTTGTACATCAGAGAAATTGTAAGATTGCATAGTGTACCGGTTTCTATAGTGTCAGACAGGGATATCAGATTTACATCCAAGTTCTGGGAAAGCTTGCAGACAGCTATGGGAACTAGATTGAAATTCAGTATAGCATGTCATCCACAGACAGATGGACAGTCAGAGAGAACCATACAGACTTTAGAGGATATGTTGAGAGCTTGCATTTTAGACCTTGGTTGTAACTGGGAAATACATTTACCGTTGGTTGAGTTTGCATATAACAATAGTTTCCAGTCTACTATTGGCATGGCACCATATGAAGTTCTTTATGGCAAAAAGTGCAGATCACCAATTCATTGGGATGAAGTTGGTGAGAAGAGGGTATTAGGTCCAGAAATAGTGGAACAGACTGTAAATGCTGTGGAGAAGATCAGAGAAAGGATTAAAATAGTACAAAAGTCTTATGCTGACAAGAGACGAAAGGAACTGCAATTTGAAATTGGTGAAAAAGTATTCCTTAAAGTGGCTCATATGAGAGGTGCGGTAAGATTTGGAAAGAAAGGGAAATTTAGATCAAAATTTATTGGACCTTTTGAAATCTTGGAAAGAGTTGGAAACGTGGCCTATAGGTTGGCTTTACCACCAAAGTTATCATCAGTACATAATGTTTTCCACATCTCCATGTTAAGGAAATATGTCCATGATCCGGATCACATTGTTAGTTATGAATCCTTGAATGTTAACATGGATGTGACATATGAGGAAACTCCTGCAGTTATACTTGAGAGGAAAGTTCATACCTTGAGGAATAAAGATATTCCTTTAGTTAAAGTCCAATGGAGCAGACATGGTAGAGAAGAGACAACTTGGGAAAGAGAAGATGAAATTTTAGCCAAATACCCAGACATTTTCAAATCAAGTAAGTTTAATTTCAAGAACGAAATTTATTTAAGTAGGGGAGGTTGTAGCGACCCGAATTTTAAAATGCAAATTTTATAACTTAAATTATGTCGCTACGACATTTTCGTCAAATTTTAGAATTTATTTTACGTCTGTCGAGTCGTCTAGCAAAACATCTAAAATAAGAATTCAAAACGATTTTTAATCTTAAAAATTCAATATTTCCTTATTGGGTCGAATTTTACACTACATCTATTTTAAATTTCTCTTGGTCCAATATTTCTCTTTGGCTCAAGTTTAAGTCCATTATCAGCCCAAATCAATTGTCCAAATTCTAGAATATAGGGTTGTAGGGTTTAATAGTGTCAAACCAAAAAAAAAAATCACTCGTTTCCATCTCCAAAAAACTCACTCTCATGGCTGGGCAAACTTCTCAGAAAACTTGGCATTCAATTAGGTAAATTCTTCAACATTGGAATAATTATTTTCTTTAATTTCATCATCGGCTTCTAATCCATTTAACGCTGCAACAGTTCTTCTTTTATGCAAATTTCAAGCAACAATTTAGAACCACTAAATCACTATCAACAAATCAGGTAACTATCTCGAAATTAATTTTTAGTTTCTTTGGAATTATACAATCTCCGTTTTCTTCTCAATATGTTCATAAATTAAAAAAAAAGGAAAAGATAAATGCAAAAAACGAGATTTCAGAGCTTAATGCCGTGAGTCGAGTTTTGAGTGACCTACAACTTCAACCTCTTTCTCTCCATATCTTGCTCTTGCCAGTCTCATTCTCCGGCCTCGATTTTGGCTAGAAATCATTAAAATGTAAAAAACCCAAATTTGAAAAGCTTGATTTTGAACCAGCAAAAACTCCCTGCGTGTATAATGGATTGTGAGGGGCGGGGGGGGGGGGGGGGGGAAGGGGGGGGGGTAAAATTAAATAATGAAAACTTCATTTTTAAATCCCAAAATTTGGCCAAAAGTTTAAGTTATTCCCCTACTTGATTTTTATTCTTTTACAATCCCTAAAGTTTATGTATTCTTCAAATTAAATATAAAATATTTTCTAATTTTATCATATTGACCATAAACATTCTAATTTTGATAATCAGACCCTTAAGATTTAAAGAATTATCAAATTACTCATTTTTTTTTTGTTTTCAAAAAGTTCAATCAAGTCTCTAAAAGTTTTAAAGTCTTAATTAGGACTTAGTATCCTAAATTATATTAATTTTGTTCTTGCTAGACGAGGTCGTGGGAAAAGTTTAAAGCACAGTAACATCACATCAGTTCAATTTCAAGAAAATTTTCAAAACTTTGAGGTGAAATTTACATTTAAGCAATTGTGATTATTTTGTCAATGTTAATTCTTGATGTGTAATTTTTGATTGTGATATAATGCTTATACATATGAAAAGGTTGCCATGGACCGTAAATAGGTCAGGGATCGAAAGTGGGTCATTGGGGTTGTCCCACAGTGCAAAATTTATTAAGCGCTAATAATATGTTGTCAGGGACCGTAATAGGTCCGGGATCGTAATTGAGTCCTTGGGGATGTTCCACAGTACATATTCCTACAGTATGTTGTATTGGTATTATATTCAAAATTTGACTCCATGTTTAGATTTAACTTGGACCGATTGCTGTTTCTCCACTGAGTATAATTCGTTATGCTCAACCCAATATTTTCCACCCTTTCAGACTAAGGAGGTCGGTAAGGCAAGGCAATGAGCGGAGCAATCTTGATTAAATAATAGATCATTTAATTTATAAATTTTTGAAACAAGTATTTTAATAGTTGGTTTCTATTTTGTCAACTAAATCTCAAATTTTAGTATTTTTGCGAATTTTGACACTTTGCTTATTATATTTGGTATTGACACTTGGATGTAAGCAAATTATTTAAATGATGTTTCCGCATTTAGTTATAATATACTATAGTTGAGAAAAAAAAGTATTCACGCATTTTGACGTTTATTGAGAATACGTATTTACAGGATATTTCGACTTAAGTAGCGTTTTGAGTTAAATGAAATTTGGGGCGTTACAATTAGTGCATAAATTGAAGGTTAAGGTAAAGTCTGTTAAAAACTCAAAGATTTGAGACCGCTGCTACAGTTTTTCCAATTTTTTTATCTATTCTAAAATTAAGCACTGAGATGGGGTTAATAACTCAAATGGTCATTGAACTTTGTAAAAAGTTTTCACATGGTCACTGAATTTTAAAAGTTACTCAAGTCATCACTGAATTTTGCAAAAAGTTTACACGTGGTTGCTGAACCTTAAAAATCATTACATTCATCACTAAACTTTATAAAAAAAATCACATGGTCACTGAACTTTGCAAAAGGTTTCCAAGTGGATCACCGAATTAGTGATCCCCTGGGAAATTTTTTGCAAAGTTTAGTGATGAATGAGATAATTTTTAAAGTTCAGTGACCCGTGGAAACCTTTTGCAAAGTTCAGTGATCCCGTGTAAACCTTTTGTAAAATTCAGTGATGATTTGAATGATTTTTAAAGTTCAGTGACTATTTGAGTTATTAACCCCTCTAAGATGAGAAGAATTTTTTAAATGCAATCAAGTAGAAATCCATGAAAATTTGTCTCAGTATATTTCATATCAATTAATCGAAAGCTTAACATTATCACGGATCACAAAATTGAAAATCATGAGGGAAAAAGGAAAAAAAAAAATGAGGAAGAAGAAGAAGAAGAAGAAGATGAGGAGGAGGAGGAGAAGGAATTAAAGATCATTGGTTTAGTTCTTGACCCGGTTGGGTAATTTCTTGATCCTCTCTATTAATCTGTTGATCCGTGTTTTCTGTTATTCTTTGATCAAAACGATAAGTGCTTTGAGTTTTTGGCTTCTGATCCATCTCTTTTTCTTCATTCTGATCACTCTTTCCAAAAAACTTTGTTGGTAGTGAACGTAGGGGTTGCCAAGAAAGTTGGCTTCTCATCACCGGCCATTATCACCACTATTTTCTCTTCCAAAACTGGCAGAGGCCGCTTGACGGCACCTCCGCCGTTTTTGTCATCACCAGCCTCCATATCTCCTTCACCACCCTGTCCCTCTGCAGTGTTCATTCGGCCTGAGAGCTTCCAGTAAGAGCAAGCCAAGACCCAGAGAGCAAATGCTATTAGTCCCAGCATGGTGGCGAGGCCGCCGAATAGGTAGGGTGCCGGAGAGTGCCACGGTGAGTGTTGTATGGTGGCCACAGCTGGTGGAGGTGGGGAAAATGGTGGCTTTGGTGGTGGTGTTGTCATTGATGATGGAGTAGTTCGTAAAGTGCCGCCAGTTATCATTTTCTGTACTTTTTATTGTTGTGCCTAAACAGCAGGTGAAAATAGAAAGAAATGAGGAGAAAGTAGTGTTTATTTGGGATTGACAAATGGAGAGAAGATATATGTATTTTAAGAGAGTAAAGATGTGTCATTTATTCGTGTTAGTTTTGGGGTGGGGCCGTCGATGTAGAGAAGAAGGTCACATGCATACATTCAAATCTTGACAACGTGTCGTTTCATGGATAAATCAAGTTCATTTTTTTCGACCAATGGGGGGTCAAAAATGATCACATGGATTTTCATTTAAATTTTGTATTCGTGTGACTTTACAGATAAAACGAGTTCATTCTTTTCAATTAAAGTTTGACACATGGAAGGAGGTTTGGGGTTTTTAAGAGGGTCACACTTATATTCTTTTAAATCTCATCTTTAACATGTCCATTCAAGGATAAGTCACGTTCATTAATTTTATTCAAAGTCGAACAAATGCATAATTTTTCGAAATTGATGACCATTTAGGTCTTTAGTTTGTATCTCATATCATGTCAGACATCTCATATAAAAGTTAAACTATTAGAAAGGAGCTACGTGTATTCATTTAAATCATGTTAGCCATTTCATACAAAAGTTAAGCTCTTAGAAAGGAGTTATATGTATTCATTTAAATCTTCTTCAATTGGAATTATATAACGTGAAGAGGAAAAGAAAGAAGAAGAATAAGAGCTAAATTCTTATTTGATGTGCGATTTGATCACTATTTCCCTAGTTATTCCTTTCTTTTTATGGAACCAAATCAATCTGGAACCAATCGATTCTACTTCGACTCAGTCCAATTATTTTTGTTATTTAAAAAATGTAAAATATAAATTGTTGTATTCAATTTCACTTTCAATCTTTCATAGTTTCATGCTTATTGCCTCAGGAGACAAAAGAATTGATTATTTAAAAAATATATATAATTCATGTAAATTTATATGAATTAACTCATGGTTGATATTAGGGAGATTACAAAAATTAATTATGAACAACACAATTTTTCTAGCTTAGAAAATTTTTCATTTTGAACCCTTATCTTGGTTACCAAACAAGTCCAAAGTAACATCACATCCTAGTTACAGGGAAAACGCACTCACAATTTGAGTTTAACATCTATCATGAAAGAGACCACAATCATTAAGGTATGAATAAAGAATACAATTGTGAACTGTGGATAAAGTGAGAATCAATTATTTTTGCCACTTTTAGCTTATTATATCATAAATTGCTTTATGATTTGGTCTAATTATGTCTCCTATAAAATTACCAAACTATTATCCATTATGCAAACTTTCTCTTTATTACAATTTGCTAATAGCAAATGTCTCACATATATGGCACTTTAGACTTTAGGTCTTGTGTATGTGTAGGAGCCATTTTAGTAATATAATAATTAACGTATTGTGTCCACGCAATATAGAAATAAATGAGTTGAGACGTGTTGTCTTTGATCGACTATTTTATTCTATCACTCAGATTTTGACACATCACTATATCACCTTAAAATAGCAAATAACAGCACGTTATTGCTATTTCTTATTATAATTTAATGTAATGAAGTGTCAAAATCTAAATGGTGAGGCAACCAAGGGGACATTTATTTGAAACAACAAATCTCCACTCACAATAAAGTAAAATATTTTATGAATGAAATGAACGTTCATTTGATACGATAGAGTCAATTATTCTAGTTAGTCCACCAAAAAATAGCCTATGGGACTAGCTTCATTTGTGTACAACTAACTAAGCACATGAACTTATTCACGTCACGATATCAAGTTATCTATCACATAATTTTGACAAGCTTGCACACGTATTACCACCTTGTAAATATATTTCAACTTTATATGTCTGAATTTCACTTGCTGAATGAGGAAATGTGATTTTTCATATTTTAGTACCTTCACAACTAATACAAGAGGGAGAATTACGAGAATTTGACTAATAAGTCAAAATCTAGAATACTATAAACAACACACCGAACGAAGGTTAGATACAATTTCACCCTCAAATCTTACATTACTCAAACTAAAATGAGCACAAAATCTGAAATTAATTTTAATTAAAAGTAAGGCATCTAGCTTGGAATACATCGAATAGACAAAAGGAGACCTACTTGCAATTGTAGCATGTGGAAGCAAAGAATACAAGTAAGAATCTCAAACACAAAACTTTTTTGCATACTCTTTAACCAAATTGCATTTGTATAGCTGAACTTTAATCAAGCCTTGTCTTATCATGGAGAATCCAACTCACTATAGTAATGTCAATTCTTAATAATTCCTTGCCTCTTGGAGAAAAAGGGTTGAATCATTTCCAATTTGATTGCTACAAGTCAATCTCAACTCACAATATTTCTAGTGATTCTTCACTTGATCATGAAAAAAAGTGGTTCCTATGTACCATACAATCTTCTTTTATTATGTCAGTTTTACAAATCAATAATTAGATAAGATTGTGTCTCGCTTGGTCATCTGTCATAAAACTTTGATCCAATTGATCATTTGCTAGCAAATTTTCTTTCACTTCCAAAGCGAGCTAAGTGGAGTTTGAGAGGGAGATGCACAATGTCAAGAATGGATTTGAGAGACGAGACGGAGAGAGAGGAGAAAATAGAACTACTAAGTAATAATGGAAAAAATAATATTTCATTCTACTTTCACCTAGATCTTTTTTTGGTGTCGAGTAATTGTGTAAACCAAATATATTATTTATATAAATATGCGGGGGTTGCTATTCTTTTATTTATTTTGTTAGTTAAATTAGTGTTACTTTCAAAATAACTAACAAATTTTGATCAATAAAAATATTTATTTACTTATATGCAAACTTACTAATTCTACAAGCTTGGTGGATAAAGATACTAGCTCAAAAAATATTATTTATATGTGAACTGTGAAAGAGAAATTTCATTTTAATTTGGACATAACAATGTCATTTCATGTTTTATATACGAAAGAAATGCATATTTGGGCGTCAACGAGCCTAGTAAAAAATGAGGTTCGGGATAGGCTCGAGTAAAAATGGTTTGAAGTTTTTTTGGTCCGAGCCGAGTCGACTCACAATTTTTTTATCTTTTTCTAGGCAGGCAGCACGAAGGTAGCATGGTAGCAGCCTTTTTTAATTTTTTTTAAAGCCTGCAAAGGGGGTTTTATTTTTATTATTATTTTTTAAGGTTCGGCTCGTCAAGGGCCGAAAATAGCCAGTGACAGGAGCCGGCCCAGGCTCGAGATTTTTTCAGGACGAGCCACGAGCCACTCGAGCCGATGAGAAAAATTGACACCCCCATGCATATGCAGCTCATTTTAAGTTTTGTATCTCCAACTATTGAAGCAGTAAAATTAATAGATTGCTTAATAAAGATTTTGATAAAAGTTTTAGTAGATTTTTATAAAAATTGTAAGTGTATGGGCCACATTCAAGTAATAAAGTGGACCAATGAGTCAAAATTGTCGATCTCTCGAAAAATGTTTACTTTCGATTACACTACTCTGGTCAAATTAATTCTAACCATAAAGAACAAACATAAAACAAAATTTTGATTTGAAAATAAGGAAAAAATAACTAGAACTCTACAAAATAAGAGAATATAAAAACTTTGGAATTTCGGAACATAAAGTGGTTGGGATATATAATTTCACTTATCTATCGCTTAATTAATCCTCCATTAGCAAATTAACAAATTAATCATTCACGATGTTAGATCCAAATTTTTGATTTTAGCTAATTACCTCTTTCAAGTGAAATTATCCATAATTGATTTGTTTAACCAATACATTCAATTTTTGTGAAAATAGTTCAATGGACCACTTAGAATTAGGGGTATATCCTTATCCCCTACAAGAATTTAAGGTGTTTACTATTGATCTAAAATGCATAATTTTTTCTCGAATATTGCTTAAATAACTTAACACAATCATTTAATGACCAAATAAATGAAAGACGCTCAATACAATAATAAATACAAATGAAAATGAGCGCTTTAATATTAAAAGCAAATATTGATATTAATAAAATTAGATTAAACTACATCAATTATCACAACACAAAGAACTTACTCACTTTATACATAAGATAAAAATGGAAAGAAGATTTGGAAATACATTTCAAGTTTTTAGAGAGAATAATGGGTAAAATACAATACAAAATGTAAATCATTCTCTTAGTTGGATTCTTGAAAGAGTTGCTTGGTATTGATCTTGTCCCAAAATCTTTCCTCGACTTTCTTCTCCTCATTTGTGCCTTCTTGTTGGCCTTTTTCTCCCCAAAATGTATATGTAAAATGAGAGAAAGAAGAATAGATGAAGAATGGACGTAATGACCTAATTTTTGCCCTTTTAAAAACCCAAAAACCTGCCCAAGATATTATAAAAGGGTCCCCGAACTTTTCGCGAAATATCAAAACAGGGGTAAATTTTTTAGTCCCCGCACAGTGGCATGCGAGCCGTATAAACCAGCGTGCATGTGTGAGCCTTGCCCTTTTTTTGGGACTTTGGTTCTCTCATATTTGTTCATCAGATCCATCAACTTTGTTTTAGTCCATTTTTGGACCTTGAATTTTGAATTTCATTTCAATTATGCCTTTCAAAAATTGCATCCATAGTTCCTCAACTTTTGGCACTTGTGCACTTTGGTTCCCAAATTCACTTCTTTCTTTTCGCTTTTGGTCATTTTTCTCTTCCTTTTGCCTTGTTCTATTTCCATTTGGAGTTTTAACCTATAAAAGCAAGAATTACATAATTATTGGTAGAAATCTTCTCATTTAGTAAATATTAAGCTTATTTTGGCATCCATTAAGTGTGTGAAAACACACTTATCATTCACCGTCCCATAAAATTTTTTCGAGCAATAGAATGTAAATCCTTGCAAAGTGACAATAACTAACAAAGTAGGCTCATGACATATGGCAGGATGACCTGAACTACAAACTTTATAAGAACCTCCAGTCGAGCGAACTCTGCTTCCACACTTTCATCCTCTTTTGAAACCTGTCCTTTTTTTAGGCAAAGGACAACTTCGTGTTTCATCCTACCATGGCGAATAGGTCGAGATATGTGTCATGCAGGGTATTTTTTATATATGAAACATTCACCAAAGCGAGTATTTTGAAGAAGCTGCAAACCTAAATTGAGCTAAAAACACTAATTTGGCAAAAACTTTATAAGCGACTTGAAAAATGCGAACCAATGAACTTGAGAAAAAAAAGAAGAAGAAAGAATTAAGCTGCAAGCTTAAACTGAGCTAAAAACACTCATTTGGCAAAAACTTCATGCAATGCGGGTTGTTTCTAGCACATTGAACCTTTTTCATGAAATCTCCATTCACGAAGGTTGGATTACTCGTGGAGATAATTCCCTTATGGGTTTAAATTCATCCCCGTCGATGATTTATGTATGTCCATCTCGGACTACAATTTATTCATGTCCCTCTTGGACAACAATTTGGTACTATCTATTTTGCGAAGCTCTTCCGCCTACAATTTGTACATTTGCAAAATCTTCTTAGGTAATTTCCAAAATATCGGTGTCACATATTTGAGTATAACAAGTTATACATATGAAGTTTCTAATATTGAATTTTATTTACACATGAGCAGATGCATCCATCAATTCTTGTAATTTAACTACAAGCCTACAATTTCATTTTTAACACTTTTCGAAAGTCACCATTTAACTTGATACACACGAAATAATGATATACACACTATCACAAGGGATATTCTTGCGAGGGGTGATGAAGAAAGATGACCCCTCTCAAGAATATCTGACGACCAAAGCATGACCTTTACTTGCATTATTTTCAGAATTCCCTGCAAAAATTGTGATACTTTGATCCACAAACTTTAAGGCTCTACAGCAGTGGACAGGTTCATCAGCATCAAAAACTTTAAAGTTACATTCAGAAACCTCATACTATAATTTTTTGGGCATTTTCACCACACCTCAATCAGCAACAAACTTTGAAAAGTTTTGCTTCTTTGAGGCAGGGCCGGTTTTGCATGGAGGCGAGTGAGGTCCGCGCCTCAGGCCCAACATTGGAGGGCCTTAGATTTTAGCCTATTCAATTCTTCCTTTTTTTTTTTTGAGTCGATAAAACATTTGGAACATTGTCATTTTTGTGATTTGATTATAATATAAATCTGTTGTATAATACATTTTATATGTTATTTTATTGTTAGTTATTTTAATTAACAACTTTTGAATTCATAATACACTTATAGATTTTGCATTCGTACTACAATTTTAGGACCTAATTTATGAAATTCGCCTCAAGTACCGAAAATCATAGAACCGGCACTCCTTTGAGGATGATATCTTTTGACCAACTATAAGCTTTTAGATTCTTTCTTTAACTGGATAGTATGCAACATTAGCAAATCAACGGGAAGAAAATGGAAAAATTGTGTGAAGACGAGAATATGCTTTCCTTTGGACAAGAATAGTGTTCACACATTCACTTAATGGATCATTTGGATAAAAATGGACAGAAATGATGTTTTGCGCAATAAAATGTGAAATTAAGTGTGAAAATGTCATAGAAGGAAGGGAAATTTTGCACAATAAAAATAAAATGTATGAATGGTTTATGTTAATTACCGTTAACTTAAGTACGAGTTTCAAATACAAATTAAATAATATTATGTTTTGTTCTTTCATTTCATTAAAATTGTTAAGTGAGCCCTTGGTTGAGCTCCACTTTTCTTTTTATGATGGATTCTTCTATAGTGATTAGACCACTTTCAGCTATACATTTTTCGATAAAATAATATTACACGCAAATTCAATTTTTTTCTTTATTTTTAACCACACATTCTCCATCATAACAATATTGCAAAATAAATTTTTTGAAAAAAAAAAAAATGGGGCTCAAACAACCCTAGAATTAGAATTAATATTAAATAATTGTGTTTTTTCGATTAGATATTTTATATATTAAAATAAATTATAAGTTTTTATATAACTATTGAGGAGTAACATTTTCATTTGTTGTGCTATGTCACACCTTGTTTATCATTTTCAATTTGGTCCAGTGTATTTAAAAGGTAGGGTCATGAGGTCTAAGAAAATCGTTCTGAATATATAGAAGGTGTGAAAGAAGATGATCAACCTAGTTTGACGGCTAAAATATACAAATAATACGGGCATATGCACAAAAAAGGCGATTAATGAAGACCTCGTTGCCAAAAGACGTGACTTTTTTTTTAATTTAATTTTTTAAAAGTTTTGTTTTTAAGATTAAATAAACCAATAAAATAAAATGAATAATTAATTAATGGTCTTGAAATAATTAAAATCAAAATAATATTAAACGGGGTACCCTTCCTAAATGAATCCTTAAGGCGCAAAATAAGCCACATTTCTGTCACTGCAATCACTCGCCACGTGTCCTCCTGAAAGAGTAGAGATACAACAAAACCAGAGCCTTCGCTATTACTACATATATATATATACAGACTCCTCAAAATTTCTATTTCAATTGCTTTAGAAATACGCCGATCATGTCGCGCTTGATTCATAATTCGAAATTCTTCATCTCCAGACTCTCGTAAGTGCTTGAATTTAGTGCCCTTTTTTCTCTTAATTTTTTAAACCCCTTTTCATTTTTTTTTGGATGGATTGCGTGAAGTCCGGTTTAGCTCTGGAGGGGAAAAATTAAAAAAAAAAAAGGTTTAATGGGAAATGATGAATAATTGGGTCTGCAAAATTATTGTAATAATAGTTTTTGGGAAATGTATAATGTAGGTGACCTATTTTAATTTTTGTTGAATCAAAATGTGAACTTGGAGTTTTTTTTCCCAATGTGTATTAATTACTGTATTTTCTCGACAACATTGAGAAGAATGATTGTCCCTGAAGATTTATTTTGATCTTGGTGGTGATCATGTAGCGGGATGTACAAGCAAAAATAAGGCATTGTTGTACGTCGGGCTGAGTATGTTGTCCCCTGTTGTGGCATATTGTTTTTCTCTCCCTTGTGACTTTTTATGTTGCCAGAGAAATATCATTTCGGAGTGTCAATTATTAAAGTGAGAAGAAAAGTTGATTGATGAACCATGAGATTGTGTTCTGTTCATGTTGTATGTTTTTAACAGAATTCCTATGAAAAAAAATTGTTTTTAACACAACAATGGACCATAATAAAGGAATGTCGAAAAATTTAGCTAGTTTCTGGATTAGAGGATAATTAAGCACTATCTAACAATCCATGCCCCGCCTTCTTTTAATACCCAGACCCACACCCACAATCAGAAAAAATAAGTAACTATAGGAAGAGACAAGAGTAAAGATTTACTCCTAGAATTCTTGGGACTTGATAAAATACTGTTTTGAGTTGCTGATTTTTCTCCCTTCCTTGAGTGGAGGGTTTGGATGGAATAGACGATAGTCGCTATATAGATAAAAAGTGTAATAAAGGTTTGCTGTGCTTCGTAGCTTTTGAGGGAAAAATGCCTGCAATGTGATGTGAATTAGTCTATCAAAGCTGTATCCTCCTGTGGATGTCTGTAATCAGTCTAGTAAACTGATGCATTGCAAGATTACGTTTGAAAAAAAAAATTGGGAAGGTGTGTACAGACGTATTCATGTGAGACGCTGGTAAAAATAATTCACATGGATGAACTACTGGCTATCCTCTTTTTAGAAAAATTGTAATTAATCTAAATGCTTTCTATTCCTTGAGCTGCTTTCACAAGCTAACCCCTTTAGGACATTGAAATTGTTTATTTCTTATCATCTCTGTCATTTATACCAAGTAATTGGTATTGAAGTTCATCAGTTCATCTTACTACTGATGTTGTATGAAATCCATGTTTGTTCTATGAGAATTTTGATGAAAAAAAAAGTATTCAAATTCATATATTGTTCCTCTGATCTGCCAATAAAGTTAAAGATAAGTACCTCAAATCTTGGAAGGTACAGATTAAACTTCCTTATCTATTTGGCATGGTAGCAGATAGTTGAATCTAACAGCATTTGCATTGTGACGATGCTGAAGAACTAGAAAGAATATTTTTATCCACAACAGGCCTAATTTCCCACAAGGAATGAACTGTCTCGGACGAGATGCATGTTTTTGACAGATGGAGATTGACTTCTCAAATACATGAAATGACTCAAAAAATCTAAAACAGATGAAATACTAGAGGACTAGAGAAAAAAATTTAGCTTCGCTTAATAGTTTGAATTATTACATATCAGACAAAGTTTTGACGACAGGAATAATGATATTTGTCAAAAGAATGTATTCATAATGAAAGTAGGTTTTAAATCTTCAGAGCTCCTTGAAAAGGAAAAAAGCCAAAAGAACAAGTCCTGGCAAGGAATTTGTGTAAACTCTTAATTCAATGAGGTAAACACTAGTGTGAATGCCAAATATTGTTCGAGGAAGAAAAATGAGCCATTACTACTTGCTGAATGACAAGGGACAAGCGGAAAACATGAAATCACGAAAGGCTCTTGCTGTTTTCTAGCCTGGATATTGAGGAACCACTAGGTTTCTGAAATCTTTATTCACTAAGAAACAGATGGTTTGTCTAGTTGAGGAGTTATCCCTTGTCATTTTGAAAGGAATAACACTATGAATATCCATCGAGGAATCTAGATTATGCCATAGAGGACAGATATTGTTGATAGAGATAAATGTGTCACAGCATGCATCAGATCAAGACCTAGAAATATAAATTATTGAATAAATTGAGGGTAGGATTAAGTAGACTGTTTTATGGTTCATATAACCTTGAGATGCTTCAATTTACTTCTTTTCATTTCCTCCGTATTCTCATTTATATCCTGCTTCAGGCATGTTTATCTGTATCATTTGATCTTATTCTCTCTTACTGAAACAGAAATATAGCCACCTCAAGAAATGGACGGTTTTTATCTACTGAATCTAACAAAAATACTGATGGTAAAGATTCTACAAAAGTTGATGAACCCTTTAAGGTTGAGGAAGCAGAGACAGTAGATGTCCCCCCACCTCCAACAGAAAAGGTAAATTTGGCTTAAATTACATACCTTGTGTATTTGGATATTTGTCCTCACAATGGTACTTTTAATTCAGTTACTTGTCCTGGGGGGAAATGGATTTGTCGGTTCACATGTTTGCAAGGAAGCTTTAGATTGTGGTTTAGCAGTTGCTAGCCTCAGCAGGTATTTGCCTCGTTTTGCAATTTAGCTGATTTCCTTTTTTATAATTATAATCCTGCAGATAGTTTGATGCATCTGTCAACTTGGTGTTTATGAAGCCCTATCAAATTCTTCTGTTTATCTGGTTGCTCAAGTATGTTTTGAAGATAATCTTTTCACTGAATGTCTCCCATTTTGCTTTGGCTCAAGGAATGAGTAGATACAATCATCATTTTATTTGGCATTAACATGGGGAAATATTTAGTATCCCAGTTACTGAAGAATATATTTTCAAAACCATGATCCATGAGGTCATTAGTATTCATCAAGGACGTGTTGGGTGAAACACTGAGTGAACCTGGATGATGGTCGACTTATCTTCTCTGTTTAGTGACATAATTAATATAATTTTTTTTTTTTCTTTTTTTACGTAAATTATATGTGGTCTAAATAGAAAAATTGTCACAACTATTTCTCCAATCTTTTGTTCTTAATATTCATTACAATGTGATGAATGCAACATTCTGCGAAAAACCAGCTGTGCTAGTCATTGTATATAAATGATTTGAAAATGGAGATGTAATCTGTTGCTTGAGGTGGACTATCTGATTTGGTGAGAGTTTACCTTTGGCCTTCCTCTGCACCCATGTATGGGTATTAAGTTTCAACAAGTTGACATAGAAAGCGAGTTCAGAAGGAGGATGGGTATCATTTGATATGTAGAACATAAGTTTCCTGATGCAATGGATAGGAAACTGTATGTTCACTGACCTTTTTTGTTAGTATGTATCAGTATTTCCAGTTGGAACTATTTGGTAATTCATTTTCTGAGGAATATATGTTGTATCTGCCTGTTTGCTGTGCCATGTGATTACAATTTTGCTTCCATTTTGATGCTCAAGACTGGTTTTTGCCTTTTGTAGATCGGGTAGGTCATCCATTCAAGAACCTTGGGCTAACCGCGTGACTTGGCATCAAGGTCTGCTAGTTGCAGTGCCATGTTATTTTGTTTTTTTTTGTGAAAAGAGACAACTGGACCTGTAATCATTTCAATTTCCCATGTTCCTTCTTTCAGGAAATCTACTTTCAACTGACTCGTGGAAGGATGCACTAAAGGGAGTAACTTCAGTTGTGCGTATCACCTGACCTGTCAACTTATATGAAAACACTAGCAGAGAATGGATGAACATTGGTTTTATCACAGTTATTGCATAATAAAAAAAGTTAAATTATTATGGCCTCAGGGCTTTCATGTATTCTCTCATCTTGCATTTTTCTTTTGCTTATTGTTGTTGTTGGGATGGGGATGGAAGGGCCATAGATTACTCACCATACTATTTGAGTTTAAAATAAAATGGATAATATGCATAATGTTCATTCATAACTGGCACTAGGATCGTCAAAATAGAGGATCTTTTCATTCGAAAGAGAGATTATTTAAAGTATTTATGATTGATTTTTAATAAGAAAGGAAGTAGTGAAAGCGGATGTAATGCTAGGATGTCAGCGAGTCACAGTAGAGAAGTGCTACTGGGATTCCATGTGATCTTAAAATCCCATAAAGTTAGAAGGAAAGTTCTTAGACCAGCTATACAAGATAGATTATTGAGCTACAGAAGGACAAAAAGTCAATAAGATTGAACATAGTGGGCAAGAAAGGATACCTGCATTGGACCCTTAGTTTATTTGAGATGAAGCTTAGCTAGTTGTTTTTGTTTTACATTTTTTCCGGACGGGTAGGAGTGCAGCTGATTGTTCGCCGTATTAGTTCTGCATTAGAGGCCATCTCTTCCTCTCTCCAAATCTTCCCTACCTCCCCTGTGATGAGACTTGAAATTGCAACAGTAATAGGATTGGTAATAGTAATACCTTTATATCAAGGCCAACCTATGGTTTCAGAATTTGGCTTACATCTTTTTCTGGTATTTTTTATTTGTTTCCTGATGATTATTGTTCTTATAAGTAGGCTGATTAAGTATCTCAGTTTTTGTCCTTGTGCAAATTTTTCATATTGTAACTGGTGCTAGTGTTGCTGTTGCAGATTTCTTGTGTTGGTGGTTTTGGTTCCAACTCTTACATGTATAAAATCAACGGAACTGCAAATATCAATGCTATTAGAGCTGCTTCTGAAGAAGGTACTGGTATTGATTAATTTTGTTCCCTGTATAATGACTGATCCTTGTCTTCTCGTTGATTTTGATAATATTTAATGAGCATATGAAGGGCAAGTTAGATGTTAGGATTCACATGAAGATTTCCTTCGACGATTTCTTTATAATTTCTAATTCAAAGATGTATCCAACCTCTGCAACTTGTTTGAGATATTTCCTTTGTGGAAATTACTGTAGTATCTGCAGCAACATGTAAATAATTTTCACCATGGCCTTTTAACTTTGGTCTTCTATGTGTGTTTTTCTCTAGTTTGGTGCTCCCGAAATTGTAAAGAGTTAAATGAAGGGAAAATTAAGGGCTATATGATTTCATTCAAATTGTAATAATTATAAGTGCAAACATGTTGGGAGCCCAATTTTTCTTTCTACGTATAAGTTGCAGATTACTTTAATTAATCCTATTGCAGTTTATATAGACAGTATGAACCAGAAAAAAAGCCAGGAAGTGGGCTGAAAATAGGTGGTTTTATCGTTGGTACCTGCTAGGTGTTTTTTGGTGGTTTTGCTTTTTATTTATGTGAAACTCCATCGCCCTGTCATTTATAAGTGGAACTATTTTGAGCTGCATTGCTTGTCTGGAGAATTTGTAGGAATTTTCATTTCTTTTGACTTCCTAATTTTGACGGATGTAACTTCTCCCATGAAGCTGAAGCTGAAGCTGATAATGATTTGCACTTTCTATATTTTATTTTTCCCTCTGCTTATTTCATATTTTTGACTAACCTTTTTTTCACCTACAGGAGTGAAGAGATTTGTGTACGTCTCTGCTGCGGACTACGGTGTGGTAAATTATTTGCTACGAGGATATTATGAAGGAAAGGTAAATTGATATTAATTTACCATTTAATAAGGATAAATTATTGTAGGTTCTAAGTGATAATTGAAAGAACATTAGTACTTGATAACCCATGCAAAGAAGTCAAAGTGTATACCGTATTCTTGATTTCTTTTTTACTTTATCTCTTACGATGCAGAGAGCTGCTGAGACGGAGCTATTGACTAGGTATACCTATGGAGGTGAGGTTTTCTCCCATACTAATCCTAGCGATCTTCATTTAGCAAACAAAATTTTGGTGGCCTGTTTACCTTCTATTCATCTGAACTAGGAGTTTCCTCCTTTCTCTTGCTCTCAATTTTCTATGGTATTTTGATGTACTCTTTGTTAGTGTTGTATAGCTTGTCTACGACACCTCTAAATTGAAAAGAATCAACTGAGGGCCAAGGAAACTTCTTGTGACTTCCTGATTTGCCAAACATGTTCAGATATTTGAACTCTCTGGCTTCATTTTAACTGCACTCCTAAATTCTCATATGTTGGCACTTGTTAAAAATTGAATAGCACTTTTTTCAATACTAACCAGATTTAATGTTGCATCAGGCATAATTCTTAGGCCGGGGTTTATTTATGGAACCCGTCGTGTTGGCAGTATGAAGTTGCCTCTAGGTGTCATCGGTTCTCCACTGGAAATGGTAAGATATGTAGATGTGCACAACTACTGTGACTAAAATGAAGCATAATTCCATATTTAGGGACTTTCCCTAGTGCTAAATCATTTAGGCAGATACATTGCTTTCCAACTGAGGTTTATGTTATGATTATTTGCAGGTTCTCCAACATGCAAAACCACTGAGCCAAGTACCCCTTGTTGGACCTCTCTTCACTCCGCCTGTTAATGTTACAGCAGTTGCAAAGGTTGCTGTACGAGCAGCGACTGACCCTGTTTTCCCTCCTGGCCTTATTGACGTCCATGGAATTATACGTTACAGCCAGCAGAAATCTGTATAGAGAATCGACCCTTCTCTTTCCTCCATGGTAGAGTTTACGGAACTACAGTTAAATTTTTCTCAACCACTCTTCTGCAAATCTTTAAGTACGCTTGGCTCTGTACTTTTCCATTGTTATCAAAATGCAATAAAGGATATGAACTTCCATAAATAAATATCATCTATTTTTGCTGTGGTCTATTTTTTATGTGTTGTTTGAATTATCAAATTCAGAACAAGCTGCTAATGAATCTAGCCTTAACCGTATTACTTTCTTCTTGATACAGTATTTATTAATTATTCTCAGTTGTACTTTGAATACATTTGAAATTTAATTGCTATTTATTGCCACCTAGATCAAATTATGACACTAACGATGTTTAAATGACATAATGTGGAATTCAAAGTGAGCTTGAGGTCCTAGGCGCATGAGCTTTACGGGCGAGCTTGTGGGGCTCCCGACTAGTTGGTTATTTAGTCAGGAAAAAGAACGAATTTTTTTGTCTATTATCTTTTTTTTTATGAATTGGTATTTATAAAAAAAATAAAAAAACACGAGGCTAATTTATAAACTCTATTTTTTTAAAATAAAAAATAAAAACCCTAGGGTTTGTGGGTTGGCTCCGCTAGGGATGTAAATGAACCGGGTCAAGGTGGCTTGGGTGCTGCTCGAACAAAAAATGGTTTGGGCATTTTTGGTATGAACCGAGCCGAAGCTCGATTGAAAAATCGAGGCTAGGGAAGCCTGGGCCTTATTGGGCTTTTTTGGTCCGATATATTCGGCTTGAGCTTTAGGCTAAGGCATTGTCAGGCTTTTCACGGGTCAAACTACGCGCAACCCAAGCCTACAAACCGAATCGACATTCCTAAGCTCAACTTCAAATATATTCAATTCTGACCCTCTCAACGTTGTCCATCCCTCAATGGTTGAAGATGTGTGAATGAGGAACCTAATCCTTGCTCAAATTCTTTAAAATTGTCTAGAATATTTTTATTCTATTATTTTTTGTTTATCAATTTAAATTGTATTTTTTAAAAAATAATATTAAAAAAAATAAATAAATAAACCACATTGTAAATGGGAATCTTTTAATTTCGTCCCATCCCATCTTAATTTCTGAAAATTATCGACTTTCAACTCCTATTTTATCCTGTTGACCTTTAGCTCAACTCTATCTACATGAAGCATGAGCATGATCATGTTCATGAATTGACGAATTGTTGACAAATCACCAATCATCTAGTCAATATGCCAAAATTTGTGCCATAACTATTTAGCAAGACAATACCTCATGCCCAACATGATTATTTCATTTTACTGTTGTTGTAACCTAATTTTTACATTATTTTAAATTATAAAAGAAAAGAAAAAAATTGAAAAAAAAAACCAAAAAGAAAAATTGTTTAAATATTTTCACGAACCCATCCCGTAAACCCTGCCTCCACCCTACCACCACTGGCTGCTGGCAATTTACACACCCAGTGCCACAATGGAAAAGAAAAAGGAGAATATATTGAAGGGATCCTTTGAAATTTGGTGGGTTCGCAGAATAAGTCCGTATGTAATTTTTTTCTCCAAATTTTTTTTCTAGGTTACCTTTGTTGTTGAAAAATTTACGTTTAGTTTTCCAGGTTTGAAAAAAAAAAAAGTCTATTTTTAGTTTTTCGACATAATCTCCATATTCTTCGTTTAAGTTAAGATTTGAACAATTTCAAAAATAAGAAAATATTTTTGGATTTTTGTTTGATTTAAAAAAATTGCAGAATGCCGATGATAGTTGTTTGAAGTGTTGGTGTGATAAGCTTGAAGAATTTTTAAAACACGACATGGATTCTGACATTGATGGATCAGAGTTATTTGCTGAGCTACAAATTGTGAGAAATGGTTTGCCAGAAGAGACTAGGCGATTGAAGTGTTGGACTACATAAAAATGATGGACTGTTTTCCAAATGTGTAGATTGCTTATAGAATATTATTGACTATACTAGTTACGGTTGCATCTGTCGAGAGGAGCTTTTCGAAGTTGAAGTTGATAAAATTCTATCTTCGATTAACAATGTCACAAGAAAGATTGAATGAGTTGACCATGGTATCTATTGAAAAAGAAGTTCTAAAACAGATTAATTGTAATAATATAATTGTTGACTTTCTATCAAAAAATTTTAGAAGAGTAAATTTAATTTAGACATTTGAAAGTTTTAAATTATTGTTTTTGTAATTTTGAATACACACACACATATAGGGGCTCCATATTTGAAATTGGCACAAGGCCCCAACAATATTCGGTCGGCCTGCCGTCTAAGATTCAGAAGCTTTGTTGGATGAAGCGACTCAACAAAATTAATATTTCCTCTCCACATTAATATTTCTCAACCAAATTCAAATGTAATTTCCTATTTTTCTCTTTTTTTTTTTTCTATTTTTAAGACAATAAAAAACACAGTGTTCATTCATATGATCAAGAACCGTACTGCTCTGTTTGGTGCTAATACTATGTTGCTCTCAAATGACTGCATGGTTATTGTTTATTTCTAGTTGATCAACAACGGAAGCCTGAAATTTTGACTGCAAAAGGGAGAAAAACCAAAAAAGATGTTTAGGTTGTGATTTATTTACTTCTGTACTTCTCAGGTTTAATCGGGATGTTTTGTAACTGATAATGGTCCACCACATTCCACATTCATGGTTTCAGTTTTCAGTTTCAACTCAGCATTCATGAGTCTCCATTGATTGAAAGGTAACAGTTGCCATAACTTGATGGGAGTTTTGGCAATATATATAGAGGGTTTGGTCCCCAAGCTCAATCACTTGAAAATACAGAATACACCATCTATTATAGTGTTGAGAGCTTGTAAGCACCATACCTGGAATAAAGGAAAGCTTCTAGAACGACTTCAATGGCTGAAGGTATGATCTACGGGCACTCAGTTTTATCGATCTATTTTTCGTCTTATGTATTGGATCGATTTTTAGTCTAACATTTGGTATCAGAGCCACTTATAACCTCTGCCTTGATTTTTACAAGCAATTTGCAAAATCTGATTTCTGGCTGAAATTGTTTTTGAAATTAGTTTTCTCCATGAAATCATTTTCATAAACTATGTGTGTTTCCTTAACTTAAGATTTAATGGAGAAATGGGTGTATTTGAGTGGGTCTGGAGCCGGGTCGTTTTCAACCCGTCTAGAGGTTGAAGAAGACCCGTCATTGAATCATTTACTGGAAATTAATAAAAACCATTTCATTGGGCCATTTTAGTTAGGCTTTTGAAATGTTTTAATGGGCTATTCCTTTTGGCCCATTTGAAAATGATAAATGCTTTGTTTATTATTTAATGGAACTTTTTGATTTAATGGAGTTGTTGGGCTGAGTTATAATTGATTGGCCCATTTAAGCTATTTGGGTCATTTGAAAAAAAAACATACAATTGAATATTGTTCCATTTCCAGAATTCAATTATTGGGCCTGTTATTTTCATGAAGCTTGCTTTCTTCATGCAATTAATACTTGGGCCATAACCTACATTGGGCCTTTTTTTTTTTTTTTTTCTTCAGAGAATTGTTTTTGGCCACATGAATATGTTTGTGGACTATTTGCAATTTTAAGATGTTTAAATTGTGAATTATGCTCATATTTAGTTTGCATAAGTTTAAATTATGTTATGCAATTTATGATGATTATGAGAACATTTTGTGTATAATCGTATTAGTTAAGCGTTTATGCATAAAATGATAATGTCTAGTGATCTATATAATTTTAATTAATTAAGGAGTAGCCACAGCATCCATAATTATGCAAAATTATATATTAAGTGTATATGATCACATATTGAATATAGACATTAATTGTAGTTGGTCATATTTAATATAATGAATTTTATCTCACAGGAATTTTTATTATATTTGTATGACCAATTAGGATAAAATATTAAGTTATTTTCCTAATTACCCACAAGAATTAGGAATTGGAATATGATTTGATAGTTTTATCATAAGGTTTATACATGAATCTAATTGAGTAGGACTTTGGCCCACAGGCAAGTTTTATGTCACTAGATTCATAATTTTGAAGCATGACTTTACCTTGGTAAAACATGCAATCTACTCAATAAAGCCTCAAATTTAACATAAGCATGTTTTAATATTATGCAGCTTCACAACCTGGTAATTTCTCTGATATTCGTTGCGATATTCTCGAATTAAAGGGTGACAACTATAAAGTATGGAAGGAGAGAATTCTTCTCCATTTAGGGTGGATGGATATTGATTATGCTATTAGGAAAGAAGAACCACCTAAGATCACTGATACCAGCACTGCAGCGGACATCGCACTTTATGAAAAATGGGAGCGATCTAATCGCCTCAGCGCGATGTTCATAAAGACTAAAATTTCTGCTGGTATACGTGGTTCTGTCGATCAGTGTGATAAGGTCCAAGACTTGATAAAAGCCATTGATGATCAATTCGTCACTTCAGATAAGGCATTAGCAAGCACCCTTATAATGAAGTTTTCATCCTTAAAGCTCACCAGTGTAAAAGGTGTGCGCGAGCACATCATGCAGATGAGAGATATTACGGCTCAACTTAAGAAACTCGAGGTTGAGATGTCTGAATCCTTCATTGTGCACTACATCTTGAATACTCTCCCACAACAGTACGGACCTTTCAAGATCTCGTACAACACACACAAGGATAAATGGTTAATAAATGAATTAATGACTATGTGTGTTCAAGAAGAAGGAAGACTGATAATGGAACAAGGTGAAAGTGTATTGTTAACTACAACTCGTGGGAAGGGGAAGACTCAAGCCAATCAGAAGGGGAAAGATAAAATCCCACCCCAAGCTGATATTAAGAAAGAGGCCAAGTGTTACTTCTGTAAAAAGAAGGGACATATGAAGAAAGATTGCGCCAAATTTAAGAAATGGCTTGATGATAAAGGTAATCCAACCTCATTTGTTTGTTATGAATCTAATATGGTTAATGTAAATATTAACACCTGGTGGATTGACTCTAGATCTACAATCCATATTGCAAACTGTTTGCAGGGTATGCAAAATCTAAGGAAGCTAGTGGGAAGTGAGCAAAATATTTTATCCGGAAACAAGATAGGCTCACATGTGGAGGCTATAGGAACATGCATTTTAACTCTAAGTAGTGGCTTTGTTTTGAAATTGGATAGGACTTTTTATGTTCCAAGTTTTTTCACGAAACTTGATTTCTATTTCCAGACTTGTACCCTTGGGATATTCCTTTAATTTTTCAAACGCGTCATTCAGTTTATTATATAATTCTGATTGTGTTGGGAATGACACTTTGTCCGATGGTCTTTATCGTATTAATTTACAAAACAATATCACTTAT
Source organism: Fraxinus americana (assembly GCA_035079005.1). NCBI lineage: Eukaryota > Viridiplantae > Streptophyta > Magnoliopsida > Lamiales > Oleaceae > Fraxinus > Fraxinus americana. The sequence continues at coordinate 17,911,828 of CM068713.1, read as the reverse complement.
AGTTCAATGCATGTTCATACTGGCACTAAACGGTGTAATATTAATGAAGACTCCTCTATGTTGTGGCACCGGAGATTAGGACATATCTCTATAGATAGAATCAAAAGATTAGTGAATGATGGGGTACTTAGTACTCTAGACTTTATTGATTTTGATATTTGCGTGGACTGCATTAAGGGAAAGCAGACCAACAAGTCCAAGAAAGGTGCCAATAGGAGTTTGGACATATTAGAAATCATACATACTGATATATGTAGTCCAGACAAGGACTTGCAAGGTCAAAAATATTTCATCACCTTTATTGATGATTACTCTCGATATATGTATCTCTACTTACTTCATAATAAGAGCGAAGCATTGGATGCCTTTAAAATTTTTAAGGCTGAAGTAGAGAAACAATATGAGAAACAGATTAAGATCGTGAGATCAGATAGAGGTGGAGAATATTACGGTAGATACGCAGAGGATGGACAAGCACCTGGTCCGTTCACTAAGTTTCTTCAAGATCATGGGATAGTTGCCCAATATACCATGCCTGGGTCACCAACCAAAATGGTGTAGTAGAAAAAAGAAATAGAACATTATTGGACATGGTGCGGAGCATGCTTAGTAGCACCAATCTTCTTAAATTCTTATGGATTGAAGCACTTAAGACGGTTGTGTATATATTAAACCGAGTTCCAATTAAGGCTGTCCTAAAGACTCCATTTGAACTATTGAAAGGTTGGAAACCAAGTTTACGACATATGCGCGTTTGAGAATACCCATCTGAAGTGAGAATATATAATCCACAAGAGAAGTTGGACCCAATGACCATTAGTGGGTATTTCATTGGATATGTCGAAAGGTCTAAGGAATACACATTTTACTGTCAATCTCACAGCACCAGGATTGTGGAATCAAGAAATGCTAAATTTCTTGAAAATGACTTGGCTAATGGGAGCGATCAAATCAGGAACAAAGTTCCTGAGCATGATCATTTGGAATCTCAACCTTCTACCTCAAGTGACAAATTAGTCATAATTCACAACACCCCTCAAGTACAAACAGGTGTTGAGCGACCAATCATTGAAATTCCACAAGCTGCTGAAAATATTCAAGTAGATCAGGTAATTCAGGAATTTTCAGAACCTCCTGAACAAACAGTTGAACCACAAGCTTCCCAGGAAGATGATGGTACAACATTAAGAAGATCTACTAGAACCAAAAGGTTAGCAATTCCTAGTTATTATGAAGTGTATTTACAAGACCACAATATTGGAGCCGAAAATGATCCTGAATCATTTTCACAAGCTATGAGTTGTAAAGAGTCAGAATTATGGTACAATGCCATGAAGGATGATATGAGTTCCATGAAGAGTAACGGAGTCTGGGATCTTGTTGAGTTGCCTAGTGGTGCCAAAGCTATTGGTTGTAAATGGGTCTTTAAGACTAAGAAAGACTCGCTAGGCAATATTGAGAGATACAATGCGAGACTTGTTGCTATGGGATTCACTCAAAAGGAGGGAATCGATTATACGGAGACCTTCTCTCCGGTATCTAAGAAAGATTCTTTACGTATTATTTTGGCATTAGTAGCCCATTTTGACCTTGAGTTACAACAAATGGATGTGAAAACAGCATTTCTCAATGGAGATTTAGAGGAGGAGGTTTATATGAAACAACCTATAGGATTCCCCTCTGATGATGGTGAGCACTTAGTCTGTAAGCTTAATAAATCTATATATGGTAAAATCAACGTTGGGATATATTTCTATGATGGCTGGTGGAGCTGTATCATGGAGAAGTACCAAGCAAACCTTGACTGCTACGTCCACTATGGAAGCCGAGTTCATTTCATGTTTTGAGGCTACTTCACATGGTGTACGGATCAAGAGTTTTATATCTGGACTTAGAGTTATGGATTCCATTTCTAGGCCATTGAGAATTTACTGCGATAATTCGGCTGCTGTCTTTATGGCTAAGAACAACAAAAGTGGTAGTCGAAGTAAACACATCGACATTAAATATTTAGCCATAAGAGAACGTGTTAAAGAAAAGAAAGTGGTCATTGAGCACATAAGCACCGAATTAATGATCGCTGATCCTTTGACTAAAGGCATGCCACCACTGAAATTCAAGAATCATGTAGAGAAAATGGGACTTGGTTCCACTATGTAATGGTATACACAATTTTGTATGAGAACTCTTATTATTGTAATATTTTCTCATATTCATGTGCACCTTAAGTTATTTGAGAAAATATATTTATGTCGGACCAAGAATAAGACATAGGGTCTTTTTCATTAAGTGTTGTTACCTTATAAAGAATAATTCTTGAGGAGCTAAATACATTGTAATACATGGAAGATTATACTCGTTATTAGAGGACTCATCGCCATGATTCGTGTATTTGTTTCTTAAGAAGGCCAACCAATGAGATTAACTTGAGACATTAGGTTGAATGTATGGACCAAGTGGGAGAATGTAACTGATAATGGTCCACATTCCACATTAATGGTCCACCACATTCCACATTCATGGTTTCAGTTTTCAGTTTCAACTCAGCATTCATGGGTCTCCATTGATTGAAAGGTAACAGTTGCCATAACTTGATGGGAGTTTTGGCAATATATATAGAGGGTTTGGTCCCCAAGCTCAATCACTCGAAAATACAGAATACACCATCTATTATAGTGTTGAGAGCTTGGAAGCACCATACCTGGAATAAAGGAAAGCTTCTGGAACGACTTCAATGGCTGGAGGTATGATCTACGGGCACTCAGTTTTATCGATCTATTTTCCGCCTTATGTATTGGATCGATTTTTAGTCTAACATGTTTCACATGTTATCTGATTACTACCAATTTCTTTCGAAGGAATCAGGATTTCCTTTATCGCGCTTTTCCTCTCTTGATACTGATTTCGATATGATGTTAGCAATGTTGATATACAGCTCTAACACTACTCTTCCACTGCCCACTGCCTTGGAAATATTTTGATTACTCGATTTTGCAGGTTTAAAATTTCATTTCCCTTAAATTATAAATACATTTCTTTATGTTGAGTTTGGATATCTGCAGATACTAGGATAACTGCAAAACGAATTTAACTAGGTTCTAAAATGTAGCGAAAAGTGATCTCAGCTTCGGAAATGTTAACAATGGCGAATTAGTATATCAAGAAGCTGAAAGAAATCATAAAGCATAAATATCTTATTCATAATATTTAAAATTATGCTAAGAAAAGAGGAGTAACGAGTTTCATTTACAAATATACACCAAGTCAATGAATTTCATTTGTGGATCTTGCTGCCATTTGCAAATCTTGATTCGGATTCACAAGCTCAATTTCTGGATTAATCACATGAGCTGCTTCTGATTGAGAATTTATCATCACATTCTCTGCTGTATTCATTTGATCTCGTGGAGAATCTAAATATTGCTCTGTGCCATTTGAGAAAGTTGGACTTGGTGGATTGGTGTGTGGAGAAGTATTCGATGAAAAATTTTGTGGAGTTTGTGGGCAATTACCATGGGATGAGACTTTCTCTCTTCTCTCCATGCAGTCACCATCCCAGATGTTTCTTTCTCTAAGTCCAGTGTTTCTGTAAGTATGAGAACTGAGATCTTTATTGTCAAAACGTCGAAATAACTCTAGAAGTTTGCTCCGTATTGAGGAATTGGGATCAGAGCATCGTAAAACATTCCAGTGTTCACGTAGAAACATAATGATATAGATTATAAGAGCTGAAACTGCAGCTATTCCAACTATTAAAAAAAGTCCCCAAAAGCTCTCAAGTCCAATGCTGTTGGATGAAAGTGATGTGCTAGAATCTGGGCATTTAGTTTTTTCACCAAACCATGTTCTTTCGATTTCCACCATCTTTTCGCTCTCTGTCACATTTAATATTGCTCTTGAGACATCAGGTACTAGAGGTGACCCTATTGGGAAAGCCTGAAAGTAAAAAATACATAAATAAATAACACAGCGCAATGAAATGTGACCCCTTTTTTGTTTTTTCTGGGGTGGAGGGGAGATAGATAGACAGAGAGGGGGTTACAGACAAAGCCAAAGCCACCAGTCTTGTATGTTGCGTCAACCATGGTGTATTTTGAGCAGTATTTTGCAAGGAAAAGCTTTATATATGGGATCTCATCGAAAGCCGCAGAAATGCCTCCATTTCCACTTCCTTTCAAGAAAAGTTCATCACATTCCTCTGGAGAACCGTATTGTTTAAGTCTAGACTCATCAAAATTCATTCCCTTTAGAAGTCCAAAAACAAACGAACCCCGTTGGTATCCCACACATTCTTTGTTCTTAAGAAGTTGATTTATATCCTTAACAGTTGGCTGGAGTTGTTGAACAGTCAACATTGATGTAAGACTTGCAGTGTAACTTTGAGTTAAAATAAGAACTACCAAGAACCATATGATCAGCACGAATCTTGCCAAGTTGCTTGTTATCTTCTCCTCTACAAATAATTATGTTAAATCATCAGTATCAGAACTAATGTATAATCCGGTTCAACAATAAATTATGTGATGTTGCCACTTGCCACTATCAGAATAATCTGTTTGGTTGGGATTAAAATCAAATTTTTAATAAATTTTGATTAAAGTTGATGAAATGTGTGGTTGAATTGATTGTTGACTTTGAGTTAATTTAAATTTTGAATTTTAATGACTTCCAAACATGGGCACCTTGAAGCAAATCTGCCTGGAAGTGTTTATGAAATTTCCTTATTTGGCCCCTTAATTTCATTTTTTTTTTTTAAAGCTTATTTCTTTAACTGTTCTGCTTTCACATTGTAAGTTAAAGGAGTACTGAGAACTTACTATGAGCAAAGACCATGGTTGAGAAGGCAAACCAGAATATCATGCCAACTTGATGTAAAGGTGGTCCCCTGAAATCATCATTTATTCGATGCTCAAGAAGCCAAATCAAAAATCCAATGAACACAAATGAAAAAAAGCTTGTCAACCAAAGTTCCCATGACAATGACTTCAAAAATACCCAAGCACTTTTCCTCTTGTTATCCTTGATTGGCACCACCAGTGCAATAATAGATTCTGTGTACGGGAAAGTAAAATCCACATACTGAGACCTATTAGCCACAATAGTTACATCTCCTACTACAACTTCATAGTTCTGTTCATTGATCAGGAAAATATTAGCATTACATTAAATGCATAGATTCTAAATAAGACATGCGACGTATTGTTGTGCAGAAAATGTGCGATATATTGGTTGCAAAACATGTTTTTTCTCGTAAAAGGCATGCAGTTAAGAGACTTACTCCGAAGTATACTTGATCGATCAAATCATTATAATTACCAGCACTTTTGTGGTCAGATGTTGCAAATGGAACATATTCATATGGGACGCCATATGGCAATGCTGCCATTACTGCATCAAAGACATCCTTGCAGTATCCTTTCACTTCTGTGGAGTTAGTGACAGAATCCCATGTAACTTGAAGGAATTCATTGAAACCATCCTTCACCGGAACACCTATTCTTAGTTTCTTTCCATTCGTGGGGATGACCCAACCCTTGGGCGGTGATGTCTTGTCACCAGGCCATATAATAGATCCAAAGTTGTTCTTGCTAGTGGAATATGTTTTTGTGTTTGAGGAATTCAGTTCTCTAACAATTCCAGTTTCTTTTGTCCAGTATCCTACCGGCCTAGCCCAATGGCCAACCAGATTAACTATCTCATAAGGAGATGACTGGAGTTGGCCGTCAAGCAATTGAAAGTTTCCAGCCAGGCCTTTGAACGTGGTATTTGATAATGCTTGGAGGAGCTGTGGACCATGTTTAGAGATTCCAAATTTTTCAAGGTCCGTTGCACTTGTAGAGATGTTAGACATTTGAAACTTAGAATTTGTAAGTCTTGCCTTCTCTACTGACATGGCTAGTGCTATTGCAGAATCATAAGCCCAGAGCCCGAAAATGTTTAGTTCAGAATCAAGAGTCGGATTGTTTTTTTGCCATCGAGTAGTGAACTTACGAAGCTCTTTTGTTTTCGGAACATAAGGTTTTACACCTATTACCCCTAGCATAGACTCTATGACAGAAGGATCCATTGAGCTCAATTCATTTGTGATCCCATTAGTTATGATCCATGCATATTCTTCACTCATCATCCCGAGTTGTTTTGCTTTGGTAAACAACCGGGAACCAAGAGAGGTCAGCGTGTGGACAATGAAAACCCGAGTTTGCATCGTCATCAGCTTGTAAAGCTCTGCAACAAGTTGATCGTCTGTGGCCATGGAAGGGATGACACTTCTGTAAGGGACACGAGCATTGACCTTTTCCAGTGCATCTGTCAGAAAAGGTATAATCCCTTTTCCATACTCATTATCAACATAGACGGGCACTACTTCTCTCCATCCAAAAGCTTGAATAATAGCACTAATGACATTTACTTGAGATGAATCGTTCTGAGTAGATCGAATAAAGTATGGAGTTTGAATTGATGAAAGAGAAGGACTCGTTGCTGAAAATGAGATAATGGGAACTTGAGCTTTCCCTCCAAGATCAATCAGGAAGTTTGCTTGCATTGAGTAAGGGGGTCCTATTATGGCATTCACTTCCACATTCTTTAGTAGGTCTAGAGCTGCATTTCAGTGAGTAACAAAATTAACTTTAATGACAAATTTCAATAGGATTAGTTAGTACTAGGGGAACACAAAATACAGTTGCTTTGTCCACAATAGAAGTAGAATACATGGCCATTACAGAAGCATGTAAAGAGCCTATGTGGTTGAGATGATTGATTGTGAAATTAGTGAAAACTTGCAAATGTCTACAGTATTGTGCGATAATCAAAGTGCAATTTTCTTCACTATGGATCACATGTTTCACGAGAGGACTAAGTACATTGATATAAGGTATCATTTTGTGAGTAATGTGATTGCTCGTGGTGATATTGTATTTAGCAAGGTTGATACCAAGGATAATCGTGCTGATATGATGACAAAACCACTTCACATTGCTAAGTTTGAACATTGTTTGAATTTAGTGGGTGTTGTCATTGATTTAGCCTGTTAGAACTTGTTTGGAAGAGGGGGAGTGATGTTTATTAACGGATTTGTGATTTGAAATTCCTTGTGTTAGAATTTAGTTCAAGGTGGAGATTTATTTTGGTTTGACCCAAATTCTAGTGGGTGTTGGAATCTAAATTGGAGTGGTCTTGAAGAGATCAAAATTATGAATCGGAGAAAAAAGTCGCCGCATTTTTGCTAGCCCTACGCTAGCTGGACGATCGACTGAGCCCGATAGAAAACAGTCCGAGACTTGGTCACTCGTCTACGCTTCCATGTCGCTCGCCTATCATAGGCTTATCCGACCCATGCCTGTTTTCATTTTTTAACGCGATTTTGAACTCATATTCTTCTACAACTTGTTTTCATTTTTTAACGCGATTTCTCTTCCTCTGCCCGCGATTTTTTCCCGTATTGGGTTTTCACGTAAATTTTGGTGTTCATCATCGTCATTATTTTGTGATCCAAATTCATAACAAGTATTATGTAGTTTGTTGGAGCCTAAAAACATAAGCATAAGCCTAAAAACATGAGGAAAGAAGTTGATGACGAAATGACTAATTTTTGGACCTAATTAACATCAAATTTATAAATGATCAAACTTCGTTTTCAATCACACATTTCAATTAATCCATAAATACTATCCATTTATATCTATTATTCCCAAGCATATAGTTAAATAGGGCTGTAAAATATTTAAAACCTATCACCTCATGACTTCCATTCTCCTAATTATCTCCAATGATTATCAAAAGGCAAGAAAAATATTTATATAAAAGTCATTTGTGTGTATCCATATTATCTCACATTTGATCATCATCAAGAAACAATTGTGTATGTAAGTAGAAACACACACACACACACGCACACGAATGTATGTATGTACCTGCTGCTGCAGCCCCAACATCATCTTCCTTGGCGTCCCTGGTGTGGAGGACCAGCCTGGTTTTATAGTGAGAATTTGAGGCATAAAAGTCTGAGAGCGCCATTGAAATGCAGCTGAATCCCATTGCACTAAAAGAATTGTTCATGTTTAGTATCACTCCCACGTCCACGTTTATGAGAACTGTTTGATTCTGCGCCATGGCCATGTGTGCAGTCAAAATGTTTAAGGACAGAGAAAAGAAGAAGTAGAAAGAGAAAATGAGTTGGCTTGAAGATTTCTTCTCCATTTTTTCAGCTTTAAGGTTGACATTTTGGGTTTGAGCATAGGACAGTGCTATTTATATTGCAGGATTAGAATGTTGTGGGAATATATTGGAACAAGCGACGTGCGTTGCAACACGGAATTGGAAAGCAAATATATATTAAGCTTCTAATGAGCATCCGCAGTGAAGACATATTCAATCACTTGGAGTGAAAGTTGTGTTTCGTAGAAAGGTAGAGTAAATATTAATTATAATTCAATGCATCTTGAGCGTTTACCTTGACCATATCAACATAAATGATTCACCCAAACAATTCACATATTATTTAATTGAAATATTATCAATTCACATATAGAAGAATCGAAATACAGTTGTTACACCAAAATTAGGTGTAAAAGTAAAATGATTTTGGAGAAGAATATATTTTTAGCGTCTGATTTATTAGTTTTTAATTATGCGTATATGAACATGACTAGTGTTTAATTTCAATATTTTAGCTTAGTTGAGTTTATAGAATAAGCCTCTTTAATGTTTTTGCATTTTTGTCAATTAAGGAATATACCATTTTGACAAAGAACAATTTCCTTTCAACCACAAAATTGCCCTTATATTACTTCACAATACACAAATAGGAAGAGATAAAAATTATTATATATTCTCTATGTTAGATAGAAATATTTAATTTAATTTATGAATTTTACATTTGCACTCTTGTATATAGTTGATAAATAATTTTTTTTACTTGCACTTTACTAAGAAACGAAAAACTTCATATAGCTATTTCAATAAAAAAAATACTTAATTATATGCAATATGGTTGTCCTTATAAATGTGATAATCTTTTCAAAATTGATATAATTAAGATTTAAAAGAATCTAAATTTAATTCAAAAGTATGATATATATATATATATATAACTTTCATCTTGAAAATTTTGAGTTTCTCAAAATAACTTGGAAGGTATAAATTTGTTTGTTTTATTTTGCTTAAAAGTAAAGTTAATTTTTATAAAAAAATTCTAAGATTCACTTTTTCATAATGTAAGTTTTGTTAGTAAAAAAAAAAAAAAAATTATATTAGACCAAAAAGAAATTTGAAAGTAATTTTTACTTCTTCTTTAGACTTATCATGCTGGATTTTTCGAAGTTGATATTGATTGTAGTTTGATATGTGCAAGCACACGTGCGCATGTATAGTTCTTGTCTGAGCTTTATTTTTTAAACTTCATTTTTAGCCGTACATCATGATACTCGCAATTTTTATCAATTTTTCAATCATACATTCATCAACTTTTATTAAAATCTACTAAAAACTTAATTCTTATTCAAATCAAACACTAAAGAGAGAGGAGAGAGGAATTTATAAGTTGACTTGGAAGGGTTATAGAGATGGAGTTGAGATTCCGAGGAAGAGTAGGAGACTTTGGAGAATAAAATTATATTAGCCATGACTTCATGAAAAGTATTTTTACGCGGTGAGGCTCTAATATTAAATGATGTTGTCAAGGTACACATTGAATTATTATGTAGTTGCATAATACAACATGACATTTTAGTTTTACCATCTTTGGCCCTTTTCGAATAAAAAATAGATAAATTTAGGTTTTCGCAAAAGAAAATGTCACTGGTACAATAGATTTTTAATATCAAAATACATGAAATGACGAGGTTATTTTTTATTCGTTGTCCCGTTCTTTGTAAACATAACTTTCATATGGAATATGACATCGCTGCATATTAAAATCCCGAAATATCGTTCATAGATTTTGATTTGCACTGATATTGCTTGCAATGTCTAAGGAGAATTTTATATTCTACCCTCCGAAAATACATAATATAAATCTGTCTAGTTTGACTACTTCTTTCCTTAGTGTCCATTTTTTGAGATTTTAAATTATGTTTTCTTTAATCTTACATTTTTATTTTTATTTTGCCTATAATCTTGCAAGATATATATATATATATATATATATATATATATATATATATATATATATATATATATATATATATATATATATATAATTTTTATATTATTATTATTATTTTAAATAATAATTGTAAGGATTCGAACCTATGCGCTTCCTTCGTAATCTTGTATGATATATTATTTAAGTCACTAGTACACATAACATATCATATGCAAAAGATTATTTGAGAATTGGTTGGTGACCTTTTACTTGGTGGTATACATAACGTATCATATGCAAAATATTTGGTCACTTCAATAGGAAAAGTCTATTGATGATGATTAAAGGAAAAATATTTTTTTTACACAGTGATATTCAGTAATTAAATTATTTCTACTCATTTCTTAATTTTATAGATATTATCAACATTATTGAGTACGACTAGTTAGGTGCTATCTAACTTTCAAAATTATTAAAAATTGAAATAATTGTAGCACATCTCCTTCAATCAAATACCTTACAACATCATATCACATTTTTCGCATCTATTTTCATTTTTCATTGAAATTAACGCCAAATCCCATTTACCTTTCCCCAGCCATTTCGTTTACTAGATCTTTTATTGCGCCGACTATGTTTCTTGGCTTGTTGCTGTAAATGGCTCATAGGTGGCAGCTATTGACGACCGTGGTGGTGGTGGTGGTTATAACGGGCAATTGTGGATGTGGTGTTGGTTTGTATTTTTTTTTTTTCCTTTCTATTTTTATTTATTTATTTATTAAAAGTATTTTCATTTAACATTTTTGTTCCTTCAAAAACATGACACATGAGACGTTGTCTATGTTTGACCCTTATTTTTTAAAACTCATTTTTTTTTTCTTTAAAACTTACTTATTTTCAATCACACATTTTAAGGAATTCATAACTTTTATCTAGTTTTCAATTATACATTTAATCAATTTTTATCAAATTTACAAAAAAAAAGAATCTATTAAAACCGAACATGGGTTAAATGTAACGAAAATTGTACAATTACCATTCACTGAAGACTAAGATGCAACTAGAAAAAATAGTTTAGGTATTTAAATGCCAATGAAACGATAAGTTGAGAACTAAGGCCATCTTCAACCCATAGCACCAAATTGGTGCAACTTTTATTATACCATAATGTTGGGTTATATCAACTTTCACATCTTAAACACTTGTACCTGATTTTGGTGACCAGTTATCAAAGGGTGTTATGCATTACACCAATTCTTCCACGTTTTTGGACCTAAAAATAAGGTCAAAGACCCGACTAATCTGTAGTAAACTACGCACCATAATCATTGTATTCTACTATAGCTAAATTTCTTTCTTTTGCTCATTTCCGAAACATTAAGGCCCTCTTCTCTTTGTCGTTTTCAAGCCGTTTTCTGTTTTTAGTTTTTGAAAACAGTGAAAACGCGTTCTCTTTTCTATTTTCAAAAACTCGTTTCTGAAAATGGAAAAAAAAAATAACACTGAAAATGGAAAACGGGTAAAACCACGTTTTGAAAATTTTCTGGCCAAAACACGGGAAGTGGCCAAAACACGGGAAATGGCGTTTTCCAATTCTCTCTCACACCACTCTCTGGCTCTCGTTTCTCATTCCTCTCTCTCTCTCATCTCCGGCTCTCTCATAACAAAGACAAACTATTAAATAAATTTCGTCTCCCTCAAACCCACAATCCAAATCGAAGGGTTGCTTACGGGATCTTCAAATCAAGGTATTGAGATTGTTCTTCTCAAATCGAAGGCTTCTCTGCGGTTGTTTCAAGCAAGGTTGTGCATCTTCAAATCAAGGTTTTGAATCTTTTCTTGTGATAATATTTGGTTATTTGCTCGCTATTATATATCATATTTGTTGGGTAATGTTTGGCCTCTGTTCTTCAATTTGTTGGGTATATGTATGGGTGCCGTTTCTTGGCTATTATTGATGTTTGGAGGGTCTCTGTTTGGTGGTCGAGGCAGAATTGTAAGTTGTGTTCTTGATGTTAAACGGACTGGTAGAATTTAGGAGATTTGTCAATTTGGGGGAAATTATGAAAATTTAGGAGATTTATCAATTTGGGGGAAGTTATGAAAATTGTTATACATGAAATACAAATAATGAAGTTCATCCAGATTTGTGTTATGAAACTATACCTGATTTTGGTGATAAGGCACCAGAAAAGAGACTATATTCGTTCCCCTTGCTCGACTTTTTAATTGCTCCAGTTCAGCATCCTTTATCTCCAGAGGTAGCTTAAGATTTGATCTCCAGTTCAGCTTATTTTTTTGGTCAGCATTTCCCCCAAATCAAATACCGATTTCCAGCCATAACTCTCCATCTCCAGCGGCATTTGCTGTTGATATGAAATTCTTAGGATCTGTTTATCCATCAGTGTAAATTATTTCCAATGTTACTGAATCAGCGTGGTGAAGCTGTTTACCTATTTGTCATTGATTTGGAAATTGAAATGTTAACTAAAACTTTTGGATAAGTTTTGTGCCAAATCAAATTTTATATGAATTTGTTGTACAAGTTTTGTGTACATATTGGGAAATGGGGTATGCTTTTTTTTGGTGAATAGTTTTTATTGGAAACGTGTACTTTTCACAAATGCAATTTACTTTCTAGTTGACAAATGAATGAGTGATCATTGTGCAGGAGATTTAGAGGAAAAATCTGTGATTCAATGCAGAGGTGTGGGGATATATTTTTGGTGCTTGCGGGGTAAAAGTTCCACCCTTGGACAATCGTTACAGAAGCAACTAAGGAAATGGCGCCTTCGAGCATAGTTGATAAGAAGGCGGCATTGGATACAGCTGCATGGATGTTCAATGTACTCATTCAGTCGGGATCATCATTGTCAACAAGGCATTAATGGCTAATTACGGTTTCAGCTTTGGCACTGTTTTAACAGAATCTTCACCGAGATTTTATGATTTGCAAACTCTTTAGCGCATTATGATCAAAGTTTCATTAGCAATTGTTTTTATAAGGATATATACATACTATGAATTCTTTGTTGATTAACCTGTGTAGTTTATTCAAGAAATTTGAGATAATTATGAAATAACATGAATAAACCTAAATATATAAATATACTAAATGATGGAACAAGGTTTAGAGCTTCCCAATATAACAATATTCTATGGTTTCATTTTTCAAAGAAGTTAAATACTGATTTGTAGGGAAATTGGACTGGAGTGTCTAAAACTATAAGAATTGTAAGATGTGGTTTTCAGATGACAATCTAGGGATTCTTGGATCTCATCTGTTGGCGGTTTGCTGAAAAAACAATGTTTCAAACACTTTGATATTATTGATTGAATTAAACCCAATTTCTCCTATATATTCAGACTACCTTTGTTTTCATCAAATTCATTGAAAAAACCTTTCATGTTTTTCTTTATAGTCTTGATTAGTCTTTCAAATTATTTGTCGAAAATCTGTAAAGACAACTGGAGAGCGGAAGATGTTGTAATAGCTTGAGCTTCTTTCATCAATTTTCTAATATGCCTAGATAATGTTATGTTTAACATATTTCTTTCAGATTGCAAAGCTGACTTTGATCCCTGAGAAAAAAACTAAGGAAAACGAGGATATCTCCATTTAACAAGAAAAGTGGTTCAGTGATGGGAAGAATGGCCACAATGGAGGAAGATGAGTCTCCAACTTCAGCCGGTATAGAAGAGAGTAACCAAGTGGTGGTTACAAGAGCCAGACCACAGAGGGCTAACAGTAGGAAAGCTACATATGTTCTAAGTGATGATGATTTTGAAGATGCTGCTACTGCAGCTGTAGATTTGGACAGTGATGCGGTTGAATATTCAATCAGTTATGTTGCTGATGATGACTCTTGACTTCAATTAAGAATAGTAATTCTTGTAATTCATTTTAGAACACAGCAATCTATACTTGGGAACTACTGAATTTCATTTATAGCTGGTGAACTTGCTTGCTTCCAATGAAAATGCAATTTTCTCTAGTGTTTCATGATTAAATCAGTTGGGATTGGATTAATGCATTGCGGAGTTGTAATAGCAAATTCAGTATTAGATTTGATTCGCATTCTTGCTTAGGATGGTAAAACATAAAATTTACATATATTTAATTAAATGAGCTTTAGATATTTTTTGAATCATTGGAAAGGATATTAGTAGTACGAGAATAATACAGTATAGGAAGTATTAAGGAAGAAAAATGACCTAAAATATTGTTAATAATATTGTCCATTTTTTTCAAATATTGAGTACCAAACATGCACCAAATGAATATGACACCAAATGTCATCAATATGGATATCTGACCTCAATAAGATTGATTTCAAAATATTTATTACCATGTCAACTTGAGATTAGTGCTCCTTTTTTTGCAACTTGATTAGGTTTGGCTGTAACCTGGTGCTAGTTAAATTTTGTAACAAGTTATGTACAAGGACAAAAACAAGGACTTGCCAAATTTAATTTAGGTTGTATTTTTTATATCTAGAAAAAAATATTTTATTTCAAGATTCACCAATTTCAAAATTTAAATATTATTTAATACTATATTAACATTAAACCATTAAAATTTATTGAATAATCATATTTTTTTAATAAAATATTATTAAAAAAAATTTTCAAAATTTCAAAGTAAACGCGTTTTCCATTTTTACGTTTTCGAAAATAGTTTTTCAGAACGGCAAAAAGAACGCATTTTCAGAAATTTCAAAACTGACACTCAAAACACAAAACACAAAACGAATTCAAAACTCAAAATACAAAACTGAAACTCAAAGAGAACGCCCCTAATTATTTCCATAAAATACGTTGCGCGCATGCCTTCCAAAATCTACAACACTCGGTAAGTTTTTTATCTCTGTGACTGTAATGCATACTCGATATTGCTGCCGAGATTATTGATCGATCACATACACATACAAATACTGCTTATTGATGATTTTTTTTTTTCAGGTTTAGAAGGCATAGAGTGATGAAAAGGAATTTATTAAGTCGTTCTTAAAAGTAATTCAAAGTAAGAAGAAATAGGTTGTTAAACTTAGAATGGACTAGGTGGAAGAGAATTTATAGAGCTGATTTTAACTCTATGTTTGGAAAAATGTATAAATCATCAAATTTTATTTTCAACAATACATTCCAATAGATTCATAGAGACTCTTCACTTATCAATCACTCATTTTTATTTATTTATAAATTCTTTTTCAAAGCAAGGCTCAAATGATATATTTTGAATAAGATATACTGTTGTTGTATGTTGTAAACTGAGGATCTTAATATTGATATAAATTGATGATATTTACTGTTCTTTGGATAACATACTACCTAATTTGTGTTATATTTCATGTTTGCAGGTAAAACTCAATATTTGATGAAGAATTGGAAAAAAGAATACAAAGAATCAAGGATAGCTAACAAAGAGTTTAATTGTATCAAATACAAAATTCGGAAATTGAAATGCAAATACTCAAAAGTTACGTTAAACCTCACGATGAAGATTTGAGAGTTTTAGGCATCAATTGATGAGGAAAGAAGCCAAATTGATGAAATATAGTTCAAGTACTATCACATATTAACTTTCAGCCGAAAAAGTTATGTTTCGGATTTTCAGTCTCAGTTTGAGACCCATTTTTGGCATAGGAAATGTTCGAATTGGAAAAATTATATTTTTTGGAAGATTTGTAGCCTTTTGAGTTATCTTTCCAGCTCATTTTAAATCACTTCAATCGGTTATCGGGAGAGAAAGATATGATCACAATACTGAAAGCTATCCGGTGAAAAAAAAATATACCTATGCGGCCGCATAGGCCTAATTTGATGGGACTGCATAGTGCATTCCAGGGCCAAAATTAATGGTTGGACGTCCTTCTATGCGACCACTTATAAATGTACTTTGCGACTGCGTAGTACAAACTTTTGACAAGATTTTGTTTCTTTTTCCAACTAAAACTCTACTTTTGTAATAAGATTTTAGGCATCCTATATATACCAAACTCGACCAGAACACGGGAGGAGACCTCTTTTGACCTAAAAAATATGTGCATAAGGGTTTTTAGAAGAGAAAAGGAGGAATAACGCTAAGATCAACACCACGAAGCGAAGATTAAAGTCAAGAATTGAATTAGTGATGTCGTTTCTTCATTATTTTTCTGATTTTAATATTTCCATCATGCTAAGTTAGGTTAATTATGTACTAGGGAACGATGAACTATGTGTTATGATTTTTATTTTTTAGTTTTACGTTCTTGACAATAAAAATACGTTTTGATTATTTGAATGGTTTATATGGATTTATTTTCTCCACAATTATTGTGCACGTTAATTGTGTGAGTGTGGTGATCAATTTCAAGCATTTGAAATAAGGGAAATGGGTTCGACAGAGTATAAATCATCATAAGGTCCGATAGGGGATAGAAATATACCGCTATGCGTTATGTGAATCTTTAAGTGTTCACAAAAACTCATGCACTCTTATATATTCGCATTCGTCATAGAGATATGATCGGGTCACATATGAGAATAGGTTTGACTTTACTCGAAAGAGACTGTTAGATAATTTAGGAACATTGATTCGTCAATATTGCAATCGTGTGTCAAAGTGTAAAACTAAGTTTAAAAATATTATTATTTAGAGATTCGTGATCCTAGTATATTCATCATACATTCGAAAACTTCAAATTACATTAAACGCTATTTGCATTCAGTTTAGTTAAATCATTCATCCTTACATAATTAGATTAATTTAGTTATAGTTTCATTACAACAACACTTCAATTTTATTGTTTCGGTTAAGGTCGGGAATATTTAAAATTGAACTAATCAATCATTGTCCCGACGATACTTGGATTCAAAATCCACTTTATTTCATACACTTGCGGTGATTTTAATTCGAAATATATTTTCGTGAACATCAATGATTTTGCTATTTTCTATCGAGGAATTATTGTTCCATGATTCAGTGAACAGATGTAATTTCTTAGAACTGATTATATATATTTGTGAATTTGAGAGGAAAAACAACGTTCACAAACCCTTGCAATTATATACGATAGTTTGTTTAGAATTTTTTATAAGTTGATTAAATTGTAATTTGATAAAATTAGTGATTTAAAAAGTGGGCACTGCGTAAAAAGTTAATTTAATCCAAACATGCACTAAGTTCACTGTGTATCAATGTAGTGAAGACAATCCACTCCAATTAACTCACGACCGTCCATTTTATCTCTCATATTCTCTTATCAGAGAACTAAATTTTTAACAATTCAAAATTAATTTAAAATGATTAACTTTTAATTATTTATCATTATCCACATGTGATTGAATTTAAATAGACACTCCATGTTGCAGATAATAGTGTGATCGTTATCACACTGTGTAATTTCAAATTACTTTAAATAATCATATTATTTAAGCTAAAATCAATCCAATTAATTAATGTGTGAAAATCAATTCAGAATTCATAACGGTAAATTAATTAATCTAATCCTACTAAAATAATGTTCATATAATTTTAATGAAGCCGATGAGAGGAACTACGGACATTATAATTTTAAGCTCCAATAATGATGACAATTAATTAACACTTAAATTAAAACATCAAAATTACTAATACCAAACTATTCCACTAAAAATTTGGAATTGCACTCTTAAAATTATAAAACAAATTATATTCAAGAGATTTGAATTGTCCGTTGATTTAGTCATTTCATTTAGATCAATTCTTCAGAAACGGTTCATAATTAAAGTTAAGTATTTATCAGTAAACCTCTTTAATTATATATTATATAAGCCACATTGATCCTCTAAATCAACACTTATGGGAACTGTATATCTATTTTTCTACAAATGAATTGATTTCTTCTTGTATATTAATACTCTCGACTATTTATCTCATTGTATTTTCAAGGTACCAAGAATTTGACACTACTGATCTGCATCAGTACCCGGCATATAAAAAAACACAACTTAAAATATGAGTATATCAATTATTCAGAATTAAGACCGATCCATATACGACCATCATTGATCAAAATTGAATACTATATATGAAAACGGATTTTACTAGATATTCATAATTAATCGTGTTCTTGTCTTATATAATCAAATTATATATAAAGTTTTTTCATTCCAATAATCACATTATTAACAATCCGAATCAAATTATTTCATTCAGAATGTAATGAATAGCACTAGTGATGATAATTAAAGACCTCTATTTTACTTTTAAATTATGGACAAATTTAGATTATTTGACTCTAAATATTATGCTCATGTACATAACACTTATGTAAAATATTTAAAGTTACATATAAATAATCAAAGAAAACTTTTATATTTATAAGACATTTAATCATGCATGCAAAAGATATTGAAATAATTTCACAAATATCATTAAATGTCCTCAAATGTTTATAACTCATTTATTAATAGGCACATATCCCAACAATTGACAATTCATTTGGAAATTCGTTCGAGTTTACGATCAATAATATTTATGGTGCTCATGTACTTCTAGATGCTTGCAAGGTCATGAAATAGATTAAAGATTCATTCATGTTAGTACGGATGAAGCATATGGAAAGTCCAATTTGGAGATTGATTTTGGTAATTAGGGGTGAGCAAAATTCGACTGAACCCGATCGAACTGACCAATCCGACCGGATTGGGTCCATTTTTTGTTGTTTTTACATGGGTTGACTGTGTTGGCGGGTTGGGTCGGAATATGGATTAACACATAAAAATCGAATAAACACACAACCCGGCCCGCCTACTTAAAAAAAAAAAAGGAATAAGTTTTCATTTTTTTTAATACTCAACCATGTTATGGGTCTTGTATCTTTTTCTGAATTGTTACTTTACAAGTTTGGTGAATTATGATATAGTTCTAATAAAATGCAAGTGATGCTCTGAAGAGAATGAAACTATATGAACAGTCGAAGTACATAAATAGCAACGAAACACGTGGCCTTAGAACTTGGGCTTATTTTCTACTCCTAATCTTTCATGTATTATATTCACAGCAGCATGTATTTCTCGAAAAGATATAGCGGTAAAAAATATTTGAGATGAGTCTTCATTGTGCACGGAACTGTCTTAAATCTATGTGCAAAATGAATAAATAATTTTTATTGCGGCATTGTGTTAAACTGTTAATAGGTAATAAATAATAATTCTTCTAACTTCTTGCTTCCAGCAAGCTGTGATTCAATGGGGACCATTACGTATATTTCTGCAAAACTTGTTTAGGGAGTGACATGGAAATTTCAATTTCAAGATGAACTTATCGGAGTTAAATCTAATCTTGTATCACCAAGAAAAGATGAAATGATTTTATTTTTATCCCAAACCGACCAATCCAACCCAACCCCGACCGACACATAATTGGGTTGAGCTCGGTTGGATTTCAACATGTACATGGGTCGGGTCGGTTGGGTTGGGTTGGATTTCAAACAAATCGATAATGTTGGGTTGGGTTTGGGTTGGGACAAAAACCGACCCAACCCAATCCACGCCCTCCCCTATTGGAAATCCAAAGGCTTCTCAACTTCTTCCAACAAGTCCTTATTCTACAGCGGAAGCTAGAGCTGAAATGTTGGTAATGACATACCACCAATCTTACAAGTCTCCCCATAATCACAACCCGACGTAATGTTGAACCATGTCATGATCTAAAAGTTTAAGGAATTAGACAAGAAACAAATTTAATTCTAGATTTTGTCTCAACATGCATATGCTGGTCGAATTAATATTTTAACCACGACCTGGCTCATACGTCAAAATTTTTATAAATAGGTGGCAGCTATAATTGATTGAATCATCTTGTCTAAAAATTTAACTTATAAAGAAGGGAAAATTTTATTTAATTAGATTCCGTCTTCGACAGGTGACAACGTTTATTCCCAAGTTCATTCTTCTTGCTATGAAGGGTGAACATTTGCCTACTCATAGTGATGGTACAAATGTGAGAAGTTATCTGCATTCTGATGATGTTGCTAAGGTGTTTGATGTTATACTCCGTAAAGGAGTGATTGGTCATGTGTACAACATTGGCACAAAGAAGGAGACGAGAGTTTTAGATGTGGTTGCACAAATCTGCAAGCTTTTCGAATTGATTGCAAATTAGGTTGTAGAGTTTGTATAAGACGGGCCTTTTAATGATCCATGGCATGGATTATCGGAAGCTAAAAAGGTTCAGATGGAATACAAAAAAGGCATAATTACAAAAATCAGGTGTAAAATTTACACCAATTCAAAAATTAGGGACCAAACTTTATTTTTCAAAAATCAGGTAATATATAAACATTCTAACCCTAATTTTTTACCCTACCCCTCTTCTCTCTCTCTCTCTCTCCCCCCTCCCTTCTCTGCGTCCCCTCCCCCCCCCACCTTTCTCCCGGCAAAGAAGAAGAAGGCACGGCCGTGCCGGTTTCGCAGCAGCTTCGGCCGCTGCTGCTGCGAGCACCGGCAGCCGCTGCAATGGCTTCCGGTGGCGGCGGTGGTTTTTTGTTGGCGGATCTGCGTGGTGGTTGGATGTTTATATTTGTTGTTGTTGGTGGCAGACTTATTGTTGGTGGTGGCGGCGTCGCGGTTCAGTTTTCGTCCTTGTTTTGTGATTGGTTAGTTTGTGTTGGCCTATCTGTGACTTGTGACCAAGTATTTGTAGTAGTGTATTTAGTCTGTGACCAAATGTTAGGTGATCTGTCACCAAATGTTTGGTAATATCTGTGACCAATCAATCAACTGTGACCTAAAAATTTAATAATCCGTGACTCAAAATTAATATGTGACCAATTAATTTAAAATCTGTGACCTCGAAATAATATGTGACGTAAAAAAATTTTGATCTGTGACCTCGAATAATCAAATTTGACGATATGTGACCATTAAATAAATCTGTAACTTATAATTATGAATCTGTGACTATTAATCAAAAAATGTGACTTTATTATCATTATTTAATAAATATTTTTAATTAATTAAATTTATACCTGATTTTTGAATTTTCAAACTATTTACCTTATTTTTGAATTGAGGTAAAGAAAACACCTTAAATATGAATTTTTCCCTACAAAAAAAGGGGGGACTTCTTGGAATGAAGGGCTAAAAACGACCATGGAATTGTACATAAATAGGACCGGACCTGAGGAGAGGCCCAAGAGGCCTCCGCCTCAGGCCCAGCTTTCTAAGGGGCCCATCTTTTTTTTTATTTTAATTTTTTTAAATAAAACCCAGTCTCAGTATTCAAAAGTACAAAACCTCCAAAGTCCATACCAAAAGCTTGAGAACTTAACTGCAAAACCTAGACGGAAGGACGACGATGGAGGTCGGAGATGGAGCTGATGTGGTATACTCTCCTGAATTTTTTTTTTCTAGTTTGACAAGGAGTTGAAGTTTTGAACTGTGTCATAGGCTAGAATACTGCTAGTTTGGGCATTTTTCGTTAATGTTTGGGCTATTTTACTAAGGTTTGCGCCATGTTTATCGCTTAAAACCTGCAAACAAGTAGAGTTATTTCATGTTTCTAAGCAAATATCACAGACCAAATCGGATCTTTTCTCTATTTCTGTAGATATAAACCTGCAATAAGATAGGGGGCACTGAAAACAAAATGAACAAAAATAAGTAGGGCAAAGAAAATGTCATTTCAATAAAATCAAATTCTTCTCTATTAAATGGTAACCACCCCAAGATTTTAACATGTTAGAAATATTATTAGTTGCAATAAAGTAAAGTGCAGAAATAAAATTTATCGACTGATCGAGTCTCGTGACAGTACTATGCCCTAAAACGAAATTGTCTCTTGATAACTATTGCGACCTTTGTAGATAATCACGTTCAGTATACAACGATCAAATAAACCAATTGTGCAGTAATCACAAATGATTTTTAGAACTCTCAAGTGTACTCCCAAAAATATGTAAAATTGAATATAATATTTTTACTGAATAGGAAGATACATTTTCGTATTTGTAATCATTTTTTAATACTCAGATGTGTGCTTATATAGGTAGAAAAATAATGTAACTGCATCCACCATGATCCAATATTATTTGCAATTTTTATGGTTAGTGATAATGGATTGTTAATACTAGATAATTAAAAATGATTATATTTTACTGACTAGTTGACCATTAAATAATTTTGAAAATGATTAAAAATTATTATTATTATTATTAGAATCAAGAAAGCCCAAGAGTCTCAAGGCCCTATCAAAAACCTTTTAATATAATGCGTGAGGTGTGACTCAAACCCCCGACCTCCAACACAAATTCCACAATTTTCCCAATTGGGCACTTCATCTGAATTAATTCTTTCTTTCACAAATTATATCTATTTTATAAAAATCTAACATAACACAGTCTTGCAATCTTCCAATTCCATATAATGGTGAAACTGATGTAAATCTCGATTAATTAGCACATAATTTAAGCGTTTGCGTCAATTACCCTTTTGAAATCCTAATAGGGGTGATGGTTCATGAATAGTCTCTGTCGTTCACCCAATTTCAGCTACCCATTTTTTTTATTTCTTGTGTACAAGTTGATGGGGTTCGATGATAGCATGGGTGGTGCTTTTGGGTTGGGATGGTTGGCTATGGGAGGAGAGGCATGGGATTGGGATGGAGAGATGTGGTTTGTTAGGAGGAGGATCCTTGGGAAGAAGATGTTCTCTTCTTTATTTATAAATTTCTTTTGTCAATAGTTTTTAATTGTTTAGGTGCGATCTATTCATACTTTTAAAAAGATTTGGAGCTTATGTTGCAATTATTTCTCTATTTTAATATTTTGTTACATTTTTTTCGAAATGTTGAATTTTAGTTGATTGATGTTGTAATTCATGTTCTAATTTTACGGTCAAATTTCAATAATTGTTAACTGTTGAGTGACTTGAATCAAATACTATGACTCCTAAATATGCATTTGGAGTTCAAAAAAAGAAGAAGATAGAAGAGTAGAGACGTTAATTTGAAGTCATACTGGATATGCGGATAAGTACTTTAATAACAATAAAAGAAAGGAGAATGAAGGAAAATTGGAAAATATAGTAATTGAGGAACATCAGAATCAGAATGATAATGATAATGTGGATGAACGGAAAGAGAACGAGGAAATGATTGAACCTGCCAATGTGAATAAATCAAAATGATAATGATATTTTCGTATTATTATTTGATCATAATATAAATATTTTGAACCTTTTATTTTTATTTGTTGATTTTAAGTTAACAAATTTAGCTCCGTAAAATTTTTATAAATAAAAAAAATGGATTACTTGTTATGATTTAGGAGCCCAAATTTTATAGTTCGTCTTAGCCCCAGGAAACACAAGTACGTCATTGTACATAAAGAATTATGGTTGGTGCGGAGATGTATCTGTGGCTCTCCATCCACATCTGAAAGTTTCAATAACATCATTTTCCCATGATGATGGTTGTTTCTTGCATTACACTAACGAGTATGAAATTCTTGATTTATGGAAGGACTAGTTGGATTGGAGGCTTCTTAGGAAAACTTTGCGAAGAACGTGTCATAGAATTCGAGTAAGGGGCAGGAAAACTATAGAATAGAAACTTACTAATTGAAGATTGAAGGATGGTACAACCAACTCATGTGTTTAATGCAGCTGGAGTTGCAAACAGGCCTTAATGTAGATTGATGTGAATCACAAAAGGTTGAAACAATTAGAACAAATGTTGTTGGGACCCTAACTTTAGCTGATTTTGCGCGCAACAAGGTCTTTTAGTGCTTAGCACAATAACTCGAAATTCTATTTCGGCCAGGCCCAATAAGCCCGCGATGTGACATATTTGATGAAACTAAAATTATGAGAAAAAATGGGGGTTTGCGGTAGTAGTGGAAAGATCCGGTCATATGAACCTTTTTTATTATATAAATAATGGATGTTAGGACTTAATCGTATCATATTATTTGAAGTAATCGTAGCTCTTGATATCATTTTTGATACAGTGAGTTTTCTCCTTCTCTACGCGTGATTTTTTCACGTCTTGAATTTTCACTTAAATCTTGTGTTTTTGTTATTATTTTATTTTATATTGTCAATCCTCATTTTTCATAACGGTGATGAATTATGCAATTGGCTGTATATTTGAGTATCACAAGAACAACTCTGAGGGCTCGAGAGTTAGATAGGAGGAGGAGGACCTACTGAATTTTACAAGTTCCTTCTACTCCAAAACCAAGGCATTGGTAAGTATAAGCCCCAGTTTGGGCTCCATTTTAAAAAAAATGCATTTTTCTCTCTCATCTTTTTAATTACACATTCTTTAATAAAATAATATATCATATATTTCTTTTTTTTTTTTTTTTCCAAATTTTGATTTTGATGGAGCCCAAATACGGGCTAAATTTAATTTTCCATTTTTGTGTACATCTTTGTTACATAATTCAAAAGGATAATAAGCTTAGTGCACTTTTGGTTCTCAATAGTGGATTTGACTGGATAGTATTCGTTAGCTGTAGTCAAAATGAATCATTGTCAGTATTTACCAGCAACAGAATGGAACAGTCATCCGTCTACCCTAGTAGGTGCTCGCTGCCTATGCCAAATGATCTTTCTTTGGTACTACCTTCCTGGCTAGTTTTGCCTATGTAAATGAATAGTCAAATCAAATTCCTCAAGACCATGAAAACTTTCCTTTCTTGGGCATACTTCTGTATGAAAATGGGACTTGCACCGTGTATTTAAATTATTTAGAGCTATTAGAGCAATATCCACTTTTTGGAAAATATAAGTCGAAAAAGTAATAAGTATATTGCATGTAGACAATATGTTGAAGAGTATGACAACGTATGCACTCCCAGGGTAAGAAAGCCTATTTCATCTGATCTCAACAACCCGCAAAACTTCATAACAAAAATTACACATAACAAAGTGGTTAACATACCAAATAGCATGACAAAAGTCGATGAACTTCTACCTATTTCCAATTGAAATTGCAAGGAAAACTGTTGAGGAATATGGACCTTCACAAATCCTGGTGTGATTAATCCCAAGGAGATTTTGTAAATTTAAGAAGATTAAGTAGACCCCAAATTCATGTGTGGAATGTTTGATTTGAAAGAACAATGAATTGGACTCTTAAAGCTAAAGAATGAGTTTCCGGAGCTTTTGCCAATTAAAAATTCAATTATCAAGTATGACTTCGAATCCAACAAGAAAACCTGAAGAATTTTCTTGAATAGTAGTTCGGATTGATTGATGACAAAAATTAGCTCATTGTGGAACCACAACACATGGAAAATTAAATGCGTCCTAAGACCATCTCCAATGGTCTACACCAAAAATGGTGTAATTTGGTATAACCTACACCAATTTTGGTGTAAATCGTTGGAGATGGTTTTACACCAAATTTTATTTTGAATTATTTAATTACGAATTATACTATTATAAAAATCATTAAATTAAGAATTATATGTAATGAACTAAAATATTGAATTTATTAATAAATTTAAATAAGAAACATTCAACAGAATACCGCAATTAAAAAAAATTGCACTTAAAAGCACGAGAAAAATTAAGGGTGTTTTCAAGAATGTATGGTAAATTAAAGGGGTATTTTCAAGAATGTCCACAATTAAGGGTGTGAGTTGAAAAGTGTCCAATTTTCAAATTTAATACTAAAGTGTCTATTATGCCCTTAATGAAAAAAAAAAAAGAACATTTGAATCTCTACATATTCTCGACATTTAAAATGTCATTCTCGACATTTGAATCATGTTTTATATTTCAATACTACACACGTCAAATCAAAATATTAAATGTTCTCGACATTTCAAAACGTCATTCTCGACATATTAAATGTCTAGAAGGACATTTCATTTCAAACATGACATTTCTCTACACTTGAAATGTCGTTCTCGAAATTTCTGTGTTAATGCAAAAAATAGCATTAATTGTGATTTGACATCTTGTCATTTGCAATAAATGGAGCAGGTTATGTGTCATGATTTCATTAGCTCATATTTTTTTTTGCAAAAATGTCCATTTTATTGTCCTTGAATGGAATCATAAATTGTTGACCATGGGTATTTTGGTCTAAAATATACCAAAATAGCCATTTTTGCAAAGATTTTTTAAAGTTGCCATTTTTGCAAGTGGCTAGAAGAAAGTGGACATTTCTTGCAATTTCCACTAAATTAAATAGAAACTGATTTATTTTTCTCTTTTGAATGAGAATTACTAAAGCGAACTTTTTCATTCATTCTAAAACATATTTACAATTCAAAAGATCTTCTTTTCATTCTAAAATTCCACTAGCCTTAAATTGTAACTTGAGTTGGGCTTTTTGGTCTTGGTATGCATAATAAAGGAGAAAATACATGACTACAAGACTATAAAAATCACATTTCACAACTAACAATCTTATAAAATACTTTCACAAATCAGGTTGTAATTTCAATAAATTAATATTATGAGATAATTATCTTCATTGCCGCATTATTTACCCTTCCACCCCAATCTAACCCCCAATTGCAAAAATATTTTCTGCAAGCAATACTTTCTCTCTCCAATTACAAACTTTCTTTCTCTCTATATATAATTACAAAACGAAAGCAACCATATTAAGATCCCTTTAAAGAGGTGGTGGTACATTGGTGATAGCGGTACAATGCAAACGATGTTGGAGCGTTGGACTTGACCTATTGGTGGTGGTGGTAGCAACGTTTTGGGTACTACGGTCACATACAATCACAATCGATCACAGTTACCACAAAATTGATCATAATTGACATAAACTTAATCACAACTGGTCACAATCAATATGGACTTTGTCACAGAAGGTCACTATAAATAAATTCGCACACATTGCAAACTAGCACCACAACACATAAAGTCACAATCGATCACAATTAACACATACTTGATCATAACCGATCACAATTAACACAAATTTAATCACAGAGATCACCACAAATAAATTCGTACACATTGCAGACCAACACTACAACCCATCACCACTGCAACCAAAAACAACAAGCCAGTCAATAAATTGAACAAGGAACTCCTACCACCACCTCCTCCAACGTACTACAATCACTACCTCATGCACTACATCACTGTCGCTACCACCTGCAACGCACCACAATCGCCACCACCTACACCACCACCATGCAAATCTTGTTCCTCGACTGCACCAAAAAGAGGCAATTGAGATCTAGTTCAACAGAGCTTTTCAGATCTAATTTTTGTTGTGATCGCATTGGTCGAGGGTGGGGTGTTGAGAGAGAGAGAGATTTATGTGTATATATTTGTGCTTGTGTGTGTGTGTGTGTGTGTGTAAAGAGAATTTTGTGTAGTAATCTTTATATCTAAGGTTTTGGGTAATTTTACCTAATAAAAGTCTCTTAAAACCATAACTGAGTGAAATCGGGACGCACAACTATTACTTATTTGATTTCTATTTCGTGAACCATTTGTTACATTATTAGTTAGTTTAAGTTAATATCCAAAAAACTATATTAGCAAATTGTTTAGAGTTAATTTAATTTGGTATTCAATTAATTCTTATGAGAATGATAATATGGATTCCTAAGGTTCAATTTATTACGAATTTAGTGGTATTGTACACTTACAATTTTTTAAGTCAAAAATCGAGTCATCAATTTTGCGTAGGAAAATTGGGACAAAAATCTTGATTGAGATTACCAATGTGCAAAGCATAATTTCCATCATATTACTTCGTCTCTTTCTCACCTAACTTAAAATCTCGTCAAACTTCACCATAAATTCAGCAAATTTTATTCTATTCTTAAATGGACAAATTTGCCCTGGAAAATTTGCGATGCCAGAGCAGAACCCACTTAAGTCACTACGAAGTACAACTCAAGTTCTACATTGTGCAACGTAACGATGAAGTTCCTTGCTCTGGAAGCATAAAACTGTACTGGCAACATTATTTCTAGGGGTTCCACAAATTGGTCCCACCGTTTGAAACTAAATAAAGACCATTGTTTTGTCGTTTCATACAACATTGAATTTTCAAAACAATCTCAGCCTTTAATTTTTTCCAATGTTTGACTCTTCATCAGCCGTCCGATCATCTGGAAAATTTCATTGGAGCTACCCCAACTGACAGTTTATTACATGTCAGTTACCCAACCTTGATTTACTTTAACTTGGTCATCTAACATTATATATTATAAATTTCACATTTCGTATTGATATCCATGACCAAGATTAATGGCCAGTCACAAGGCTAAAGGAGTGTGTAACGTGAAACTTTTTTTATACTAAACTAGCGAACAAATTTCTGAATAAAATATATAAAAATGGATTTTCTTTTATGAGCTTCATTTTCTTTTTTTTTTTTGGTCGAAAATGGATTTTGTATTAAGATGCATTTGATTGCGAGCCACACATTCTATAGCCACTTCGGACTGACCGATATTTTTGGTCACAGTTACAAGCGGAACAATAAACTAAGGCAAAAGTATGAATTGAGTGATGAATATGAAACAAATTGTAATTAGACAACCAATATGAAATAAATCTATAAGTCGAGTGACGTTGGACGAAATTTCAGGCCGGAATATCTCTCCCCTCCCCTGCCCATATATTGTTCTTCAATCCCTCTCCTTACATCCAAGAATTCCTACTGCTTTTTCACTGTATTACTGCAAGAACTCTTCTCTTACTCGCCGATACTTATTCATCTTTTCTTTGATTTATGGCTGTGGATTTTCTAAGTTATGCAAGACTAAACGAGCAAATAGCCTTGCAAGATCACCAACACCATAACCAGATGCTAGACTACACAGAAATCTCTGATTCAAATGTTTCCAAGTTTAGAAAATCCATTTCTATGCACAACCAGATAGGCCATGCCCGCTTCCGCCGCTCCGCCGCCGCCGCACCACTTCAAAATCAACCTCAATCTTCCGCCGTCCCTCCTCCTCCGCCGCCGCCTTCGACTTCTGGGTTCTATCAAAATCTTCTTTATGGGTCTCCGGCGCCGCTGGTGACTCCTGATTCTACGAATCATTGCATGGTGGGTCCCACTCATTTCAACGAGGGTTTTAACACATCGCCGGAACTGTCGACGTCTGGGAATACGTCGTCGTTGACTTTCGTTTCGTCGATCACAGGCGAAGGGAGCGTGTCCAACGGCAAGAGTGGGTCTCAACAATCTACGTTCTTGATTAAGGCGGCGCCGCCGCTTGCCTCCTCCGTGAAGCCTTCCGTCTCCGGGAAGATATGTCATGAACACGAACAATCCGATAATGTATCCGGCAAGACCTCCGGTACCGGCAGCTGCCACTGCAAAAAGAGGTAAGTAGTTAAGTTTACTATTCAACGTTATTTTTTTCCAATTAAACCACGTAACTTATATTTCTGTTTCAATTTAGTCACCAAATTTGTCTTTTCACTTCAATCCAACTTTTCATTTTTACTAAAATTAACAAATTTTGTGATTGACTATAAATTTAGACAAAATTATAAGTTGGGTAATGAAATATTTTTTAACTAAGAATTTCTTAAGTTTACTTTTACACATAGTTATAGATGAAAGGGGAATATAAATTAAAATTAGGGGATCATTAAGAAAGAAATTATGTTTATTTTACCTTAATGGCACTGCTGACCGGAATTAAGCCCTCGTTTGGATTAAAATTCAATTTAAATTTCAAGTAAAGTCAACAATTAATTTTAACCATATATTTCATGAAATCCACAATTTTTCAGCCACATATTTCATTTACTCTTATCAAAATTTACTGAAGAACTGATTTTATCGTTTACCAAACTATTCGATCGTTCGGACCTCTAAAATTTTGTATGTTTTGTGTAGAAAATATCGGCTGAAGAATACAATCAGAATACCGGCAATTAGCTTGAATAGTGCCGATACACCACAGGACGAGTATTCATGGAGAAAGTATGGTCAAAAGCCGATCAAGGGCTCTTCCTACCCACGGTAATTACCGTGCACCAGGGGCGGAGCCAGCGTTTCGAATTAGGGGGGTCCCGAAGTTGAAGGGGCGGGGGCTCACGGGGGTTCGGGGGCAGCGCCCCCGAAAATTTTTTTTTAAACATTATCTGTTAAAATGAGGAAAGTTGGTACTTTGTGATGGAGAAATGAAACAAATGAACATAAATTAATGTACAAAGGTTTCACAAAAAAATCAAGAAACATATAAAAGAAACTACTAATTTTTTCAAATATTTCTCCATCACTGAGCCTAAGAATTGAGGAAACTCTTACTCTCATAATTGATAAACAATACAACTTCACAAACAATTGAATGTGATGGATTAGGAGATTAAAAATAATTTTTTGAGGCCAAAAAATTAAAAAAATAATAAAAAAAAATTTTTTCCCAAAAAATTGGGGGGGTCCTGGACCCCCCCAGGACCCCCCTCCCCTCCGCCCCTGCCGTGCACCATCACTCTCCCCAATAAGAATTTCCAAAATAGAGGCTACAGAGTAAAGTAATCACATTTTCTTTGAATTTTCAGGGGTTATTATAAATGTAGTACAGTAAAAGGATGCCCAGCAAGAAAACACGTGGAGAGGGCAAGTGATGATCCGACGATGGTGATCGTTACATACGAGGGGGAGCACGGGCATGTGCAAGGCGCAATGCATCAGAGCACTGCTCCAATCATTGATGCTCGTTTTGACTCGAAGTAAGGGAGAGTAGAAAAATATAAGAAAAAGAAAGGACCATTTTGCAATTTATAGATAGTTGTGGGGGTTGGGCTTTCATGTAAATTACAGTAGTCATAGAGGGCAGAATTGATCAGGAATTGTGAAATTTCTACGCATATGACACGTGTCATTCTCATATTATACTTCATTTTACCTCAGTTTGGTAATCAAGAATGCATTTTTCTTTTTTTTTTTATGTGACGGGGAATATATGATTGAAAAAGAAGGAAAATTTATTGATGTGATGAAAAATATTATTTAATAGAAGAATGAAAATGAAAAAAATAATTCGACTCAAACAGTGACTTAATTACCTTTTTCTAGAAACGTCTATAGTTTTTTCAAACGGAGTAATGTTTTGGTAAGTGACATGAGTCTTTCATAAAGACTTCATAAAGACTTGACCAAAGTCTTTCAAATAGATTGCAATTTAAATGCTATATATTCATAAACAACATAAATTTTATTAATGTGTTTAAATGCTATATATTCATAAACAACATAAGTTATATAAACGAAGTGCAATATGTGAAAAAACATTTGTTTCCTTAAATGTTCATAGAATACAAAGTGGTACCTCATCTACCTTTCATGCAAAGAGAAATCAAGATTGCATATGTTTTTCACTTTATGATCGAATAAGAATTTGCCAACATAATGAAGTGTAAATTGGGTTTGTCCGAGCCTCATTTTTTGTGATTATAGATTTTTTAATAGTGATTTTTTTTTCCTTAGAATATGTGATTAAAAAATAGGAAAATATTTTTGATTTACGTGTAAAAGTATTTTATTAAAAAAAAATGTGGTTAAAATGAATTTCAGAAAAGAGAGGTTTCAAATCTGGGCTGATTTTCTTAAATAAGAAAATTATTTCAAGGTTAAAAATCTAAAATTTACATAACAATTATGTTTTGTGTCACTTGGTGTTTGGCAAATAAAGAGCAAGACATCAATAAAATTAACACTAAGAATGTGAATATTAAGACAAATGTCACTATAATTTTAGATACAATAAGAAATGAAACCATGACAACAAATGTCATCTTAATTGTATCATATCTTCGAAAATTACTTTGATTTGGCTCCAAATGTGACAACTCGGTTCACATTCTTTAAAATAGAATTCCTTTTTTTTAATTTTTTTGGGGCATAATCTTGTATTGTATCTTGTATTGTTACTGCACAAAAAGTTCTATCGGACATTAAGATGACATTTGAAAGGCTCGTTCCAATCGTTTCTCATTGAATTTTGTTTTCCTTTTAATTTTCACCATTTGTATGATCTTGATCCAAATCTGATTCAATCTTTTGATTCTCCACTCCACTCTTTACTGTCTCACGTAGCCAGTTTGAATAGTTGTCATGATGTTTGCAAATAAGTTTACTCATTATGAACCTGTCATTAGCTGGACCATGTTGAGAGTTGAATTAGATTCTTGATATAAAGTTTAAACCAATCGAGCGACTCATAATTCCTTAAAGAAGAGAAAAAGAAAGAAACAAAGAAACAAAACAAAGCATTTTACTGTCAAGCACTATGGCACGATCCTGGAGCGAAAATTGTTAGGGTTCTTTTCTCTCTCTATCTCTTCACGCAAACACACACTGATTCAGTCCGATTTCACTCACAGAGTCGGGCGTGATCTCTGATTCAAGAACCCTTCATTTTTACTTCGAATTTTCTGTGACGGCGACCACCCTTTTTATATGACTTCGCGTCGATTTGACTGTGAGTTTTGTTGAATTTGTGGGCTTTTGTTATTATCTCTTTTTTGGTCGAGATTTGGGGAAGTTTGTGATAGAAAAGAAATGGAAGTTCATTATTTACAAGAACTCAGATTGGTTTTAGTATCTTTTATCTCCTGAAAGGAAGGGAAAAGTAAGAAATAAGCGCACAAAATATTCAATCTTTAAATATTATATGTTCTGTTTTGAATCGTTTATGGTCAGATGTTTGAAAATTAGAAGTGGGATTATTATTTTGGTGATTTAATTTTATCTAATGGATAAAGGGGTTGAAAATTTGCTTTCTGCAAGAAAGCTGTTGAAGGCTAGTGTGGAGAAATCAAAGGCATTGGGGTTATCTTTAGTAAAAACTGGGATAAGATTAGATGAGATTAGCCAAATATTACCATCTTTGGAAGTCTCGGTCTGGCCAATAATGGCTCAAAGGAAGGCCCTTGGTATAGTTGGGGGTCATATAAATCGAGCTGTCGTCCCAGCGACTGCAGTTCTTAAGGTTTTTGACGCCATTCATGGACTTGAGAAATCATTATCTGATCCTCAATCTGATCTCCCTGGGTATCTTGGGGTGCTTAAGCGACTTGTGGAGGCAACCAGGGTCCTCGGAGACAATCGTGGGATAGCAATTCAATGGTTAGCCGATATTGTTGAGTACCTGGAGGATCAAGAAGTGGCGGATGACGAGTTTATATCAGGTTTGAAGAAAGCACTGGAGTGTCTTCGGGAATTGGAGGTGGGGGAGGAGAAGGGTCATCTTGATGGGGGGCTTCTCGAGGTTGCTTTGGACAGGTTGGAGAATGAGTATCGGCGGCTTTTGACAGAAAACAGTGTTCCATTGCCAATGTCCTCACCAACATCGCCAGGTGAGCAAGCGTGCATTGCACCGTCCCCTTTACCGGTGGCTATTATACAGAAGCTGCAGGCTATTCTTGGGAGATTGATTGCAAATAACAGGTTTGACAGTTGCCTTTCCATTTATGTTGAGGTTCGGAGTTCAAATGTTCGGGCAAGTTTGCAAGCACTTAATTTGGATTATCTTGAGATATCAGTCTCTGAATTCAATAATGTGGCTAGCATAGAAGGTTATATAGCTCAGTGGGGCAACCATTTGGAGTTTGCTGTGAAGCACTTGCTTGAGGCCGAGTACAAACTTTGTAAAGACGTGTTTTTTGAGAGAATGGGGTTGGATGTTTGGAAGAGCTGTTTTGCTGATATAGCTGCCCAGGCAGGTATTCTTGCATTCTTACAATTTGGGAAAACTGTAGCAGAAAGTAAAAAGGATCCTATCAAGCTATTGAAGCTGTTGGAAATCTTCGCAGCCTTAAGTAAGCTAAGATTGGATTTCAACCGGCTCTTTGGTGGAGCAGCCTGTGCTGAGATCCAAAATCGGACGAGAGATCTCATCAAGAGGTTGGTTCAAGGGGCTTGTGAAATTTTTTGGGAGCTTTCAGTTCAAGTTGAATTGCAAAGGCATACTCCACCTCCCCCAGATGGTAGTATTCCAAGAGTGGTGACTTTTATTACTGATTACTGTAATAAGATGCTTGGGGATGACTGCAAGCCAATCCTTGCTCAAGTTCTGGTTATTGAAAGAAGTTGGAAGCACGAAAAATTCCAAGAAGGAATCCTTATAAATGAACTTCTGAATTTAGTTAAATCTATTGAGCTGAATGTGGAGACATGGTCGAGGACTTATGAAGATGCTGTTTTGTCCTATATATTCTTGATGAACACTCACTGGCATTTATATAAGCATCTGAAAGGCACGAAGATTGGAAACCTATTGGGCGACTCTTGGTTGAGAGAACACAAACAGTATAAGGACTACTATTCTTCTCTATACTTGAGAGAAAGCTGGGATAAACTTCCTGCCCTTTTAAGTCGGGAAGGTCTGA
Source organism: Fraxinus americana (assembly GCA_035079005.1). Classification (NCBI taxonomy): domain Eukaryota; kingdom Viridiplantae; phylum Streptophyta; class Magnoliopsida; order Lamiales; family Oleaceae; genus Fraxinus; species Fraxinus americana. Next base: position 17,877,429 of record CM068713.1, on the reverse strand, counting down.
TTTTGTTCTCTGGAGGGCGTGCAACTGCCAGTGATCTTGTGAAAAAGAGATTAAAATCTTTTAATGAAGCTTTTGACAACATGCATATGAAGCAGTCGAAATGGGTTATTTTGGACAAAGATCTGCGCGAGAAAACGCGCCAGGTTATAATTCAGACTATCGTGCCTGTTTATCGTAGCTACATGCAAAATTACGGGCCTTTGGTTGAACAAGACCCTAGTGGAAGCAAATATGCTAAGTATACAGCTCAGTCATTGGAGAAATTATTCAACTCTCTTTTTCAGCCGAAGCCAGTGAAACAAGGCAGTTTAAGAGTGAGGCAGTCAAGTGGGAAATTTAACAACGGCATCGCAGATCAGCATCAAACTTCTCCAACTGTGAAATGAACGCGTCCTAGAAATAATTAAATTGCATGGTTAACTTAAAAGAAACACTTATAGAGTGCTTTCCCATATGATGATTTACTATCTTCTGTATATATTGACTCTGGGAGGACCTGATAACCAACATATGTGTCCTTTTCAGATTAAAATACTAGAGTCAGCAAATTGGTTGGTTCTGAGCTTAGTTACCTAAATTTCTGGTAAACTGAACCGTCTCGACCTCCAAGGCTTTAACGAGGCGTTCTGTACTTGAAGCACCAACTTTATGGAGAGTCAATTCTTACTTCTGCTGTTGATTCAGATCTGTAGAGGAAATTTACAGTTAAAGCTATTCGTTTTTCACATATCTCTTTGATTTATTTTTAGGTAAGTAGCAGTATAAATTCCTACATCTTCTTATCTGTATGTACAATTACTTTGGTACAAGTTGCATCAAGAGCTAGAGTAATTGTTCAATCATCTCTCTTCATGATTCGGGAGAAGACAAGAAGATATAAATTGTATGCTTGTACTAGAAGTCTAAAACCATGACGAGCATATCCAAGGAACTCTTTATTTATAAAGAACATATTATGTATTATAGAAATCATCTTTTAAATTAGAGATTCAAAATTTTTATACATTCCAACAAACTCTCTATTTTGGCCCTTCACTTTACTTTTCTCACGAAACATTTATTAATTTCTCCACACATTTTATTTAAATAAATTTTTATATGTCAAATGACCAATTAATTTCAATGTAGTTTGATTAGTTTAAGAATTAGGGCGTGTCTGGGCGCACGGTTAATCTAAGTTCGGACCGTTAATAATCAACAATTGGACCATTGCTTTCTTTTTTTATTCAAGTTAATCTAACGGCTTTTTTTTTTATTCAAGTTAATCTGACAATAAGTCAGACCATAAATCTAGATTTTCCCAATTTACCCCCCTCCCCCCATTACACGCCTCAAAGTTGCAATAATTTGAGGTGAGAGAAATAAGCAACCTAGAGATAATATGGTAATTCAATGCCAATTTTTAATATTACCCTGCAAGAGTTTCCTGTCCAGTGGGCCCGTCTGATTTGAGAGGAAAATTGATTTTTGATTCTAAAATTGTGCCAGACACGCATTTAGAATATTGAAATATGTGATTTATTAAATGTAATCATTGTACATTAAGAATAAAAAGTGAGTTTGACTTTCTAAATTTGAAGAGTCAAACCAACTCTCTATTTTAAAAAGTTTGAACTCATTTTTAAGCATTGACTATTTGAAATAAAGATCATTTTGTATTTAGAGAGTCTATTGAGGACGTTCTAAAAATTTGGAACTGGATTCTCACTTCAACAATAGGATAAAATATCTCATCATCTACTATTACATTACTATCTTATTGTCGATAGATGTGTGCGCACACCATTGGATCATTTTTCTCATTCGAGAATCCCCTCCCTTCTTCCACTCTATCCTGAAGACTAACTAGGACATTTGCGTTCTCTTTTGTCGGGGTCGGGAGATGCTTTCCTTGATTTCTTTCGTATGGTTTCATCAGTTGATAAAAAGTTTCGATTTGTGTAGTGTGGCTATAGAATGTGTGACATTGGAGCTGACACAAGTTTTGTGTTGCTCAATGTTATATTCCATTAATGGGTGATTGTGGTTTCTTCATTGCCAATACAGTTGATTTTTTATTTTTATATTTTTTTGTGTGTCACTTACTTTTGACTCATGTTTAAAAATTATTCACTTTTTATTTATATATTTCGAGGAATTCACAGGTACTACCGTATTATCCATCATTCATTTTTAAACTATTTATGAACACTTTCTAAATATACTCTTAGAACTTGCAAAACTATTTCTATATTCAAATCGCCAATTTACAAATGATTGTAGAAGGATTTTTTCAATTCTCCCCTGAACTGAAAGCATAATGAAATAGGTGGAGAGGATGTTTTCACTGAATTTTTTTTTTTTTCCAAAAAAAAAAATTTTAGTAAGATTTCATTGTGGTTGCCGAACTTTAAAGTTTATTTTATTAAAAGAATATGTAATTAAATATGAAATTGAAAAAAATAAAAATAAAGATTTGAGGTTCAAACATGGATAAAGTAGAAAGGAGGAGTTAAATGACTAAAGGGAAACTATAACTTTGTATAGTTTTACTCAAGGGTGGGTTCAACCATTCAAGTGATTAAATATTTCGTTAGTCACTTAGCTTATATTTCTGTCAAGTTTTCCTCATTGAACTTTAAAATGTCTTGGAATGATCATTAAATATTTAAATTTTAACACTTTGCACTCTATTACCCACTCATCATGTTTCATAAGTCATTGAATTTTAAAATGCTTATAAATAGTCATTTAATATGTTGCACTTCATCTTTCACCCATCATATTTCATTAGTCACCAAACTTATATATCAATCATGCTTTACACACTAAACTTTAAAATATTTCGAATGGTCATTGAACTTTATAATATTTTTGAATAAAGTTGATTTTCTATGAAATTCGATCTAGATGAAATACAATAAATATCAAATAGATAATGAGAGTCTCAATCTAAGACGTAAAAATATTAATATTGGTCAAAAAAATATAATTTCTTTAATCATCAAAAGCTATGTTGAAGTGAATAGAAGAATGATAGCTTCATATTGATATAAATTTTAATTAGTGGAAATTACACCAAACCCTAGTATTAAAATTCTGAATTCTAAAATCAGATGGAAAGTTTAACATTTCAAAAATTAGACATATTATCATTAAATTTATTATAATTAAATATATTATCACAAACCCTAATTATTTCATCCAATTCAATTACAAACCCTAAAAATCTATTTTCACTCTAACTTCTCTCCCTCTCTTCATCACCCTTCCGTCTCTCTCCTTGGGAGCACGCCGTCGCCAGAGCACCACCTCCAACGAGTTGCGGCGGTGAAATGAAGTGGCGACGACGCTCTGGAGGTGGTGGTGGCAGTGTTTCTGCATCACGGCGCTCTGGAGGCGACGATTCTCTAGATGTGGTGTAGCAGTGTTTCTCTTTGTAGATCTACTTCTTCAATCTCGATTAAAACACTGCTCAGATCTACCCACTCCGTCATACACCGATCTAGAGGCTAAGTAGATCTCCTTGTGGCGGTGGCAGTGGCGGTGGTTGTGGGTGGGACGACGTGGGTTACGGATGTTTGTTGGTGGTTGTCGTTGTGTCGTGCAGGCGGTGACGGCAGTGGTGGTCGTCATTTTTTGTTGTAGGTGGTTGTCGTGTCGGGGTGCAGGTGGCGTCGATGATGGTTTTGTAGTTGAAGATGTGGTTTGTTCGTTGTTTGTATGTTTGGTGGTAATGGATTCTGGTGGTTGTTGGTGGCGGTATTGGTGGTGGTGGTATGGTGGTGACGTCGTCGGCCACCGTGTGAGGGTGGTCGCAATTGGCAGTGGAGATATTGGAGGTGATGGTGGTATGTGACCCATTAGTTGACATGTGACCAGTTACCTGTGACTTTTAAAATTGGATAATTTGTGACATTAAAATTCGAATTGTGACTCACAATTGATTAAGTTGTGATCGAAAAATTAATCTGCGGCTTATAAAACTTTTGATTTGTAACCGAGAAATAAGTTGTGACCAATAATTTGATAATACGTGACCAATGAAATAAATCGTGATCTATAAAATTTTTGATTTGTGATCTCAAAATAATTTGTGACCTACAAAATTTTTAATCTGTGACCGATAAACAAATTGTGACCTATAAAATTTTTGAAATATGAACGTAAAATAATTTGTGACGTAAAAAATTATGATTTGTGATTGAAAAATAATATGTGACTAACTAAATTGTGAATCTGTGATGGTCACCGGAATAGTCGTCAGAACGGTCGTCGGAATGGTCATCAGAAAAGTCAATCGAAACAGTTGTCGGAATAATCCCCGGAGCAGTAGGGGTGGTGGAGGTGGGGTGAGGTGGATTAGTTATATTATATTATAATTAAATATTTTAGAAATGAAATTTTCCCTTTTAATTATAATTTTCACTTACGTCGGGAAAAAAAATAGAATTTTTTTTATTATTATTTCGATTGAGATCGTAGACTCAAATCAAGAAAATAAAAATTATAACTTAAACAAGCAGTGAAATTTTCGATTTAGAGTCAATTGTATTTATCAAGACTAACAAGATATAATTTTAAGAGTTGTGATAAGGTATTTAAGAGGAAAGAATGACGTTATCTTTGTGCATAGTATTTTATAATTCAAAATTTTCAATTTTTTAACAGTTGAATTTAGTGAGTAAAGTTCAGTGACCGTTCAGAAGCATTTTAAAATTTAGTGAGTAGGGCGTGACAATAAGTTTAGTGACTAATGGAACATGGTGAGTTGGTGATAAAGCACAACATGTTAAATTTCAGCGATCACTAAAAAATATTTTAAAAGTTTGGTTACTAATAAAACATGGTGATTGAGTGATGAATTACAATGTGTTAAAGTTCAATAATCATTTGAAAGTATTTTAAAGTTCAATGAATAAAGCGTGATAGTGTTATAAGTTCAATGACTAATGAAACATTTGACTTGGGTTCAAGTAGTTCGATTGGGATATTTTTATAATTAAATCGAATTGATTTTTATTAGGAGTTGTAAAAATGGAATAATTGGTTTTCTGAGAAAAGCAAGCAATCTGACTATCAAAACTGGATAGTTATGGTTTATTCATGTTCAATTCCATTCTTATATGCTTGGAAAATAAATTTGAAACTATAAAGACAAAATATGATTTAGCTACGCCCATTTTTTTCAAAATACATTTTTCTTTTTCTTCTTTTTAATTACATATCTTCAATAAAATAATATTATTTTTTATTATTTTTTAACCATACATTTTCCATCAATCTATTATTCCAAAATATATTCTACACTAAAAATGGGATTCCAACAGATATTTGTTAAACTGAGCTTTATCTGTGGGGATTGTTTTTTATATTTTGATAAAAGTTAATAGAACGAAAAATTGTGAATTTCATCAAACATATGACTAAAAATTATTTTTGATCTTGAGTTGAACTAAAATTCAAAGTGGGACTGAATCAAGATCCAATTTTTTATTTGAACCTAACTATCAATTCTTGATTCTAAGATTTTAGTTGAAAAACCAGTTCAATAAACACCCAGCCAAGTTTTAGCGTTAAAAAATTGCGCAACTTAACTAAAGCGCCAGTTGTCCGTGGATATACCGCAATAGCATACCGCATTATCCACACACCAGCACCCCGCAATCTCCAACAGGCGGCCGAGTATAGCTTTGTGTACCCATTAACGGCGGCTTCTTGATCAACGTTAAACATGCAACAGATTCTGCTACAATTCCCACCTTCGGTTGGAACTTTGCGAATCCTACCATCATCAACAACACTCATTCGCTGCACAGGAAAACCTGAATCGGTGCGCAAGATGCATCAAAGAAAATTGCCCAAAACGCCGCGCTTCCCTTCGAGGCTTAATCACAAGTCACTCACCTCCCGAATCGTTCAACTCACTCGCCGCCGCCAACTCACTCAGGTTGTGTTCTTTCTTATAATCACATGGTGCAATAATAATGAGTTTATTATTTGCACGGGCGATGTATAATGAATGTGGGACTGTCAATTCCAATTTGAAACATTAGTTAAATGGTTGAATTTAAAAATCTGATGTAGTGTATGTTTGAAAGTATATCACAAATTTGATTTGTTAAAATTCCATAGATTGCTAATTGCTAATTTCTAAAATGATAGTAATTTCGACGAGAGCTTGAAAGTCAAAGAATGAAGATCATTCTGTTTCTTTCGTTCAAATTCTGATTATTGCAGGACTGCTGCGGCACTATCTTTTCTTTAAAATACAATTCTTGATTGTACCCACCTTGTATATGAGCCTTAGTCTCTTGTTATTTATTGATTTTTTTTACTTACGTAAGAAAGAAAGATTGATTACAGGACTTGCATTTTCATGGTCCATTGAATTCAACCTGAAATATATATGTAAATTCCTCCAAAAATCTAGTACGCTGATTTGCTGCTGTCTTTTTTGAAGGCGAGGTCATTGATTAAAAACCTATCTTCTTGTTTAATTTGAACTTTCTTAGTGCATAGGGAAAGTAAGCTATTTACCCAGGTGGTTAATCAAATACACCAGCCATGCCGGCTCTGAGACATCAAAAATACAGGCAGAAGAGACACTTAAAGTGGGAAAGTAGCAACAGTTGTGGTCTAATGGAATGATAAGATTTTCCATGATCAGTTTCTTCCAGTGGGTTTGCTTTGTGCTAGAGTTGTTTTCCTTTATTTCTCTGTGTTTCTACATCCCAGTGTCTTGTTTTCTTTCTCTCTTATTTTTGTCCAACTAAAAAATATTTGGAGGATTGCAATAACCATTTCATTTCTACCTCAAGCACATATATTTGCTCATAGTTATAATAATTTCTGACATGCTTTATGGCTATATTGTTTGGTATTATTATTTACATATTGATATTAAGTTCTTATGGTGATTGATTCATTTATGCATGGCCAAGGGCCAAGGTTAACGTAAAAAAGTTTGCATTGATATCCTTGGTTCAGAATTTCAGGGTGCAATTTTTTTTTTATTGTTTGGTCAGAATAAGTTGTATATTATATCCTGCTCTCATTTGGATAACTTATCCTTTCCATTTAATTTTTCTAGATTTTTGAAGAAATTGAGATTGCAAAGAGTCATTATGGAACTCTGGGCACGATTGTGATGAATGCGGTGATGCAGGCTTGCATTCATTGCGGTGACATAGATTCAGCTTTAGAAGTATTTGGTGAAATGTCAAAGCCAGAGGGCTGTGGGGTTGATAATATTACATATGGCACACTTCTGAAGGTAAAAATCACTATTTAGCTTATATTTTGTAGTGATTGAATGTGTTGAGAATTAGATTGTGTCATCTTCCATGCTGAGAAACTACAGATTCTTATCGCCGTCCACAGCATTAATGTTGACCTTCAATTATAAGGTTGCAAACTCGTTTTCTCATTATTTATTATGTCATTTTTTCTTCAGGAAAACAAGTAGCTTATCAAGAGTACTTTCGTGAATACTAGTTAGGAACTATTTCTTTTTATAGATCCAATATGTGTTGAAGCTATTCCTTGAGTGTTGGCATGCCAAAAGAAGCGTACTCAGTCAAACCACAGTCATTTAAAAGTTGCAGCTTACTTGATAAATTGTTAGAGGCCGAAGGTATCTATACATTTGAGGTATGTGACTCCTCATAGATAATCGATCTAGTTCAGACAACATTGGACCTGTGAAATGTTGCTGAAAAGAAGTGGACAACAAGAAGAATAATGTATATCACAGTGAGGGTAGTAGGAGTGACCTATTAAGCATCCTTACCTATTCCATAATTTGCCTTGCCAGCTAAGGCTGACAAAAGATGAGATGGATATTCGTAGGGGAGGCTTCAACAATCGGTTGATGGGCTGGAAAGCACTTTTTGGAAAATAAAAAGGGAGATTTTCTTCCAAGAGAAACTCGTTTTCCGTGGGATCAAATATGATGGACTAAATTACAATTGGTTAAAGTTCATTATTTTATGGTCTTTGAAGGAGTGAGGCATAGATTGAATGAATTTAGATCCAAGGTGTGACATTGTCTGCAGAAGAATCTTGAAAGATTACGGAGTTGTTATTCCCCTCTTTAAAAAGTTAACTTTGATATATATTAAGTGCCTGAGATTGACCCTGCTTAAATAGGTGACTCCGAGTGCTTGCAAGCTACGCAGAAGCACCCATCATGATTGCACCATTTGAAGATATACTTCCTGGAGCTGGATTTTGATTGTAGATACTATTATCTACAGTCTACACTAAGAATAAAAATACTATTAGTCAGAAGAATGTGATCTGGCCATATGTGGGTTTTCTTGGACACCTAATGAAACTTAGGTGTGATTTATATGTCAGAGTTTAGGGGAATTCTAACTGGAGATAATGATGGGAATGGAAATCATTTGTTCTCCCACTTACTCTTGTCAAAGGATAGCATAAACGTATTTGCTCAAATATTGTGCTCCATTCGTGATTCTTTTGCATGTAGTGGTCTTTATCAATGGAAGCTCCCTTAAAGTGGTTGAAAGCAAAAGAGATTTGCGAGATTTGACTGCTAGTATAAATTGCATTATTTATCAGGATGTGAATGAGTAGAAAATTACATAATTCGCTATAGCTGATAACCTAACATGCATAAACTCAATCATATAATTTGAGAAAGCGAATATTTTTAAAGTGTTAATTGAAGGGAGAGTTCATATTCTGATTTATGGTGCACTTTTCTGATCCTGCTGATTTTGAGTTCAGACTTTTCAGTATGTATATAATGTATAGTGAAACCAACTTCATTAAATCACAAAGAAGTTACAGTTCCATATAAATATATTTGCTGGATAATGGTTAATGGCACTATGGAAGAAAGAAAATGTATGAAAAACAAATGTTGAAAAAAATTCTGCCATTCAGCCTCAATTGGGTTGGATGTCTGATGATTTATTGGCTGTTCTCCTCCATAAATTTTTACCCGCATTCAATTTTGTCAATGACCTCAGGATCTGCCAAACCTTCTTGTTAACCTCGCTTGATAAATTGCTACTTTCTAGTACTGTTTTCTAAATAACTTTCATTTCTTTTTTCCTGTAAAAGTGCAATGTTGGCAAGATATGTGATGAGATAATTTTAACATGTTTTAGCATAAATTTTGTCAAGGGTTTGGGTAATGCTCGGAGAATTGATGAAGCATTTCAAATGCTTGAATCTGTAGAGAAAGGGACTGCTGTTGGAAGTCCACAGTTATCTGTGCCAATGATTTGTGGTCTGTTGAATGCTCTAATTGAAGCAGGTGAGATTTTCCATTGGAAGAATTTCCTCTCCATTTGCATTAATCAGTTAAATATCAATAATTTCCACTACTATCTTATTTCTTCCTTCATGTCTTCACTAACTGTTCAATTACATTAATCGTGACATGTTTATTTTTCTTAGGCTAGACCACATTTTCAATTATTCTCTTTCTATATGTATATGAAGTTTTTCTCCGTAGGACTAGTCATGCATTTGCTTACTGACAATGTCTCTTTGTGAGGAATGATCTAGTGCAGGGGATCTGCGCCGTGCCAATGGTCTTCTAGCAAGATACAGTTACGTGTTTCATGAAGGTGGAAGTCCATCAATCTTGACGTACAACTTATTGATGAAGGTGATTTTCTGAACAGATGTTTATTTGGAATATGATTGACGATGTTATGATTTATCATCATTTGAATATTATGTGGGTTATGTACAATAGTTTGTTTTCCTGAAATCCAAAGCAGCAAATAAATTATTTCATATATCTTTTGATGTTTTTCACTTATCAGGGATATATAAGTGCTGGTTGTCCTCAGGAAGCATTAAGAACACATGATGAAATACTGCAACAAGGATTGAATCCCGATAGGCTCACGTACAATACGTTAATCTTTGCATGTGTCAAGATGGAAAATTTGGACGCCGCAATGCTATTTTTTGAGCAAATGAAGGTCTCATAAACTATCTGAATGGCTATTGAGAACTTAAATAATGAATAATATGAATTGAATTGAATGTTTATGTGTTATTGCAGGATAAAGCACAGAAAGTTGATGATGAAGATATTATTCCTGATCTTGTTACCTACACTACATTGCTGCAGGTCAGTCCAATATGTCAATTTACTGTTTGAATCTTTTGTTTGAACCTAAGCAGAAAATCTGCACTCCCTTTATCAAAAAGTAGGAAAAAATGTGTTCTTTACCTCTATAACCAAGTTACCATTAAATAATTACATATGCATCAAAGTTTTGTTTGGCTAATTAATATTTAACATTTTCTTAAGCAAATCATCAACTCATCCTCATTGGGTTTTTAGGCTCTACTAAAGATGGATGATGGGGGTTAGGATGTCCCAATGATAAGATATATGGAGGGGAGCGTAAACCTGACCTCCAAAAATGCAACAAATGTAAAGAAAGTAATGTACGTTTAACATCAATGCATGTTGCTGGATTTTTAGGTTTATGTCTCCCTCACACTCTTAACGTTTACAGAAGTTTCCGTAACTAGTCATTTATTATGCTATTTTTCTCCTGATAATTGCCGATCTTGTCAATCTTAATGCAAAGTTATCATGATTGTAGGGTTTTGGGCGTATCAATAATCTCCCTTCAATAAAGAAGATCTTGATAGAAATGAAAACACGCCCTAACTTTTATATCGATCGTGTTGCATACACTGTGATTGTTGATGCATTTCTAAATTGTGGGTCAATTGAAGGTATGATTTTTCTAGAATTTATTAGAAGTTCTATGATGAATAGTCATGAGATAGATCTGCCTTCGTATCCAAACAAATGGGATTTCTGGCTTATTGTCCATTAAACGCTGTAAATTTATTCACGAAGTATTGTCAAAAATTTGTTTGTGTCTGACATGGAAAATCCAGATAAAGTTATTGCGTTGTTGGACCTTGTTAAAGTAAAAGAATTAGAAGGCTTAACAATTGTGTTAGCCTGTCCCACTATTTATAATAAGAGTTAGTAAAACCTTAGGAAACCCTAGGTATTACATAAAAGACCTAAATACCCTTTAACACTCCCCCTCAAGATGGAGCATATATATTGTGTGCTCCAAGCTTGTTACAAATGTACTTTATCCTTGAGCCCCCCAACGGTTTAGTAAATATATCAGCTAATTGATCAAATTTGAGTTTACATATTTAGTCTCAATCGCTTTACGCAACAATTTTTCTCGAATAAAGTGACAAATAACTTCAATGTGCTTCGTTCTCTCATGGAAGGCGGGTTGGATGCAATGTGAAGTCTTTGCTTGATTATCACATACCGGTTCCATCGGTGAAGTGTGTTCAAATCCAAGTTCTTCCAACAAATGTTTCAACCATGTTAACTCACCAGAAGTGGTATGCGCCATTGCCCTGTATTCGACTACGCACTCGACCGCGCCACTACCGTACGCTTTTTACTCTTCCAAGAGACAAGGTTACCACCAACAAACACACAATACCCGGTAGTAGATTTCCTATCTAGGGGTGATCCAGCCGATGCGCATCTCGTGTAGCCCTTTATTTGAGTATGTCCAAAATTTTGATATAGTAAACCACAACCAGGAGCGCCTTTCGGATATCGGAGAATACGAATCACCGCATCCCAGTTGACAAATCATTGGACGACCCAAGAACCGACTAATAACACTAACAAAGAAAGGAGATATCACGGGTGCAGTAGCGTCAGTAGTTCAACTTTCCAACTAACCGTCTATATTGAGTGAATCAATCGTCGGTGGTATACCCTGATCTGGCAATAATTTGGTGTTTGGATCCATAGGCGAGTCAATAGGTTTTGCTCCTAGCATTCCCGTTTCGCTCAATAGATCAAGGACATATTTTCTCTGGGACAGGTAAATGCCCTGACTTGATCGAGCAACTTCAATCCCCAAGAAATACTTTAAGTGCCCCAAATCTTTGGTTTGGAACTTACTATGCAAACACTTTTTGAGTTCTTGAATACCACTGTGATCATCCCCAGTAATCACGATGTCATCCACATACACAATTAACAATATTCTGCCAACTTTACTGTGCTTATAGAAGACAGAATGATCGACTCCACAACGTTGAAGACCAAATTCAGTGACCACTTCACTAAATCTTCCAAACCATGCTCTAGGAGACTGCTTGAGGCCATAAATAGACTTTTTCAAACGACATACCAAATCAGACTCCCCCTGAGCAACAAATCCAGGAGGTTGCTCCATATAAACTTCCTCAGTCAGATCGCCATTTAAGAAAGCATTCTTGATATCAAGCTGATGTAAGGGCCAAAGAAAAGTGGCAGCCAGAGAGATGAACAAACGAACAGAAGCGAGCTTGGCAACGGGAGAAAAGGTCTCATAGTAATCAAGACCGTAGACCTGAGTATAGCCTTTAGCAACTAAGCGAGCCTTGAGTCGATCAACGGTGCCGTCCGGATGAACCTTAACAGTGTACACCCATTTACATACAACTGTAGTTTTATCAGGCGGAAGCGAGACAAGATCCCAAGTGCCATTCTGATGTAAAGCAGTCATTTCTTCCTCCATTGCTTTTGCCCAACCAGGGAGAATAAGGGCCTCTGAAATGGACTTAGGAACAGAAACAGAGGACAAAGAAGCAACAAAAGAGGAGTATGAAGGAGATAGGTGCGCATATGAGACAAAGTTAGAAATAGGATGGGTAGTACAGGTGCGCTTACCTTTCCGGATGGCAATGGGCATGTCCATGTCAGACATGGGCGGGTCTGCTGGAGAAGAATCTGAGGGCACAGAATTGATGGGCACAGCAGCGGAGGCGTCCTTCTGGCGACGAGAGTATACCTGCAAAGGGGCCGAAGAACGATTGGAGGGGATAGGATCTGGAGCGGAGGAAGATAGCGTAGGGGTAGGGTCAATGGGCAAAGGAAGTGTAACATCCAGATCAACTTGAGATGATGGGGTAGAAAAGTAAGGGGTGGACTCAAAGAATGTAACATCGGCACACACAAATGAGCGACGTAATGATGGACTATAACATCGATAACCTTTTTGCGTGCGAGAATAGCCGAGGAAGACACATTTTAAAGCACGGGGATCTAACTTGTCCCTGTCGGGAGTCAACTGATGAACAAAACAAACACACCCAAATATGCGAGGAGGTAAGCTAAATAAAGGTGAACGGGGAAAAAGAATGGAATGGGGAACCGTGCCTCGCAAGGTAGAGGATGGCATCCGGTTGATTAGGAAGCAAGTTTGTAAGAACCGCATCGCCCGTAAATGTTTGGGAACGTTCATCTCAAAAAGGAGAGTACGGCCCACCTCTAGGAGATGTCGATTCTTACGCTCAAGAACCCCATTTCTTTGTGGTGTGTGAGGGCAAGAAGACTGATGCAGGATACCAGAGTGCGACATATAGGAAGTAAATGGCTGAGAAAAATATTCTCGAGCATTATCACTACGAAGAATACGCACGGGTACATTAAATTGGGTTTGAACTTCAGCACAAAATGCACGAAAAATAGAGAATAATTCGGAACGATCTTTCATTAAATAAAGCCAAGTAACTCTTGAAAAATCATCCACAAAAGTGACAAAATAACGAAAACCAATTGTAGAAGTAACACGAGAAGGACCCCAAACATCTGAATGAACTAAACTAAAAGGACTCGATGCTCGAACATGAGCAGGGGAAGCAAATGAGACACGACGATGCTTACCCAATTGACAAGACTCACACTCTAAAGAAGACAAATGACTGAAATTAGGAAAGAGTAACTTGAGGTTGCCAAGGCAGGGATGACCAAGGCGACAATGGATTTGGTGAGCAGATGCAACAGCAGGACATGCAGTAGGAGGGTGTGCAGGACTCTCATCACGATCAAGGTAATAAAGGCCATTGTCCTCACGCCCTGTGCCAATCGTCTTCTGCGTCCTCAAATCCTGGAGAATGACAGAATCAGGAAAAAATGAGACAGAACAATTAAGATGTTTGGTGAGTTTACTAACTGACATCAAATTAAAGGAAAACGAAGGAATATACAAGACGGAGGAGAGAGATAAGGAGGGTGAGGGGTCCACTGTACCAATGCCACGGATAGGGATAGTGGAACCATCAGCAACCGTAACAGGAGACAACGAAGAAGAGGACTGAATATGCGTAAATAAAGAAGATGTACCTGACATGTGATCAGTGGCTGCGGAATCGATGACCCAGGGTGAGGGAGGGGATGGACGAATGGAAAGACAAGCAGAAGAAGTACCTCGTTGAGCTAAAGAAGCAATAGGAAGAGATGCCTGCTGAGATGCCCTATACTGAAGGATCTGAGCGTATTCCTCATCAGATATGTCCTTAGCCGCCTGAGATACTGGAATGGTAGGAATATCTGGATCAAATGTCACTGCATTGGCAAATTTGGGTGGACGGCCAACCAAATCCCAACATGTGTCTCGATTATGATTCTCCAACCCACAAAAGGAGCACTGACGAATGGAGACACGACCACGGCCACTACGTCCACCCCGAGGGCCACTACCACGGCGACCACGAGAGAAACTACCACGACCACCACTAAGTGGATCATCTCGATTTTGAGTGGGAATCTGTGTAACAAGTGCCGAATGCTCAGATGACGTAGACGAACCCGAGCCAGAAACATTGTCCTTGGTAGTACTACGGGAAACACGAGAATACATTTCAGTGATGGTGGGGAGGGTAGCACTCGAAAGAATCTGAGATCGGACTGGTTCGAAGTCTGGACGTAACCCAGCCAAGAACTTCATGACAGCCATCTGCTCACGTTGCTTTTGCATTTCATTCAGATCGATAGTCAGTGGTAGGATAGTATTCATCTCCTCATAGAGGCGGTTGAATGTGGCAAAATAATCAGAACGGATTGCGCGCTTCTTTGAAGTTGGAAGTACTCCACCGATAAATCATACATCCCGGTGAGATTACTAGAATATAATACACGGAGATACTCCCATATATCTTTGCACGTATCTAGATGAGTACAGAGATCACCACCCGAGGCTCCATTGAATTCCACAACAATGTTACAATCGCGCATCACTGAATCCGCCGTCATACTTTTTATCATATGTTGCGGAGTATTCCGTGAGGTGACGATGTTTTCCTGTCCGATTAGGGCTATTTTCAAACTTTAGACCAATTTAAATAATTGGTTCCGTTCAACTTACGGGTTGTTAATGGTTGAGGTGTAGTCATCGATATTAATATCTTCCAATTCAACAAGTAATAAACAGCTCGCACAAGGGAAATAAACCAACAATACAAACAACTGTAGGGCTTAAACGAAGAACGTGAGAGTCATAACCAGACTTACGAACATTTGTAGTACTGTCATATGAACAATAACCAATAACCAGAAGCAGATCTGAAATTAGCAGATTGAACACTGACCAAAAACCAGCCGAATGAACAAGATTTAACGGATGAACAAGACTCGCAGATGAACAAAGGTCGGCGATGAACAAGACTTCGATGAACAGTACCCGGATGAACAGTGTCGCGATGAACAGTACCGGATTTTTTTTTTTTTTTTTTTTTTTTTTTTTTTTTTTTAAGAAGGAAAAAAAAAAATTGTTTGAACAAAGTTTATGGAATTAATCTCCCATAACCTTGCTCTGATACCATGTTAAAGTAAAAGAATTAGAAGGCTTAACAATTGTGTTAGCCTGTCCCACTATTTATAATAAGAGTTAGTAAAACCTTAGGAAACCCTAGGTATTACATAAAAGACCTAAATACCCTTTAACAGACCTGAAGAATTTTGTATAAAATATTATTGTTCTCTGCACTGAGGTATTCCTTATTGCACCAAGAAATCATGATTATGAAGATCGAGTATATAATTTGCCTGGATTTGAAAATTTCTCTTCTTGATTGAGCTATTTCAATTACCGAAAAAACATAGTTTCCCCAGTATTTTATCTCATATTCTTTGGCGAACCTAGTGTTGAGCTTCTCTATTTCAACGAGATACCAGTTGGTGATTGTTCGAGAAAGAGGTTATGATCCCCTTGATTGGTTCTAATTACAAAACTCCTTTATGCTGGAAAGTTATCTTAGTAATTGCAGTCTGGAAACAAGTTCAAATAGTTAGTTACATTTCAGCCTAATATGTATGTAACTGTGATTGTCGTAAGGAGACCAGTTCCATTTACTTTGTGTCTCTTTGGGGGGTGATTGGGTGGGTTGTGGCTGAGAGCAGGGGGTAAAACAGTTGATTGATCAATCAAGGTCATGATACTGTTCCATTTTCTGTGTCTTTTGTTATTAATGGTCAGCTTATTTATGATATTCCAAAGCTTAACTTATTAGGATAGTATTACAAACTTGTAAACACATTGATTCCATCAATCCAAATGCTAAGGGCCTAAGTCATGTTATGTCATATTCTGGATTTTAACATGTATTTTGTCAAGTCAATAGGTTCTATATGGTTTTCTTTTTTTGTGTGGTGGGTGGGTGGGGCTGGAGTGGAGGCTTTCTTCACATTTCTGGTTAAATTAATACAGAAAATATCTATCATTAAACATGTAAAATTCTGGCATATGTCTCAGGAAACTGAACCTTAATTCGGCTCGCTAAAAGTAATCCTCACCAAATATTAAATTATTTAAGGAACTCAGGGAAGAACAGGCTTCCAGTTTACATCTTGTGAAAAGGTTTTGCTGATATATTTGCTTGTCTGAATTTTCATTCCAGTTTGATCCTGGCATCTGTAATACAGTCTAATTCACTAATCTGTTCTGTCTCTGCAATGTGCCTAGGTGCTCTGTGTGTTTTTGGAGAGATTATAAAACAAGCTGCAGGAAACCGTGGCTTGAGGCCAAAGCCTCACCTCTATCTGTCCTTGATGCGTGCATTTGCAGCTAGGGGTGACTACGAAATGGTTAAAAGGCTACGTGAACGTATGTGGTTAGACACAGTGGGAACAATTTCCTCCACAATGCAAGTGGAGTCTGATCACCTTTTGATGGAAGCAGCTCTAAATGAAGGCCAGGTATCAAATTGACTTGAGAATGGTGCCAAGCACTGGTTTATATCTCTGTACAATATTCTTCTAGATTTTTTTTAGTAAACGAAATCCTTTTTTCTGAATTCATTATGACTCAAAGAATACTTCAGAAATTGTATATACCAGGCATTGCCGCATCGGGAGAAGATTTCCTCACTCAAGAAATTAGATGAAGTAAAGTGGCCTGTCACTAGGATCTTTTTTTTTTTTTTTTGACAAGTAAAGAAACTTTTATTAAAAAAGGTCCCAGTATACTAGAAAGTATACAAAAGGACAAAGAAATCAAAGAGTACAATGATCCAACAAATCTCCAAGAGATCTGATGGAAAGAGAACCCAAGCCCTTAACCCACTCAAACAATAAATAAAAGAAACTACTCTTCAACTCCGAAACGGAGGTCTCAGTATCCTCAAAATGTCGAGAGTTTCTTTCCCTCCAAACGCACCAAAACACACGGTGGGGAACAACCCTCCACACCATAGAAGTCCTACTACTACTTCCACTAGGCCCCTGCCTATTAGAGGATATTTATTTATTTAGTTTCCATATATAACCCGCATATAATCCGGGATTTCTTTGATTGTATAACACAAAATCTTTCCTTTTATATTGTTGTAATATTCTATAAGTTAAAGGCAATACATACGAGAAAATCATTCAGCAAAATTGGCATGGTATCAGAGCCCTAAAATTACTTACCGAGCGTATTTAGGGTTTCAGAAATTTGGTCATAGTGCTCATCGCAGTCGAGGGTCGTCGCTCCAGTCGGCATCTTCTTCGTGTTTTCGGAGTTTCCCTTCGTGTTATCGGTGTTTCTCTTCGTGTTCTTCGGCGTCGGCATCTTCAATCGGCATCATCTGAGTTTTCTCTTCGTGTTGTTCAGCGTCGCCATCTCCAGTCGCCATCATCTGAGTCATTCTTGGTTAAAGACCTTCACAGTCAGGCGTGCATCAGTTTGGTTTCGGTCTACCTTCTCCTTCACATCGCCGGTCGGGACTGCTCTCACTCTCGTCGTTAGTTCTGTGTTGTCTCATTTGGGAGGTATTTGCCATTGGGTTGGGCTGTTGAATTTAATAGGGTTGGGTTTATTTGTGTTGGGCCTATTTGTGTTGGGCCGTTAATTTGACCGGTTTGGGCTTTAAATTGTATTGGACAATTTAACTTCATAGTTGGGCTGTTGAATTTAATAGGCTTGGGTTTGACCGGTGTTGGGCTTTAAATTATATTGGACAATTTAACTTCATAATTGTCTCTTTGTTGGGCTACTTTGGTGGGCTTGGGCAGCATTTAGTTGGTTAGTTGTGATTAATTATTTTAGTGGGAGATATATATATTTTTTCATCATGTCAATTGAGAAAACCGACTCCATTTGTATTCGTTTTAATGGGAAGAACTACTCGTTATGGGCATTTCATTTTCAGCTGTTGATTGAAGGGAAAGGGGATCTGTGGGGCCATATTGATGGAAGCATTCCGTCTCCTGATCAAGAGACGGAACACGAGAAGTATCTTGCCTGGAAAACCAAGGATTCCCGAATTATGGCCTGGATTATCGGTACTGTTGAGGGAAATATTGTTCTTAATCTCAGGCCCTATAAATCAGCTCGTTCTATGTGGGAATATTTGAAGAAAGTCTATACTCAAAATAACAATGCTCGGCGCCTTCAGTTGGAGTTTGATTTGGCAAATTTTTCGCAAGAATCTCGCTCCATTGACGAATATTACTCTGGCTTTTGTAATCTTTGGGCTGACTATACAGATATCATTTATGCTTCGATTTCACCAGAGAGTTTGGAGGCTATACAAGCTGTCCACGATGTTACCAAGAGGGATCAATTTCTTATGAAATTGAGAACTGAGTTTGAATCTGTCAGGTCTAACCTTATGAATCGCGAGTCTATTCCTACACTGGATAATTGTTTGGGTGAATTACTGAGGGAGGAACAACGTCTTATCACTCGTAACTCTTTGGAACATGAGACCTCCGCAGCACCGATTCCTGTTGCATATGTGGCTCAAGGAAAGTACAAACCTCGGGATATGTCTAGTGTGCAATGTTACAGCTGTAAGGGGTTTGGTCACATGGCTCTTCAGTGTCCACGAAAAGTTTGCAATTATTGCAAGAAATCTGGCCATGTCATTAAAGAGTGTCCTACTCGTCCTCCCCGCAAGATTGGAACAAGTTATGTTGCTGCTGCCACTTTATCCTCTGGGTCTGCTTCGTCATCTGCGCCCACTCGAGCTCCAGCCTCTCCTAGTTCCTCTCACTCTTCCATCACTCCTGAGATGATTCAACAAATGGTTGTCTCTGCTTTGTCTGCCTTAGGTGTCTCAGGTAATTCTCAACCTGCTCGTTCTTCTTGGTTATTCGACTCAGGTGCTTCTAACCATATGACTTGTGATCCTAAATTGCTTAGTAATCTTAGACCATATAATGGACCTCTTAAGATACACACTGCTGATGGTAATACACTTCCTATCTCAGTTGTAGGCGATATATCACCGGATTTGCCTAATGTTTTAGTGTCTCCAAATTTATCCACTAATCTTCTATCTGTTGGCCAACTTGTTGATAACGATTGCACTGTTTCTTTTTCTGCTTCTGGTTGTCATGTGCAGGATCAGGTGTCCGGGAGGACGATCATGAAGGGGCCTAAGGAGGGACGTCTCTTTCCTATTTCACCGAAGCCTGTTTCATCTTTTCCCATTTTTTGTAATTCTGCTCATATCTTTGATTGGCATAAGAAATTGAGACATCCCAATTCTAATGTGTTACAACAATTGTTCAATTCTGGTTTACTTGGTAATAAAAATTCTGCTTCGGTTTTATCTGCCTCCCTTGATTGTGCTTCTTGTAAACTTGCTAAAAGTAAAGTTTTGCCATTTCCATCTCAGGGCTCTCGTGCTTTGCATATTTTCGATATTGTTCATAGTGATGTATGGGGTATTGCACCTGTAGTGTCTCATACTCATTATAAATACTTTGTTACGTTTATAGATGATTATAGTCGATTCACATGGGTTTATTTTCTTCATGCCAAGAGTGAAGTGTTCTCTGTTTTTCAGACTTTTCTTGCTTTTATTGAAAATCAATTTTCCTCCTCAATTAAAATTTTTCGATCTGATTCTGGGGGAGAATATATGTCCAATGCGTTTCAATCTTTTTTACAAACCAAAGGTATTATCTCTCAGCGATCTTGTCCTTCTACTCCTCAATGTAACGGGGTTGCAGTAACGCAAAAATCGTCACCTTCTTGATATGGTTCGAGCTCGCCGATTGACTCTTCCGTTCCATCTCGTTTTTGGTGTGAAGCATTATCTACCGTCGCACATCTCATCAATCGATTACCTTCTCCCACTCTTAATAATGTTTCTCCGTTTTATAAGCTTTTTGGTCACCATCCCACATATTCCCATCTGCGTCCCTTTGGATGTGTGTGTTTTGTTCACTTACAATCTCATGAAAGGACAAAACTCACTCCTCAATCTGTCAAGTGTGCTTTTTAGGATATGGTGGCACCCGCAAAGGGTATCTCTCGTATGACCTCTACAACACAACGAATCCGTATTTCTCGTAATGTTATTTTCTTTGAAAAGCAATTCTTCTTTACATCTGCAGCTGAGGTTTCTCCCATGTTTTCTGTCTTACCTGATTTTCCAGCAGAATTCTCCCGGTATAAGCCAGGGTGTGTTTATACTCGCAGGGATGTTGCGTCTATCGCTGGTTCCACACTTCCCTCCCCTACGACTACCCTCCCAGGCCTCCCTGATCCTCCACCAACGACATCAGATCCTTCACCGGATGATCTGCCACTTCTTGTCCCTCCTCGTCGTACTGTTCGTGTTTCTCGACCACCTGTTAGGTATGGTTTTTCCTCCCATAGTTCTCTGTCTGCTACACTTGCTTCGATTTCCATTCCTTCCTCTTACGAGACAAAGCTATGGAGCAAGAGTGTTGGCAACAAAGCGATGAACGCAGTAACTTGAGGCTCTCGAGGCAAATCGACTTGGGATGTTGTGCTCGTCCACCGATCGTGAAACCCATTGGGAGTAAATGGGTGTATTCTGTCAAACTTCGTTCTGATGGTTCTCTTGAGCGCTATAAGGCTCGACTTGTTGCTTTGGGTAACCGTCAGGAGTATGGGATCGACTATGATGAGACCTTTGCTCCGGTATCTAAAATGACCACTGTACGTCTTCTGTTATCACTTGCCGCTTCCCAGTCATGGTCTTTACATCAAATGGATGTGAAGAACGCGTTCCTCCATGGTGACCTCAAGGAGGATATCTATATGAAACTTCCATCCGGTATGCCTCTTCCTTCATCCGATTCTGTTTGTAAACTCAAGCGCTCTTTATATGGTCTTAAGCAGGCTCCTAGAGCATGGTTTGACAAGTTCCGCCGCACCCTTTTGGATTTTTCCTTTACTCAGAGTCAGTATGATGCATCCCTGTTTCTTCACAAGAGTAAAGATGGGATCGTTTGTTTATTAGTCTATGTGGATGATATTATTATTTCTGGATCTGATCACATCCTTATTCCAAAGCTTCAACAACATCTTCACTCAGTTTTTCATATGAAAGATCTAGGTCATCTCACTTACTTCCTTGGCTTGGAAGTCCATACAGCACCACACGGTATTTTCTTGAATCAACATAAATATATTCAAGACTTGATTGGATTGGCTCATTTATCTGAAGCATCGTCCGTGGATACTCCGTTGGAGCTTAATGTTAAATATCGTAAGGATGAAGGAGAAATTCTTTCGGACCCTACTCTATATCGGAGGTTGGTGGGCAGTCTTATCTATCTCACTATCACACGTCCTGATATTTCCTTCGCTGTTCATACTGTCAGCAAATTTATGGATGCTCCTCGTCATCTGCATTTAGGGGCTGTTCGTCGTATTATTCGGTACCTCCTTGGGACTCCTCATCGTGGTTTATTTTTCCCTCGGGGGACATCCCTTAAGCTCACCGCATATAGTGATGCTGATTGGGCTGGCTGCCCTGATTCTCGTCGATCTACCACTGGGTGGTGTCTTTTTCTAGGTGATGCTCTCATTTCTTGGAAATGTAAGAAGCAGGACTGTGTTTCTAAGTCTTCCACTGAGGCTGAGTATCGTGCTATGTCCGCTGTTTGTTCTGAGATTGTATGGTTGCGGGGTCTTCTTGCCGAACTTGGTGTTTCTCAGTCTTCGCCTACACCTCTCCATGGTGACAATACTAGTGCTATTCAGATTGCGGCAAATCCTGTGTATCATGAACGCACCAAACATATTGAAGTGGATTGTCACTACATCCGAAATGCCTATGATTCCAATATCATTGTTCTTCCCCATGTCTCCAGTGCTCAACAGGCTGCCGATATCTTCACTAAATCTTTGACTCGCCATCGTTATAACTTTCTTGTCAGCAAATTGATGCTCGTGGACTCACCAGCATCAATTTGAGGGGGGGTATTAGAGGATATTTATTTATTTAGTTTCCATATATAACCCGCATATAATCCGGGATTTCTTTGATTGTATAACACAAAATCTTTCCTTTTATATTGTTGTAATATTCTATAAGTTAAAGGCAATACATACGAGAAAATCATTCAGCAAAATTGGCACTGCCAACATGAGAGAAGATAAAAAACTGTTCTATGCATGACCCACTGGACTCACTAGGATTTATGTCGACAGAATACAATAAACTTTGAACAAATTGAAGACATCAAAGAGGATTTACCTGTATCTTACAACTATGACCTTTCATGGATTTGTAAACAAGAGTCTCGGACCTTATATTCTTTTGGTAGAGGAGTGCAAGAATTGCATGATGTATGAAGGGAGGCTGATTGTGTACAATCAGTGTTTTGGTTACTTGTGTTCTAATGGGACTACAATATAATAATAGAAAATACCAGATGCCTTTGTCATGTCCCTCATTAGCTTGAAAGTGAATTTCATGATTGGACAAATTTATCACACTATGGTTTTCAAATAATCTGGAAAGAGTTATCTTCTAAAGTTAATCAAGAAAAGATTCAAAGATAATAATTGATAGAGTTACCATCTAGGACATCCTTTTAGTTTTATTAGGTTATTTAAGTGAATACACAGATCCCAATTCAGCGACTCGACCCCCTAATGTATATTGGTCAAAACTTCATAGACGATGAATCTTTTTGTTGTTCTATTTTTCCTTATGAAAGAAATAAGATTGAGATTTGGGTCATTGTTAATCATTTTGATAGAATATTGAATTTAATCTTTATCCTTAATCCTTTGAAAGTTTCGATTATCTGCCAAGTCACGGTTGGTTGCTTTAGAATAGGAGTAAATTCCATGTATCAAACTATTGATACTACAGTCCATTTCAGTTTTTCTTCGTAACCTTAGATACATTTACTCTTAGGCAGAATCATTGTGAACTGTGAATAGATAGGTGAGAAAAATTCAAGTAGTGAAAGTGAAATTGAAGGCCAGCTTGTGAATACATGGGAGGATTTTGGGAATTTCAAAGCATTAATTGATTGTGAACCCTACGGAAGAGTAATAATGTTATTCTCACGAAAGATATACTTGTAAAAGTGAAGAAATGATAGTGATATTAACTGCCCAGATTATTCAGAACTTGAATTCGCAAAAAATAAATACAGTGTTCGACAGACTTTCTATAAACCATGGATCAAAATATGGATGTGGGGGGGAGAGTGAGGAAGGAGAGTTTAGATGATCCCAAAAATCATTAGCTAGAATGTGAGGGGGCTCAACGAAGTTGGGAAGATGTTAGGTGTTCGAAACATGTTAAGGAGATGGCGGACCGATCTTGTCTGTTTACATGAGATGAAGTTAGAGGTCATCTCGAGGGCTGTTGTGAGTTCTTTATGTGGGGACAGCATGTTTGGTATCAATTTCTTGGAGCTTCAGGGGCATCAGGAGGCGTGCTTGTCATGTGGGACACTAGATTGTTTGAAATGAAGGAGGTTAGTGTAGGGTTATTCTCTCTATCACTTTCATTTAGTAATGTTGGGGATAGATTTAATTGGATGTTTATTGGAATTTATGGGCCAAATTTAGATGTGCAGAGAAGGGGCCTTTGGGATGAACTGGTTGATATGATGGCTTGGTGGAACTTACCAGTGTGCATTGGGGATGATTTTAATGTGATCAGGTTTCCTTCTGAGAGGTCGAGTGGAGGGAGATTAACAGGGGCTATGGAAGATTTTTCTAATTTTATTAGTGAAAATATGTTGGTAGATTTGCCTATGATGGGGGAAGAGTTTACTTGGTCATCCAATCGAAATCAACCTGTTCATTCTCGGATAAATCGATTCCTGATTAGCGGTGAGTGAGAGGCTAAGTACCCTGATGTCACTCAGAGGAGATTGGGGAGAGTGTACTCGGACCATTTTCCTATTTCGTTATTTGAGATTAGAAGGGGTAGTAGAAGAAAACCTTTTAGATTTGAGAAGATGTGGTTGAAAGTTGAAGGTTTTGGGGAGCGAATTCGGACTTGGTGGGCCTCTTATGATTTCAGGAGGGTCTCCTAGTTATGTTTTACACCAGAAATTGAAGGCCTTGAAGGGGGATTTAAAGAAGTGAAATGGGGAGGTGGTGGGAGACATAGACGTTCGTAAGAATCAGTGTATGTCAGACATAGGAGAGTTAGACGAGCAGGATGAGAGTCGAGGGTTGGATGGGGAGGAAATGGAGACGCGTGGAAGGCTAAGGGGAGAGTTGGAGAAATTGGTGGAGATGGAGGAGATTGCTTGGAGACAAAAGTCTAGGGTCTTGTGGTTGAAGGAGGGTGACAAATGCACAAAGTTCTTTCATCGGGTCGCTGATTCCAACCGGTGCAATAACTCTATTACATTGCTGGAGGTTGATGGAGTTACGTATGAGGATCCACAAGATATTGTGACTCAGCAGGTGAGATTCTATCAGAATCTCTACCGGGAGTAGTTTGTGTGAGGCCTGAGTTGGAGGGGCTAGACTTCTTCGCATCACCGAAGAGGATGCTAGTTGGGTTGAGAGACCATTTGAAGAGGATGAGGTTACAGATGTGGTGTTTAATATGAATGATGATAAGGCCCCTGGACTGGACGAGTTCTCATTCTCATTTTATAAGGCTTGTTTGGAGGTGGTGCGATCAAACATTATGTATACAATAAATTATTTTTTCGAACGTGGCAGGTTTATGAGAAGTCTTAATGCCACATTCATTGTGCTTATTCCTAAGAAACCGGGAGTGACTGAGATTAAGGACTATCGTCCTATTAGTTTAGTCAGTGGGGTTTATAAGATCATTGCTAAAGTTTTGGCGAATAGATTAAAGGAAGTTCTGGGAAAAGTGGTGTCTAAGTTCCAGAATACTTTTGTGATGGGGTGTCAGATCTTGGATTCAGTTCTTATAGCAAACGAATGCATTGACTCAAGAATACGTCAGGGGATCCCAGAGATGTTGTGTAAGCTTGATATTCAAAAGGCGTATGATCACATCAACTGGGGATTTCTTATGTATATGCTCAGACGATATTGCTTCCGGGATAGGTGGTGTAAGTGGATCCAATTCTGTATCTCTACGGTTTCATTTTCAGTATTAGTTAATGGTAATCCTGAAGGTTATTTTCGGAGTAGTAGAGGTTTGAGGCAAGGCGATCCGTTGTCCCCCTTGTTGTTTGTTATTGTGATGGAGGCATTCAGTAAAATGATTGAGAAAGCTGCGACGGAGGGTTTGTTAAGAGGTTTTGCGGAGATCGGTGTGTCGTGTGCAAATAACAAATGGGAGATCTGTAGATGACATGCAAATTAGGATTTGCGTCGCTTGCTTCTGTGTTTTGAAGCGGTTTCCGGTTTGAAGATAAATCTGGGCAAATATGAGGTTATTCCAGTGGGAGAGGTTGCTAATGTGGAGGAATTAGCGACAATAATCAAAAGCAGAGTTGCTCAATTGCCCATGTCATCTCTTGGGCTTCCATTAGGAGCAAGGTTTATAAGTAAACAAATTTGGAATTGTATTCTTGAACGGGTGGAGAGGAGGTTAGCGGGGTGGAAGCGTATTTATCTATCCAAAGGAGGCCGTCTTACTCTCATCAAATCCACGCTTTCTAGCCTTCTAACCTATTTTCTATCATTGTTTCCTATCCCCATTGCAATGGCAAATAGTTTGGAGAAGATGCAGAGGGATTTTCTTTTAGCAGTGTTGGGGAAGAGAGGAAGTTTCATTTCGTCAAATGTGGTGATGTTTGTTCCCCTATTAGGGTAAAGGGTCTTGGTCTGAGGAGCCTTGTTTTATATAACAAAGTTTTGTTGGGCAAGTGGCTGTGGCGATTTGGAATGAAGAGAGAGAGCTTCTGGAGAGAAATTATTGGGGAGAAATATGGTGTCTTGGAGGGGGGGTGGCGGACCGTGGCGCTCAGGTGAGGGTCGTGGTTCTTATGGGATGAGCTTGTAGAGGTATATCAGGAAATGATGGAGCGATTTTCAGAATAGGTTGGCTTTTGTGGTGGGGAACTGTACGAATGTCAGATTTTGGGACGATTGTTGGTGCGGAGATCAAAAATTAAAAGTCCGGTTTCCTTCTTTACATCGCATTGCCCTGGAGCCTTCAGCTATGGTGAGTGATGCTATGGCTATATTTAATGGGAATCCTAGTTGGAACATCGCTTTCGGGAGGGGCTTACATGATTGAGAGCTGGATGGTTATGCATTGTTTTTGGCCTCTCTGTATGAGTTGCACATTCAGGTAGGAAAGGACGACTGAAGCAGGTGGAGGCGGCACAAAATGGTTTGTTTTCTGTTCGTACTTATTTTAGATCCTTATTGAAACATGTTGAGAGTTCATCCCCTGGCAAAGGGTCTGGCAAAGTGAATTACCTCCAAGGGTGGCTTTCTTACTGTGGACGGTTGTGATGGGACAGGTGTTAACGGCGGATAATCTTCGAAGAAATGGCTAATTGTATAATGGAGTGGTGCTATTTGTGTAAGAAGGATGGAGAAACGATCGATCACTTGTTCATTTATTGTGACGGTGTTCGTTGGTTGTGGAATGATATTCTGGCTTCGCAACATATGAGTTGAGTGTTCCCAAGGCGTATCATGGAGGTGGTGTGGGCATGAAAAAGAAAGTTTCGAGATAAGAATAGCAAGTTTGTTTAGGATCTCATTCCAGGTTGCATCGTTTGCTGTGTGTGTGGAAAGAAAGAAACGACAGATGCTTTCAAGACCAAATACGGACGACAGAGCAATTTAGAGAATCGTTTTACTTGACTTTGTATAGTTGGTTTAAGGCTGCAATCATTAGTCCGTTAGAAGGGTTGCCGAATTTTTTATCGTTTCTATCTTGTTTAATCTGAGAATGCACTCCTTGTGTATTATCTTTTATTTTTTATTTATATAATTTACGTGATTACCTATCAAAAAAAAAATATGGATGACACATGAAGAAATTTGAAAATGTGTGCCTAAATCTAAGAAGATATATGAAAAGGCATGATAACACTCAGTGCGATTAATTCTCCTAACAGGGTGCACCATTTTCAGCACTAGATGCGAAATGACCAGGGTACAAGGAGTTTTTTTGTAACATTTCATTTCTATCTCTCTTTCTATCCTCTTCTCTCTTTTTCCGGGGAAATTATATCTTTCATGTACTTATCAATCAATGGCGAAGAATTACAAGAGGTGAAGGAGTCAACCCTATCACCTTCACCAAAGTGAGGTGAAAGTAAGAGCATGTTTGAGAAGTGTTTATAAATTGTTCAAATTATGAATAGATGGAAATGAGTTGTGATAAGTGGTAGTACTTGTAGATCCCTCCAAATGTGTGGATAAAAAATTGTGAGTGTTTATAAACATGAGCCAGAAATAGGTTAAGAAGCAAATTGAATCTGGAATCTTCCAATTCTTATAAAATTAATTACCCTTATAACACTTTTTGGCAATTAAGGAAAAAAAAGAAATCCTATATTGAGCGTGAGAACATCCCAATTGGCTAAAGAACGGAAAAAGAAAGAAGAAACTATGGAACTTGAAAATAACATTGGCAAATAAGAAATATTACTATTTTTACGAAGTGGAAACTTTATGAGGATTTTACTTTGTTGCAATAGATCAATTTTAGACTTTTTTTAGTCCAATTTCATATGAAACTGTAGATGCAATTCAAAGTACGAAATTGAATACCAAGAAATATCATGTGAGCTCCAGCGTGACCTTGGGTCAAATTGTCAAAGGAATGGAGCATATTCTCACAAAGATTAGCCTGTAGCAATTCCTATGATGCCTCATCAACCAGAAGCATCAGAATTACCTTTAGACTTTAGCTAACTAATTGGCAGATGATGGCTGACTGGGAGAAAAGGAAAGGCCAACTAATTGGAGCTGATATGGTAGATAAATCGATGTTTATCCCTGATGATTCTTTCAGAAGTGGCTTGTTAGAGGGAGATACCTTATGAGACCATCATTCCTGAAAATTTTCTATATATAGCATAATCCATTTAATAACTAGTCTACTGATTGCCTAGATCTTTTGAGCCCAGAGAAAGCATATGAAATCTGAACTAGAAAGTTCATAATCTGAATGAAAGACGAATATTGTTCTGGGGTTTATTTGCAACTTGTGATTAGCATGGCCTTTTGAAGTTTTCAAGCTATTTGCGTTAACCTAAAATTAAAATATAATTAAGAACTAAGTTAGAAACCGGTCATTTGACCTTTTCCTTGATTTGCTCGAGATTGACTTCTTAAATATCAAGAAAATCCTAGACTGGTAATCTGTAATGCTACTTAAAACAAGTTGGGATTCAGAAAGCTTAGTAGATTTTAAACAAGTATCTGCTTGTTTGGCAGGTTGACTTGGCTTTACAGAATCTCAAGAAAATTGTTGGCAAATGGAAGGACATATCATGGACTAGTCGAGGAGGCATGGTATGTGCTGGTTTCATATTCAGGAATGCAAACTTATAGTGATAAATTAAAAGTTCCGTTTAATAAATTGCTGTGTAATTTAGTTGAGTATATTGCAATCACTATTTTTTCCTTAATTAATGAATATGTCTCTGATTCTTGACCTTTCTGTTACAGTTCCACATTTTCCACCTAATACCTTGTCACACCAATGACAATAGCTTCCCTTTAACTTCTATGTCATGCTTTGTTATATATATAATTTTTCTGAATAAGCTGTCGCATTCGTGTAATTAAATGGATATCTACGTATAATATATGGCACTAAAGTAACCAGGGCATTGCGCAAACCTATTAAAATGCTGCTCCAACTTATTTCTCAGAGTTCTTCCTTGTTAATAAATATGTGGTTCTGTAATGATTTAGTCACAAAGCACTCTTTATTACAGAGCATTGTGGGAATTATTGGAGCCTTCTTTTACGAATTAATGTATCTTTTATTCTTCTTCTACTCATTCTACTACTTCCCTTTATTGCTTTACTCTTAGACTCCTAGTGTATGGCTTGAGTATGTTCCTTGAATATAATCCATGCATTAATTGCAGGTTGCAGTACGCCTTGAGGCATTGCTAGGTTTGAACTCATCATTATTGAGCCCTCGCCTACTTTTTCAGGTATTTGATTTTTTTGTATCTTTCAAGCATGCAAGTCATAAGAATATTATAATGTTTCCACATAGTTTACATGTCAATTCGTTTTCTCAAGTCCAATTCATATTCTTTTCTGTCTATAATCTATTATAGGTATCTGCTAGTGATGCAATTGAGCACATCATGACACCATTTGATGAAGCTCGGCCACTGCAAGCTACCTTGCGACTGAAGCAAGTGGTAATGCGTTTCTTTAATGATCCAGTTGTGCCTATTATAGATGACTGGGGTGGCTGTGTGGGGATACTGCATCGAGAAGACTGTGATAAGGTACTTCATTCTAAGCTCTGTAGCTAACAACTAACTTTAACTTTTTTTTTTTTGGTTGTGGATATGGATACAACTTTTTTTTTCTCCCCAAATCTTTATACTGTGTGAGCTTATGATATGATGTTGTTGATTCTACTCTTTCCCTGCAACCTGTGGAAGCCCATAAACTATAAGTCTCTACGAATCAATTTTCGACATGATAATAGTAGGCAATAACCATGTGCTGCAGTTATTATTATCTGTTATAGATTGTAATTAGTTGGCTTAATTCTATATTCCTTATTTACATACTTTCCTAAGATAGTTCCTAGGTTTTGTATATATATATATGTAACGTTGGTCTCGAAAGAATATATAGAAAAAGAGAATTTGCTCCTTTTATTTTACATGGTATCAGAGACAAAATTCTTTAAATTAGGGTTTGAGAGATTCTGAAAATTTGTGTTTGTTCTCGGTGGTGGCTAAGCTTTGGGTTAATACTATTGGAGATAAATCAACACTTACCTGAGTCACTTATTGGCCAGAGAAGATCCAAATCGCCTTCGGTGGTAGTGAACGTCCAAAGACAAATGGTCGGCCTTCTCGTGGTGGTGAACGTCCCAAAGGCCGTCTTCGAAGTTTCTGCAGTGCCGTCTTCATCTTCGCGTTTCGTTTCAGCCTTCCACTTCGGCTCTACAAAGGCCGTCTTCATCTTCGCGTTCGCTTTCTCTTCCACTTCGGTGGAGCCTCCCTTCACCTTCGCTTTTCGCATTTCCACGGTTGCCTCCCGCAGTTCCCAAGTGTTCGTTTGTCTTCGTGGAATTGATCGAGTCACGAGTTATCACGCATTTGGTCACGAGTTATCGTCGATCTCGTGGGTCAACTAATTTCATTTGTGCTTAAGTTGGAATTTAATTGGGTCAACTAATTTCATTCGGGCTTAAGGTGTTTATGGAATATTAATCGGTTTGACTTGATTATTGGGCTTGGTGGGCCTTCTTGTGTCTATTGCCTTGCTTCAAGTTATGGGCCGAAAAAGAAATCTATTGTTGCGTCGGATATGGTTCCCGTAATGTCCAAAATCACGGATCATAAACTTAATGGCTCGAATTATTTGGATTGAGTAAGACCGTTCGACTTTATCTACGGAGTATTGATAAAGATACTCATTTGACTGATGATCCTCCCACAGATGATTTAAAGCATACGTGGCTTCGAGAGGATGCTCGTTTATTCCTACAAATTCGAAATTCCATTGATGGCGAAGTAATTGGTTTGATCAATCATCATGAGTTTGTCAAAGAATTGATGGATTATTTGGATTTCTTGTATTCTGGTAAAGGAAATATTTCTCGCATGTTTGAGGTGTGCAAAGCGTTTTACCGTGCAGAACAACAAGATAAGTCTCTTACAAATTATTTTATGGAATTTAAGAAGACTTATGAGGAGCTTAATATGTTGTTGCCCTTTAGCCCTGATGTTAAGGTTCAACAACGCCAACGAGAGCAAATGGCTGTCATGAGTTTTCTTGCTGGTCTTTCCTCCGACTTTGAGACTGCTAAGTCACAAGTTCTTTCTGGTTCTGAGATCTCATCTTTACAAGAAGTATTTGGTCGAATACTCCACACTGAAAGTACTCCACCTGTTCAAATCAGTGGTGCTCTGGTCAGTCGAAATAATAATTATGAGCCTGGGAGATCAGCCAATCAACGTGGAAACAACGGAGGCGGCTCGCAAGGGTTTGAAACTCGAACACAAGTTTCTGGAGGAATTGTGTGTTATTACTGTCACAAGCCAGGACATACGAAGCGTGATTGTAGAAAGCTCCAGTACAGGAATCAGAAAGCTCACTCGGCCCATGTTGCATCCACTAATGAGACCTCGGAAAAGTCAATTATTCTCTCTGCAGATGAATTTGCCAAGTTCTCACAGTATCAAGAATCACTAAAGTCTTCTTCTTCCTCTCACATCGCTATTGTCGATCTTCGTAGTACACCAACTACGTGTCTTATTTCCTCATCTTCTAAACGGGTCATCGATTCCGGTGCCACTGATCATATGACATGTAATTCTAACTTTTTTCTACTTTTCAATCACATACTTCCACTTCTACCGTTACTCTAGCCGTACGGGTCACCATCTTCGTGTTCATGGTCCGGCACAATCACACCTACCCCTTTACTTCCTCTCGTCATCCGTCTTACATTTACCTAATTTATCCTTTAATTTGATCTCCTGTAAGCCACCATTACTCGCACTCTTAATTGTCGTATCTCATTTTTTCCCGATCATTGCTTATTTCAGGATCTTATGACGAAGAAAATTTTTGGTAAAGGACATGAATCGGAGGCCTTTACATTCTCGACACACTACTACCTAAATCGTTGCTTGCTCGGTGTTGCATCTCCTTCGAGGCACATTGTAGATCGGGTCATCCATCTCTTCCTTTGCTCAAGAAGCTTTGTCCGCAGCTTTAGTAAGGTGTCTTCTTTAGATTGTGAGTCGTGTCGGTTTGCTAAACACCATCGTCTTAGTTCGAGTCCTAGGAATCAATACACGTGCTCGTGTTCCTTTGAATTAGTTCATTCCGATGTTCGGGGTCCTTGTCCTATTTTATCTAAACTCGGATTTAAGTATTTTGTTACCTTTGTGGATGATTATTCTCGTGTCACTTGGTTATATTTAATGAAAAGTCGTTCGAATTGTTTTCTCTTTTTTTAAGCGTTTTGTGCCGAGATTAAGACTCACTTTAATGTTTCGATCCGTACTTTGCTAAGTGATAATGCCAAAGAATATACGTCCGCTTTATTTCAATCTTATATGGTTCAAAATGGTACGCTTCATGAAACTTCTTGTGTTGATACTCCATCCCAAAATGGAGTGGCGTAGAAGAAAGAACAGACATCTTCTTGAAACTGCACGAGCCCTATTATTTCAAATGCATGTTCCTAAACCTTTTTGGGCCGACGCAGTTTCTACAGCATGTTTTCTGATTAATCGTATGCCCTCTTCTGTTCTTCATGGTGAGGTCCCTTACAAAATCCTTTTTCCCAATAAGTCGTTGTTTCCTGTTGAACCTAAGGTCTTTGGTAGCACTTGTTTTGTTCGAGATGTTCGTCCGCATGTAACCAAATTAGATCCCAAGTCTTTGAAGTGTATATTCCTTGGTTATTCTCGTCTTCAGAAAGGTTATAGATGTTATTGTCCTATTCTTCACAAATATCTTGTCTCCGTCGATGTTACCTTCATGGAAGACACACCATATTTTCCATCTTCTCCTACTCTCGCCCATCAGGGGGAGGATGATGATTTGTTAGTCTATTCTATCACATCATCCGGATCTGTCTCGGAACACGCTCCTGTTCGACCTCCTATAACTCAAGTCTACTCCAGGCGCATCCCTCCTGATTCATGTCCCGCACCTGCTCCTTCGTCATCAGATCCAGTCCCAAATGATGATCTTCCCATTGCATTACGCAAAGGTAAACGCCACTGTACTTATCCTATTTCCTCTTTTGTTTCTTACAACTCTTTGTCGTCTTCCTCTTCTTCTTTCATTGCATCCCTTGACTCTATTTCTATTCCTAACACTGTCCATGAAGCCATATCTCATCCTGGTTGGCATCATGCAATGATTGAGGAAATGAATGCTTTAGATGACAATGGTACTTGGAAGTTGGTCGATTTACCTTCAGGGAAACGGGCTATCGGGTGCAAATGGGTGTTTACAGTTAAAGTCAATCCGGATGGCTCAGTTGCTCGGTTGAAAGCCCGTCTTGTCGCTAAAGGATATGCTCAAACCTATGGAGTGGACTATTCTGACACTTTTTCGCCTGTTGCTAAATTAACATCTGCTCGCTTGTTTATTTCTATGGCAAATGCATTTATCATTGGCCTTTGCATCAACTAGATATCAAAAATGCTTTTCTTCATGGTGATCTTCGTGAGGAGGTGTATATGGAGCAACCTCCTGGTTTTGTTGCTCGGGGGAGTCCGCGCGAGTTTGCCGTCTTCAAAAATCTCTCGTATGGTTTGAAGCAGTCCTCGTGCTTGGTTTGGAAAATTTAGTCAGGCCGTTGAAAAGTTTGGTATGATGAAAAGCAAGTCTGATCATTCTGTGTTCTACAAACAATCGGCAGCTGGTATCATTCTTTTAGTCGTGTATGTGGATGACATTGTCATCGGAAGTGATACTACGGAATCTCGTCCCTTAAGTCATTCCTTCATACTCGCTTTCACACGAAGGACTTAGTGGATGTCGAAGTATTTCTTGGGTGTTGAAGTCACAAGGAGTAAAAAGGGGATCTTCTTATCTCAAAGAAAGTATGTCCTAGACTTGTTAACTGAAACAGGAAAATTGGGGGCGAAGCCTTGTAGTGCTCCAATGACTCCAAACATGCACCTTACAAAGCGATGGAGAACAAATTGAAGATCTGAGAGATATAGAAGCGTTGGTTGGAAAACTAAATTATCTTACGGCGATCATTCAGATATCGTGCATATTCTCGTTAGTGTTGTTAGTCGCTTTATGTCTTCCCCACAGCTCATCATCGGGCCGCTTAGAACAGATTTTGCGCTACTTGAAAGGAGTACCAGTGACGAGGTATCTTGTATGCGCATCATGGACACACTCGTGATTGAATGTTTCTCGTATGCGTATCAAGGTGTTCCAAAGTAGATAGAAGATCCACATCAAAGTTATCGTGTTTTCGTTGGAGGAAATCTGGTTTCATGGAAGAGTAAGAAGGCACTGTTGTGTCAAGATCAAGTGCAGAGGCAGAATATAGGGCTATGGCACAGTCAGTGTGTGAAATAATGTGGATATGTCAGCTATCGACTGAAATAGGTCTGAAAACTTCAACATCAAAGAAAACCGTGGTGTGATAATCAAAGTCGCTTCTTCATATTGCATCAAATCCCCGTGTTTCATGAGCGAACTAAGCATATTGAAATTGATTGTCACTTTGTTCGCGAGAAAATTCAACAAGGTTTGATTTCTACAGGGTATGTGAAGACTGGAGAACAATTAGGGGATATCTTCACGAAAGCTTTAAATGGGGTTCGGGTTGATTACCTTTGTAACAAGTTGGGCATGATTAATATCTATGCTCCAACTTGAGGGGGAGTGTTATAGATTGTAATTAGTTGGCTTAATTCTATATTCCTTATTTACATACTTTCCTAAGATAGTTCCTAGGTTTTGTATATATATATATGTAACGTTGGTCTCGAAAGAATATATAGAAAAAGAGAATTTGCTCCTTTTATTTTACATTATCCAACATAAATTGTGCCTGTTTGGATTTGATTATAATCACATTATAATTTAAAGGCCAAAAGGAAACTTTAAACCACACATTTGTAGGACCGACAACTATTACCCACTTATTCACCATTCATTTCTATCACATTATTATTTTAGCAACTTATAAACAAATCCAAACAAGCACTCTATAATTTACGTATTTTTTATGTTTTTACTCCAAAACAAATTTCCAATTTCTTTTCCAACTGTCATTATTGCAGAATTTTGAACTTTTGATTGAAATTTATTGTGGTATAGTGATTTAATTCAGCCAATATTACATAGAGTTGCAGGTGACAGTGGTGTGTATTAAAGTCCGTGACTGATTATTATGATATTATGCTGTTAATAATTGTTGAAAAATATATGAATATAAATGTAGAAAAGCTGGAATTTTATGCCAGCAAAAGGTTAACTAGCAGAGCCTACGAAAAACATGTACAATAGCCTATAGTATAAAATTAGGACCTGCTGATTGTTCTTTCCTTCTGTAAAATAGTTCCTATTTCATTGTATTTGTAGAGTGGCTGTCAGGATATTTTTCCTTTCTTGTAAATCCTAGAATAGGCTATAAAAGTTGTAATATTTTCTCATCAAAATTAATTTTTACTCTAATTTGTGTCAATATATAAGTTCATTCCATTCTTAATAGCTTGACCATTTAGACAAAATGATCATTCAATGTGGCATTGTAGTAGGCAAAGATTGTGGGTTTAGATTTAGCGCCTCCCATTTATAAAAATTTCAGTGTCAGGTATTTGAAGAAGATGAATGACTTACCTTTAAGGGAAGTGTTGCAGATATAAATATAAATGGATAGATTCATCTCGTCTTTAACACTTTTTAAGTTATTAGTTAATGCAGTAATATTGTGTCAAGGTACCTATTAGAATTCCACATTGTTTGGGAAAATATAAATGATCCACTTAATAAGGTGAGGACAATCCTCCCCTAATAAGCCGGTTTTATTAGGTGGAGTTAGGCTCAATATTACTAACATGGTATCAGAGCTAGGCCCAATTATGCAATGTTGAGTGCCACCCAATATCGATTTCTTCACAGTTGTTTGGCATGGTCCACGCTGTGCGTGAGGGGACGTATTAGAATTCCACATTACTTGAGAAAATATAAATGATCCACTTAATAAGATGAGGACAATCCTCCCCTAATAAGCCGATTTTATTAGGTGGAGTTAGGCTCAATATTACTAACAGTACCTAAAGATATGAGTTCAAGTCTAGTTGTCACCCATTTATTTCAATTCCATAAGCCTGGCCTTTGAAGCAAAAATTAAATATGTCCTGCACTTGAGGGACCGTGGTGAAAAGATAGACTAACACATTAGTTATGTTCATTTCTTACTGCTTAAACTTTTAGAGCTTATACTTTTAGACCGCTCATTCAAGAATAGTATCTTAGACCAATTAAAATCCAAAAGGGGTGAGGAGATTAATTTCTGATTTCTGCATTTCCTTATTTTCTGTCTTATTTTTTCTATTGTCCAGTCTTTGACTTCCCCATTATACTAGACTGTGGAGTTGGACCTTGATAATTCTTACATTCTCTTCCTTCATTCATGTCCTGTCTTAGTAGTGGTCTCTTAAGTTTTTCCGAAAAGTGGAGATCTCATAGACTTGAGCATAAATCCTTGACATTATAAGCTTCCTCTATGGATTTGATCACTGGGATTAAGAGATCATCTTGTTAGTCAAAAATAGAAAAATTAGAATAGGAGATTATGGAAATATTTCCTTCTAGCTTATATTCTAGTGTAGTTAGGAATTAATATATTTCCTTTTAGTAATAAGATTTTATATAGTTTCTATTTTCCTTTTCCTTCCATAGATTGGATAAGAATTGAATCTTGTATAAATAATCTTAGTTTGATGAATAATACAAGAAATTTAATCTAAATTTCAAGCATAATGTCAAAGCATGTAAAAGGTCCTAGGTTCAAGACCCACCGCCATCTGATTAAATGAAATGTGCACGTGTTAGATTTCAATGGGAAAAAGTAAATCACATTTACATGTGAGCGGGTATGTTGAAGATAATATTTAATGGTATATAATTGGCCCTATCTAACAGCTTACGATTTTAGATCTAATAGTTCAACATAGTATCAAAGTAACACACCTTCCCATGGGTGCTGACTCTATCAAACCCAAGCTTAGGTGACCCTTTCTGTTGTGCATGCAACGCTTGTGCTGCGCGCGCAAGCATTGTCAGAGACAGGTTTTTGGCTTTCTACTTGTCAGCTGTTTGTGGATGTGTGTGAAGGGTCTTTGCTGTGTTTGAAGATTTTACACCCTCTTGTGTGTGCTGTCTATGTGTGGGCTTCAGTCTTTTGCTGCTGGTCTTCTGCTTTGCATATATCCCAAGTAACCCTGAACGGGTAGAGAGGGTAGGTTTTTACTACTTGGAGTTGCAATCAGAGTTGAGCAACGGTTTTCCAAGTAGTGGGCCATTCTACACATCACCCATTCAAGTTGGGCATGTGTTATATCAATGCACCAACTTAAGGGGAGAGTTGGAACAGAAATGTTAGAATAGGAGATTATGGAAATATTTTTTTCTAACTAACATCCTAGTCTTGTTTGGAATTAATATTTTTTCTTTTAGTAATAGGAATTTATTATTTCCTTTTTCCTTTTCCTTTCATAGATATGATTAGAATTGAATTTTGTATTAATAACCTTTGAGTTTGATCAATAATACAAGAAATTCAATCGAAATTTCAGTTTGTGTAAAGAAGAGACATCATATTTTTGAAATGGATAACTAGAAGAGGAACACTGCTTATTTTATTAATGAATAGTCAAGGAAAACCAAAAAAATGGAATCATATTAGATCTGAGAAATCTTAATTGTATTCCTGGAGAATGCAGAATGAATTCAACCTAGTTAGAGAAGGAGCATATAATTCTTGTTTCTTAGTTGAAGTTGCAGGAGCATCTATGCATGGAAGCTAGTAATCACCAAGTAAACAGCAGTTATTAGAAAGGGGTGAAGAGATAACAATAGTAGATAAAATTGGGTGTCTTCTTCTTGGATTATAAGGCAAAGAAAGCTCAGAACAATGACTAAATGAAAGACTCAGAAATAAATAAAGAGGAAGCTACATCAGGACATGCAAATCTACATATAAGTTTAGCTTAGCTAGGAAATCCTAGTCTCAAGATCAATCCCAGCAGCTCATCTTCAGCAATGACTGTATGTAGCTGATTTGCTTTCAAATTGTACTTGGGACCATTTATTGACTTGAGCTGATGATGGTTGTCGTTTGGGAATTTTAAAGGCTTGATCAACATGGAAGCTATCCATGGCAGCCTCAAAAGGAGTCTTTTTGGTGGACATGTTGAATGAACCCATGTCAACAAATTCAACTGACAGTATGGTGCAACCCGGGTTTATATATGGTTCCATTAAGGCATCACAGCAAAGTTCCCAAGTCGTGAAGTTGCAGTTCTCGACTGTTGATACCGCAGAGTTTAAAATATTGGTGTATATCTAGATTGCGGATAATAAACATGTTTAATTTACTTTTGAGTGTTAATCTACAAGCTTTGGGGCATTGTGGAGAATGATATCATATTAAAAGTAGTTGAGATAAC